>CM046046.1:55035798-55381291 GCA_025215565.1 Flaveria ramosissima
CTATACCAGAGTCAGACTCTGATGATGATGATAGTGGCGATGCCGGGGATGACATGCCTGCCCCATCTAGAGGCACAGATACAGAGATTATTCCCCCGGGGTCAGCCACTGCCGGAGAGGTCGCAGAGATGGCCGGCTTCCATCAGGAGTTTGTCGCTGGTGACATGGAGGAGGAGGAGTCAGACGAGGAGCCCCTCACCAGGACTGTGGGAAGCAAAGTCGTTCCCACAGACCACGGGCTAAAGGTGGTCGGTGAGCACCCAAGGGACTCCTCGGCGAGAGATACTGACCCCAACTATGTTCCGGGGTCAGGTAGCAGAGTTGCAGGGGGAGCATCCACTTCCTCCGGGACCAGGAGGAAGCGGATGGCTCAACCACATGGGATGAAGAAGAAGAAGCGTCGGTTGACCTTCGTGACTACCACTTCTACCACCACAGCCACCACCACCACCACTACTGACGTTCCACCCATCACCACAGCCACCACAGCCACTACTCCTACTACCACATCCACCACTTTACCCACCACCACTATATCTATCCCATCCATCACCAGACCATTCACCCCCACTTCACCACCATCGACCCACCGACCCATATTCACCACAGCCACTGCCACCACCACCACACATCAGGCTGGACCGTCAGCCCAGCCCTCACAGGTACATGGATTCACTCTACCTCACATTGGGGTAGAGGAGCAGCTCTCAGCGCTTAACCGGATGGTTATGCGTCTGCTTGCTGCCGACGAGGAGAAGGCGGTCCAGATCCGCAGACTGACCGACTTGGCTGCTGCCCAATCTCAGCAATTGGCAGAGCAAGCTCGGGTCATAGACCAGCAGAGAGTTGAGGTGGCCCAACTCCAAGATACTCAGGCTCAGTCCGCCAAACGTATTGAGGAGTTGGAGTCGACCAACAAGACGATCATGCTGAGGCTGAAGGGGTCGAAGGATGAGCCCCTGAAGCTAAAGGAGGGTGACGGAGACGACGGAGATGATGATGATGAAGATGAGGATGATGATGAGGGAGATGATGATGATGAGGAGACAGAAGAGGAGAGGACAGAAGGACATGACGATGATGACGAGGCAGAAGGAGGGGATGCGGCTGCATCGGCCTCTGCCTCAGGTCAGGAGCGCAGATCTAAACGTCGACAAGACCAGTCATCCACTACTTCTGCTCCTCCGAGCGACACACCACAGATTCAGGATCAAAGTACTGATTAGATGTTTTATGTGTTTATTTACTTTGTTCTTGAATCATGTAATGAAAAACAAATGTATTAAATGTTTATATATATTAAGTTAAGTTAATGTATGTCTGTTTGATTGATTACTAATGATTTATGTGTTGAATGTTTATATCAAACAGATCCAAACTTTCAGAGGGATGAGTTTGACTTTACTCCCCTTCAAATGGTCAAGACTCAGTTAACTATGATTCTTGACCTACAAGGGATAGTAAGACGGTCTGTGAGTTATACCCCTGAAGAAGGGGAGATAATTCATGACCTGTCCGATGAGCAAATAGCTGAAATGTTCAAACTCAATCCCGATGAAATCGTGAAGGATGCTCCAACGGTGGACTCAACCAGTGATGAGGAACTGAACGACATAGATGAGGTTGAGATTGAAGACATCACTGCAGAAGAGTATCCTCAGTACGCTGACGCCGAGGGAAATGTGGTCCCCAATTTGGGTGAATCCCTAGTCAGTGATACTTTTGAGGTACTCAACAAGATGGAGCAAGAAGCAGAAAAGACTGCAGAAACAGCCCAAGCCTCCAATGCAGATGTTGATATTCGCAAGGCTGAATGGGCTGCCTGTTTTGAGGAAGTACGAGCCCAGCGAGCTGCACCAAGAGAGATGCCTACACAAAGCTCTACAAAGTCAAGAAACACCATAAGGTGTCGGGCAGGATTATCTCTTGGGCATATTTTGAAGACCTTAACGCGTATGCTGTTAAGAGGGAGCAGGGCATAGAGTACTTCAGGTTCCCACATGATCTGAAGACTCTACCTGGTTTTGAGCTCAACCAGCTGGCTAAACTAAAGCTGCTGTATGCTGACTCGAGGAAGATGTCAGGCTGGTTTGAAGCTGCCCTGAGGAAAGAGTACCACACCAGGTGGGTCAACTTCAAACCTCAACAACCTACGAGGTATATCAGACGTTCTGAAGTTGATCCCAGAACTGGAAAGCCAAAGATAGTGCTGAAGTGGAGTCCTCCGCGAACCATGTCAAGAATCCCTCTAAGGGAAATGCCACAGGACTTCACTCCCCACTTCAAATGGTGGTACTACGATTGGAGAACAGCTGAAGCGGTCATAGTCCTAAACCGAGAGGGCCAAATGGATACTATCAGGGTATTCGACCCAATGTGGCTAACCAACTTATCTGCTAATGATGTCTACACATTATATAAGTGGCCACTATTCTATGACACGCAAGATATTGTACAAGCCCTCCAGTTCCAAAACGTTATACGACTCTGCTTTGCTTTTGAGATACACGCAGGAGTCACTAAAGAGGAGAAGTACAAGAGATATAAGGAGGTTATGCAGAAGACAAGAGAATAGATAGATCTAGGTCCAAGGGGGAGTTTGTTGATACATGTATGTCCCTAGATCATGATTTGTAATGTAATGAACTTGTCTGTCTGATTTTGATGTAATTGAAATGGATTAATGAAATGATATGAATTGGTTGTTACTTGTAATGTTTAATATTTCATTAATGAGTTGTGATTGAATTGATTGGGTTTATGAATGTTTGAATGAGTGCACATTAAGTTATATTAAATAGAACATTCAAACTTAACTTAATGAAGTTCTCATGCGGATGGCCCATGCGAATGGACCATACGCATGAATAACTTCATACGATTGACTCAATCGCACGACTGAACCAGGAGACTGGATCAGTCGTATGATTGACACATAAGATTGACTCAATCGCACGACTGAACACTCAGTCGTGCGGATGAATCAACCGCATGGTTCAATCGCACGACTGAACCATACTTATGGCCCAGTCGCACGATTGACCAATACTAACCTATAAATAGACCCAATTCGTGGGAAATCGTAAGCATTCATCCCATTACGACTCCAGACGTACCCTAGCCGTCCAGAAGCCGCCCAAATCGTTCTCCAAGTTCATAGAACACATCAGATCGGTTCCTAATCGATTTCTGACGTTGAAATTAATTCTTGATTGATTCATCGTGTGTTCTCACTGATTGGATCGCCAATCAAATAGGATTCCGCACTATTTGAGTTGGTTTAACACGCAATCACTCGGTATTTCGTTCAAAGTTGATACATGTATGTCCCTAGATCAGGATTTGTAATGTAATGAACTTGTCTGTCTGTTTTTGATGTAATTGAAATGGATTAATGAAATGATATGAATTGGTTGTTACTTGTAATGTTTAATATTTCATTAATGAGTTGTGATTGAATTGATTGGGTTTATGAATGTTTGAATGAGTGCACATTAAGTTATATTAAATAGAACATTCAAACTTAACTTAATGAAGTTCTCATGCGGATGGCCCATGCGAATGGACCATACGCATGAATAACTTCATACGATTGACTCAATCGCACGACTGAACCAGGAGACTGGATCAGTCGTATGATTGACACATAAGATTGACTCAATCGCACGACTGAACACTCAGTCGTGCGGATGAATCAACCGCATGGTTCAATCGCACGACTGAACCATACTTATGGCCCAGTCGCACGATTGACCAATACTAACCTATAAATAGACCCAATTCGTGGGAAATCGTAAGCATTCATCCCATTACGACTCCAGACGTACCCTAGCCGTCCAGAAGCCTCCCAAATCGTTCTCCAAGTTCATAGAACACATCAGATCGGTTCCTAATCGATTTCTGACGTTGAAATCAATTCTTGATTGATTCATCGTGTGTTCTCACTGATTGGATCGCCAATCAAATAGGATTCCGCACTATTTGAGTTGGTTTAACACGCAATCACTAGGTATTTCATTCAAATACCAGGTCCTAACAGGTCTGAAGAAAATGATCCAAAAACAGAAGGAGATTCAGACGATGAGACAGATTATGACTAGAGTGACAAATCAGATCCAAAGGAATATTCTGAAGAAGTTGCTCTTATGGCACAGTCTGAACAACCCAAGGTTGTAAACTGTTCATTTGAAATTGACACTGAATCTTCAAACTCATATCCAGAAATTCTAGTGGAAGTGAGAGAGAAAATGTGCACTAAAGCATGTTTTGAACAGGTTGAACATGTGACAAATCGAAGAATTAATGCACAAGAAACTGAAAGATGATCATAAAATTGCTGATGAAAAAATCATGTCACTTCAAGCAAGTTGGAACAAAACTTTAAAAGAACTTGAACTTGTCAAGAAACAACTTGAAGAAATGACAAAAACACTTGAAAAAGAAAAATTGGCACATGCTGCAACTCAATTGATTTGGCTAAAGTAAAAAGCTCAAAGACCATAGTTGAGCAACTGGTAAATGGAAGAAAGGATAAAAGTAAAACAGGATTATGTTTTACACATGAACCTATGCCTAAATCAATCTCTAATACTTTACCAGAAAATTTCAATACCCATCATCATTCTCCAGAAAACAAAGCTAAGCTTAAGGAATTTCAAGAGAAGAAAAGAAATGTTCAATCTAATGTTGAGAGTGAAATAGAAAAGATAAACATTGAAATATTTGAAGAAAAAGATTCAGAGAAAATAACGAATGGTCATCCAATTAGAATCAAATCTTATGAACCTCGACTAAAGAATAAAGAGCTGTTTGTTCCAAAAGGTGAATGTGTCATAGAGAAGTGTCAAACTGATCAAGGGATTGAAAAAGCTAATGAGATCAATCTCAAAATGAAAGGAAAATGTCAAGAAGAGAAATCAGACACTTCATCTTCTAATGATTCAAGCTCAAATGATTTAACTCAAAAAGATTATGAAAAAGAATCTTCTCAAGATTCAATTAAGCCACAAAACATTAAGAAGTCATCAAGAAATCAAAGAAGAAGAAAACCAACTCCAAAAGCTAAACAGTCTGAACAAAACAACAAATCAAATCAAATTAAACCTGTAAAGTTTGTGTCAGCAGGAATCTTTGACATGAACACAATTTCCGAAACAACATCAAAATCTAAGATCAAATCTAACTCTGATCTGAAAACAGGTTCAGGTCCGAAGTCTTCCGTTGTACATAAAGATTTGAATCTAAAGAGTTAAAGAATTGTGAACATGTTAAAAGGTCAAACACTAAATATCAAAAGACCAAACTTACTCAGTCAAAACAAAAGCTTAATCAGTCTACTCCAAAAATCAAACAAGGATCTAATATGGCATCTACATCTATGGTTAAGCAAATGTTGTTTCAAAAATCACAAAAATACTGTGATATATATGACATGTACAATCATAACACATCTAAGTGTTATTTTAACAAATACTGTCACATATGTGATATGACAAATCATAACACAACTTATTGTTATTTTAACAAATATTGTGCATTGTGTGATGAAAGGAATCATAACATAGAGGATTGTTATTTCAGGAAGAACTCACCTAGAAAAGATTGTGATAATCAAGGATATGCTAATCCAAAGTTTCAAAGAAATCATTATAATGGATTTAAAAATCTAACAAAAACACCTTCTCTGGGTTTGAGATCTTTTCGAAGAATCAATTCTGATTATGATAATCAGTATAAAGTCAGATCACAACAGTATAATCAAGAACCTTTCGTTCCACGCTCAGTAAGAATGAAAAATGAAACATATAATAAGAAAAACGTTTATAATGTTTCAAACAATGGTTCAAAATCTCTTGATGATGATCTTGAAAGCAGAAGAAATGTTTTGAAAATCAAACAAAGAAAAGACAGTCAAAATGTGTTTCAAAAAGGATGTGAAAATCATAAATCTCAAAACAAACCTGACATAAACAAACTCCATTTCAAACAGTTTACCATCGTAGATAAATTGGGAAAGCCCAAGACCATTTCGGCTTGGGTTACTAACTCTGCTTAAATATATTTGAATGTAGGTACGCCCACGGAGACCCGTAAACACATGGTATGTTGACAGTGGGTGTAGCCGGCACATGACAGGCAATCAAGCCTTGCTTCAAGAATTTAAGCTAAAAGATGGTACTCATGTGGCTTTTGGTGGAGATTCAGGAGGAAAGATAACCGGTAAAGGAACGGTATCCAACGAAACAATAAGTTTTGACAAAGTCAACTTTTGTGAACAATTGAATTTCAATCTTTTAAGTGTTTCATAAATATGCAATAAATCATACTCTACTTTAATTGATCATTCTTTTTGTTATATCTTACAGCCAGAATTTTATATCAGCAAAGAGTGGGTTGTTGTCAAAGCTGTTCGTGATAGAGATGTCTACAAACTAGACATGTCTCAAGTTGATCCATCTACAGAAACAACCTGTCTCATTGCTCGTGCATCCAATGATAAAAGTCATCTTTGGCATAGACGTCTCGGTCATTCAAACTTCAAGAACAAGGTCAAGCTTGCAGCAGGAAATCATGTTATTGGAATTCCTTCAAAGAAGTTCGCAACATCAGACCTCTGCAAAGCATGTTTGAAGGGAAAACAACATAGAGCGTCTTATAAGACCAAACAAATAAACTCAAACTCAAAACCTTTACAAATGTACCACATGGATCTATTTGGTCCTGTAAACATACAATGTATCGGGAAGAAATCGTATTGTTTAGTCATCATTGATGATTATACACGATTTTCTTGGATTTTCTTTCTTCATGCAAAATCTGAAACAGCTGAACTTTTAAAAAAGTTCATCATTAAAGTAGAAAATCAATTAGATCAAAGAGTTAAAATAATCAGAAGTGATAATGTAACCGAATTTAAAAATGCTAATATTGACAGTTTTTGTGCAGACAAAGGAATAGCTCATCAGTTCAGTGCTCCTCGGACTCCACAACAAAACGGAGTTGCAGAAAGGAACAACAGAACTTTGATTGAAGCAGCTCGTGCAATGTTAGCTGATGCAATGATTCCTATCACATTCTGGGATGAAGAAATATCAACTGCCTGTTTTATTCAAAATCGTACTCTGTTGGTTAAGGACAAACAGAAAACTCCTTATGAGTTAATGTTTGGCAGGAAACCCAATATTGATTTTCTTAAATCTTTTGGATGTCTTGTTTTGATTTTGAATTCAAATGACCATCTAGGTAAATTTGATTCAAAGTCTGATGATGGATTCTTTCTTGGATATTCGTCCGCTTCGAAAGCGTATAGAGTTTATAACTCTAAGACGAATGTTATCATTGAAACGTTCAATGTTAAATTCCTTGAAAACTCTTTTCCATCAGTTGCAAATGGTCCAAAGTGGTTATTTGATTTAGATTCATTAACAAACTCATTTAATTCTAATCTGTTTGAATCTTCATGTGTCAACAGGAAACAAGCAGGAGATCTTGGAACCTTCAGTGAAGATTCTGATTCTGATGATATGGATGATACAAGCTCAGATTATCCATTTTTCTCTTTTGTAAGAGATCCTCTATTCTCTCAGCAAATCATGAGCATCAACAAGTTCTTGAAGATTTTGATGTTTCTTAACCTATTCCTAATGATGGACCAGAAATTCACCATCCTGAGTCTGGAACTTCATCTGTATCAGAAGATATAGATGTTGATGGGTTTTGTTACAAGTTAATCAAAGCTAGTTTAACCATTTAAACTATAAAACGCAGCGGATAAAAGGTGTTACAATGTTGTTTAACATTCTGAAAAATGAACCATTTTTAACCAAAACAAAACCCATAAACAAGGATCATATGTATGTGAAATGAAATGCTATCAAAAACGAAAAAGAACAACCATAGGGTGTTCTTGAAACTACCTTTCAAGAACAAGGTGATGTAGTATGGATGAGAAGAAGATGATGATGCTTCTTGAATGTCTAGCCTTCAAAAGAGAAGTCCTCAAGCTTGTATACCCACAAGCTCTTGCAAACACCTAACTTGTTAGGTAGAAGAACACCAAATCTATCCTCCTTCTTGCAAACTCGAATTTCAGCCAAGGTAAACTCGAATTTCAGCCAACAAAAGATGAATTTTTCAGCCAAAGAAGAAGAAAGAGAGAGAGCTTTGCATGTGTGTGTGTGAGAGAGAGTGTGTTCTAGGAAGAGTGCAAGGAATGAAAAGTCTTGTATAAAACCAAGACTAAAGAGGAATCCCAAGACCAAGGGGGCGGCCGAAAATCCTCTTTCAAAATGGATTCCCTCCCAAAATGTATAAAACCAAGACTGGATTACGGGTTCAATTTTCTTAAAACTCCTATTTACATTGATAACACTGTTGCTATGTTTATAACAACTAATCCTGTTCAACATTCAAAAACAAAGCATATTGAAATTCTGTTAGGGAACGTGTACGGACGGAGTACTAACTGATTTTGCGTTTATACCGGATCAAATAGTGCGGAATCCTATTTGATTGGCGATCCAATCGGTGAGAACGATAACCCGATCAATATAAGATTGAACTAAAACGTTAAGAACAAGTAGGAATCGATCAGGAACGAACTATGAACTTGGACAGGCTGTTTGGGACGTTCTGGACGGCTAGGGTTTATGTGTATTCGCAAGATCTCTTCTAGTGTTATGTTTTTCCACGAATTAGGTGGTATGTATAGGTTAGGGTTTTTCATTCGTACGACTGAACCATTCGCATGGTTCAGTCGTGTGACTGAATTATGCGATTGAGTCATACACACGACTGAAGGTTCAGTCGTGCGACTGAGTCAATCTTATGTCTCAATCATACGACTGATCCAGTCTCCTGGTTCAGTCGTGCGACTGGTCCATAAGCATGATGTATTCTTGCGTATGGTCCATAAGTATGGTCCATTAGCATGAATAATCACCCGACTATGTTGAACATAACACTCAATCATTATTGACTTAGAATTGTGTACAACCACTTCAAACCTATATAAGAAGTTCATACATATGAATCAAAGATAAATAAACATCAAATCATATTTCATATTTCATTGAACCACTTCATTACATATGTGTAAAACATGGAAGACTTTTACATTTAAGCCCATAAACTAGGAACAACATGTATCTACAAACTCCCCCTTGGTCCTAATTTATCCTATCGTCTAACATTCTTCTCATGTTCGTGGAACTTCTTGTACTTCTCCTCTCTTGTGACTCCTAAATGTATATCAAATGCAAAACAGAGTCTTATGACATGTTCGAACTGGAGAGCTTGTACAATATACTGCATGTCATAGAACAGTGGCCACTTGTATAATGTGTAGACATCTTCAGCCGACAAGTTTGTAAGCCACATTGGGTCAAATACCCGGATAGTATCAATCTTTCCATCTCTGTTCAATACTATGACAGCTTTGTTCGTCTTCCAATCATAATACCACCATTTGAAGTGTGGAGTGAAGTCCTGAGGCATTTCGCGTAAGGGAATCTTGGACATTGTGCGCGGGGGACTCCACTTTAGCACCACCTTCGGTCTTCCAGATATGGGATCCACTTCAGACTTATGAATGAACCTTTTAGGTTATTGAGGTCTGAAGTTTACTCACCTGGTGGGGTATTATTTCTTTAATGCAGCCTCGAACCATCCTGACATCTTCCTCGGATTAGCATACAGAAGATCTAAACATGCCAGACGGTTGAGCTCAAAACCAGGAAGAGCCTTCAGATCATGAGGATATCAGAAGTACTCGATTCCTTTCTTGCGTAGACTTCCGAGTCTTCAAAATATGCCCATGCTATAATCTTGCCTGACACATTCTGATGTCTTTTGACTTTGTAGAGCTTTGTGTAGGCATTCTGCTTTGGTAGCACACGTTGGGCTTTCATCTCTGCAAAACAAGCTGCCCATTCAGCTTTCTTTAAGTCGACATTAGCGTCCGAAGCTTGGGCTGTGCTATCTTCTTTCTCTTTTTCTTTCTCCACTTCATCCAACTTATCAAAAGTAGCACTGCCAAAAGTATCACCCAAGTTGGGAATAACGTTTCCTTCAGGGTCAGTGTACTCTGGATAATGCTCAGCTGTGACATCTTCTATCTCAATCTCATCTACATCATGTAGCTCCTCATCACTTAGGACATCGACTTCTGGAGCATCTTTGACAATTTCATCAGGATTGAGTCTGAACATCTCAACTAGCTGGTCATCGGTCAGATCATGAATAATTTCTCCTTCTTCGGGAGTGTAGTTCACTGACCTTCTGACGATCCCTTGCAAGTCAAGAATCATGGTAAGTTGAGTCTTAACTTGCTGAAGGGGTTCGACATCATACTTGTCTGTCTGTTGAGCTTTATTTTTGTCTTGCTCTGTCGATTCTTCAGCTGGAGGAGCTGAGGACGAGGCTCCTTGATCTTGGTTTCTTTTAGTACGCCTCTCCTTAGCTTGAGAATTTGAGGCTGAAGCAGGTGAATCACCTTCCTGATCATCATCATCCTCTTTATCTTTACCGCTCAGTCCTCCTTCATCAACATCTTCCCCAGAATCATCTTCATCCTCATCATCATCATCATCATCACCATCATCACCATCATCACCATCCTTGATCTTCAATGGCTCGCTCTTAGATCCCTTAAGCTTTAGGAGTATCTTCTTGTTCTTCTTCTCAAGCTCTTCTATCCTCTTGACCGACGCCATCACCAGCTCATTTTGACTAGTAAGCGCATGGTGAGCTCGGCCTAAAGCCCTCTCATACTGATCACTCTTCTCAGTCAGCTGTGTAATCTATTTTCCTTGGGCGTTGTTGACCGCTATCAGCTGGTTAATCTGATTTGCCCTCATGTGATCTGTAGCTAACAGCTTTAGCACCAACCTGTTGAGGTTAGCCAGCTGTTCCTCTAACCCAACAGTGGGTAGAGTGGAGTCATGGGTCATTGGGGCTTGGGTGGATGTCCCGGCTTAGTGGGTTGTGGTAGTGGTGGTAGATGTGGTGAATATGGGAGGTGGAATGTGAGTGGGATGTGGTGGAGTGGTTGTGGTAGTGGTAGTGGATGGAGTGATAGTGGTAGTGGGAGTAGTAGTGGTGGTGGTAGGTGATGTGGTAGCTGTGATAGCTGTGACAGTGGTGGTGGCTGTGGTAGAAGATGTAATCACTGTAAACCTCAGCCTCTTTCCCTTTATGCCATGAGGCTGAGCCATTCTCTTCTTCCTGGAGCCCTTTGCAGTAGGCGCTCCCCCTTGGCTGCTGGACTGGTCAGGGGTGTAAGTAGGATCAGTAACATCAGCATCAGCACCCCTCGACTCAGCCTGGCGTCCGCCAACCGCCTCGATCCCTCCATCTGTGGCCACAACCCAGCTCCCGACAGTCCTCACTAATGGCTCATCATCTGACTCCTCATCCTGATCGACCAAGAAGTCTTGGTGGAAGGCAGCACTTTCAGGTCCACTGGGTGCCTCAACACCTTGACCTTGATCATCATCATCGTCGTCGTCGTCTTCGTCGTCTGTGGGTGCCATGATGGGCTCGACGTCGGAGTCACTGTCGTCGTGACGCCACTTCTTGCGAGATGGCGCCACGTACTCCGCGTTGGCCAAGTGGCCGAACAGTCTCCTCACCGGGGGCTTTACTTGCTTTCCCCGGTAGACCTTCATCCGACCCAGTGACGTTTCATCCATAATCTCCAAAGCAACAGCATCCTCCCTCTCTTTAGGCAGTGAAGGGAGCTTCTGATCAATGATCATCTGTAGAAATCTAGGGTACATGCAGAAACCCTCCTTCCCCTTTGCCTTTATGTTCTCGACCATGTACGAGAATATCATCTAAGAGAAACTAAACGGGTGGTTCAGCACCAGAGCAACATAGGCCTTCTCGATTTGATCTGACATCTCGTCAAATCCTCCTCTCCTCGATGCAATGCACTTGATGATGACGTGGGCTAAGTACTTAAACTGGGGGCACAGGTTGCTTTTATTAAGCACACCTGCGTTGATGTCCCCAGTGTACTTCATCCGCAGGAAGCAGCCCCTAACTGTCAGATGGTGTAGCTTGGTCGAGTTGTCACCGTCTTCACGTAGATCCAGCACTTGCCTAACATCAGCTGCAGTAATACTGATCTCCTGCCCGAGATCGAGCACCGAATGTTGTAGGGCTCAGTGGACCTGTCAACAGTAGCCCCTTCCCAGAATGTCTGCTGAAGTGATCTGTATGGAGTGCATGGTGTAGATATGGCCTTGAAGATCCTCAATCTACGGAGAAAGGCGATGATCCCCGCAAACTCAGAAGCATTCCGAGTGGTAGCATCTAAATGAGCACATATGTTGTGCTTGGGGCTCATGGACCATCTATCAGCCATGTTGCTACAACATAAGAAACATATACGTTAGATTTGTGCATAACAGAAAACAGTAGGAACTTAAACTGTTTTGATCAAACTGGCTCAGTCGTGCGAATGAGCCATACGACTGAGTTCAGTCGTGCGATTGAGCCTGCGACTGAGTTCAGTCGTGCGATTGAGCCTGCGACTGAGTTCAGTCGTGTGCTATGCCATGCGGTTGAATCAGTCGTGCGAATGAACCCATGCGCATGATTCATAGGTTCGCAGGGACTCTAAATATCACTTAATGTTCTTTAGATCGATTCCAGTCTCATAATACCTATAGATGAATAAGAAACCGGTTAGGATCACAATCGGCAAGTAATCAAGATAGACCGAAATGTGGGCAGAGTGTCTACATATGAGCGATTTCAGGGAACTTGAAGGGTGGTAAGGGTTACGACCGACTGACTCCCTTATTTATACTATGTTAAATGTTCATTCGTGCGACTAGACCCATACACATGCTTTAATCGTGTGACTGGGCTTAAGTCGTGCGACTGGCTCATACCAATCGTGCGACTGGCTCATACTCCTTCAACCAGTCATACGAATGGTTCATTCTGGTGATCCAATTGTATGGATGTCCTATACTCATGGTCCAATCGTATGATTGCCCCATACTCATGGTCCAATCGTGCGATTAGCTCATACATATGGTCCACTCATGCGATTGGCTCATACTTATGGTTCAATCGTGCGATTGGCTCATACTTATGAGTTTGACCTCATACACTTTCACACACTTAAAGTTTTACCTTTTGATATAACATTATGAACAATGATCATCTCAGACATGACCTTTTTAACTGAACGTCATTTGATCACCTCAGACGTGATCCTTTTAATTTGAAAAAATTTGATCACCTCAGACGTGATCCTTTTAATTTGAAAACATTTGATCACCTCAGACGTGACCCCTTTTAGTGAGTGATTCACAGAATTCATCTAGTTGTATAGTCTGACGTCTACACTACAAAAGACTAGAAAACGAAAACAAATTTGAAATTTAAAAGAAAAACAAGACATATTTTTGGGTTTTTGATTAGAGATGGATTGAAATCTTTTAGAAAACCGTCTAGCAGATTTTTCTTCCTGAACAGCACAACGTCAAGTTAATTTGATCATTTCTGGAACGATTCATTATGGAATCATACAGGTATATCAGAATCATTTGGGACATTTTAATAAAACATTTTGATGCTAGATTCTTGTTTTGACCGAAACTCAATAGCAATTTCAGGAAATCATACTAGAGCTATAAGATGCACGCAATGATTTTGACTGTCAAGAATTGCAGCCACGATGATTGTCAGTATATTTGTCCTCTTAAATCCATACACAGATTTTTGACTCACTTTGGTGATGAGTTAGGTTTGATTATTTCAACAAGCTTTTGTGGATCCCACACTTATATAGTAATCAACATTCCTCAGGAGATTTTTGAGTGGTCTATGGGTATTTGACAAGAAGAAACTATTCTAAGAGCTTTCAAAGAGATGCAAAGCCTCAGGTCAGTGTCATCGCACAACAGAGAGGCGCAAACAACAATGAATTCTAGAATATTTAGGTTATGCTTATCCTCAGGTCAGTGCCATCGCACATCAGAGAGGCACAAAACCTATCTTCTTGTTAGAGCATTTTTCTTTTCTTTTTGCACATAACGCACCAAAAACATTAGTCATTACCTTGATTGCGCTTAACATTTTTTTCATGTGCCTTGCTTATTTTTATGGTCATCCGCACACATTTGTGGCGTTTATTTTGCTCGCCACCCCTTATGGGAAATACGTTGATTGTGTTAACCAGGGATAAGATGGGAACCCACAGCAGGTTGAACAATTTAGTTTGAATTTAAAGCACCAATGAGGTCTACTCATCTATTGTGTTGAATCTACCGACACATCACACAATGGACTAGCAACCTCTAGGTCTACTTTCTCTATGTTACCTCAGTAGCAGACTAGTTTTACTATCATTTTTCCTTTTATTTTGTTTAAACTTCTCAGACTTATACTTAGAAATTTTCATCTTAATCATTTAGGTGCTTTTGAGGTCCAAAATAATTTGATCCCTGTGTACTATCATTTTCCATAAGGGTTGAATTAGAATCACAGATTTGATTTCATTTCTTTTAGCTAAGCTGCCCTCCTCCCTCATTTTTTTAAGTAATTAAATACTGCATGAATTAAATACTAAACTAACCTATTCTCCCCCTAAAATACTAAAACCGAAAATCTTTTTGTGTTTTTGGATTTTAATAGACAAGAAAATAAAATTAATAAAAGAGAATAACAAGAAGCAAAAAAAGTTGTCGGACTACGCACTTTCTTCTTCTAGAATCACATCATTTTTGTTTTTCACGCCATTTACCTCTAAAAGATATAAAAACCGCGGTTTATCAAATGCTTTTGTGTAGAGGTCGCCGCGTTGAAAATCCGTATTAATTTTAACAACATTGATTAGTTGCTTTTGAAAACAGTCACGTATAAAGTGATATTTTAATACCGATGTGTTTAGTTTTAGGATGTTGGACCGGATTTTTGGTGACAGCAATAGCAGCAGAATTATCAACAAAAATAGGGGTGTTAGAAAATTGCAAACCGTAGTCGCGCATTTGCTGTTGAATCCAAATGATTTGTGAACAGCAACTTGCAGCAGCAACATATTCAGCTTCACAAGTTGACAGAGCAACTAATGTCTGCTTCTTACAATGCCAGGTGACTAACCGTCTACAAAAGAACATACATCCCGCAGATGTTGACTTGTAATTCATCTTGCAACCACCATAGTCCGAGTCACTATACGCTGTATGCTCAAAGTCATCATCATGAGGATACCACAACTTGAGTGTTGGTGTACCCTTCAGATAACGAAAGATCCGTTTAACTCCGATGAGATGATTCACTTTTGGTTTTGCCTGATATCTGGAACAAAGACACGTTGCGTACATAATATCAGGACAAGAGGCTGTGAGGTACATTAGGGATCCGATCATTCCTCTATACATTGTAGCATCAACCAGATCAGCATTTTCGTCGGGTGCCACATCATGGTTAGTGGTGCAAGTGGAGTTCCAGCAACTTAAGCATTTTCCATGTCGAACAGACTGAGGATATCACCTACATATTTGGTCTGATGCAAGAATATACCTTTGGGTGTCTGATCCACCTGTAAGCCAAGTAAGAACTTCATCTCCCCCGTAGCACTCGTCTCAAACTCTGCTTTCATTACAGACTCAAATTCTTTACATAATTCTTTATTCTTGGAACCGAAGATTGTGTCGTCCACATATATCTGTTCCAGCAGTAAATCACATTCTTTTTCTTTGATGAATAACGTACAGTCAATAACTCCTCTGCGAAAACCATGTTTCACTAGATGAGTTGAGAGTTTCTCATACCAGGATCTAAGGGCTTGATGGAGCCCGTGGAGAGCCTTGTCCAGTTTGTAAACTCTATCGCGATGATAAGGATCCTCGAATCCTTCGGGTTGACTGACGTAAACTGTCTCACGGATTTCACCATGAAGAAATGCACTTTTTACATCTAGTTGATATACTTTAATCTTCATGTAGGATTCATAGGCTAGAAACATACGGATTGCTTCCATTCGAGCCACAGGTGCAAACACTTCATTGTAGTCAATGTCTTCGACTTGTCTGAACCCTTGAACCACAAGCCTGGCCTTGTTTTTGATTATAACTCCTTGGTCATCTTTCTTACACGTCAAGTCCCATTTCGTGCCAATCACCTTAGCACCTTTTGGTCTGTCCACAAGGGTCCATACTCTTAACTTCTTTAACTGTAGGAGTTCTTCTTTCATTGCCCTGACCTATGCCTCATCGTTTAGGGCTTCACTCACATATTTTGGCTCAAATTAAGACACAAAACATCGATATGCACCATCGTGAAGATATCCTTTTTCCATGACTGAGGCATAATCAGCCGAGTATAGCTGATTTCTTGTTTGGCCTGATCGAACATCTCCAATGACGTTGTCCAAGGGATGATAAACAATAATCTGGGATCTAGGAGTGGTGGGAACAGCTATCTTATTTTCCAGATTGTAAAATCCAGGTTCAGTATCTGAAGTTGTTGGAGTATGAGGTTCCGAAGTGTCAGAGCCAGCAGGATGGGATGCTTGTGTACTTTCATTTGTGGGAACCTATTCCTCCTATTCCATATTTGCAGTCTCAGCTGCTTCATCATCAGAAGAAGAATAACTTACTTTACGCTCTCCCCTTGAAGGGCTAGAAGTATCATCCAATGGAGCCGTTGATGTCGAGTCTCGTAGTGGAGTGTTCACAACATTGTACATCATCCTCGCAGAAAGCTCATCATTAGTGGGAGAAGATGGTAGATTGAAGGAATTAAAGAATCCATCATAGTCAAAGAAGAATGAGGGTCCTTTTCCAGCAGGGGGGTGGTGTATCTTTGAACATCAACGTTGCACCACACTTCTACCTAACCTGTTGAGTTGTTATAAATCTCTTGTCTGGTATGCTATATCCGAGAAAGATACCTTCTTCTGCCTTCTCACTAGATTTCCCTGACTGAATTTTCTTCAGCAGCATGTACGGCGCGCCAAACGGTTCTAGATACTCCAGGTTGGGTTTACGCCGCTGGAGGAGTTCATAACAAGTTTTTCCATGTCGTTTGACCACTAAGACTCGATTGAGCGTGTAACAAGCATTAGACACTGCCTCATTCCAGAATTGAATTGGCAGTTTCGAGTCAGCTAGCATTGTCCTTGCAGTCTATATCAGGCATTGATTTTTGCTTTCAGCAACACCATTCATCTGTGGAGTGTAGGCAGAGGTAAATTGATGAACGATTCCTCTCTCTACAGTATGCCTCCATTCACTGATTCTTGAACTCTATGTCGTTGTCTGATCGAATCTGCCTTAGTTTCAGCTTGTATAGTGATTCCAAAGTAGTAACTAAATGTTTGAATGGTTCAAAAGTTTCTGATTTGACTTTCAGATACATCACCCAAGAAAATCTTGAGTAATCATCTGTTACTACAAAGCAATACAGATCTCCAGCAATGCTCTTTGTACTGACAGGGATCCATGTATAGAAGCTCAAGAGGAAGATCAATTGAATGAACTTTCTTTGACTTGTGAGACTTCTTGGTCTGTTTCCTTTTCTTACATGCTACACAAAAATACGGGAGTTGGAAGTTCTTGACAGTTACTCCGTTTACTAAATCATTTTGAACTAAATGCTTCATCTTCCTTAGATTAATATGTCCCATTCTCCTATGCCAGGAGATTGAGTCCCTCTCAGTTGCCTTTGATAGGAAGCATTAAATAGTGTGATCAGTTGTGGAGGCTTTTAATAGATCCAAGACATACAAGTCGTTATATCTTGAAGCTGACATAAGAACTTTATCCTCCTCAATCACATAGTCCTTCGTCAACATGTAGCACTTCTGGTTGTCAAATTCAACTTTAATTCCTTTATCATAGATTTGGGAGACTGAAAGTAAGTTGTTCTATAGTTGTTGAACGTAGTTGACCTTGTCAAACTTCACTTTCTCATTTCCCACTTCGCCTTGAGCGGTGATGTAGCCTCCTTTATTCCCAGCAAATGAAACATGTCCCCCTTTAATTTTTCTGACGTTGAAAAGGATAGATGAATTCCCTGTCATGTACCTGGACGCCCCACTATCAATAATCCAGGTATTAGTGATAGCACTGTAGCGGACACCCTGCACATACAAATGAAATGATTAGTTCAGGTTTGGGACCCAAGCCTTAACTGGCTTGGGTGACCCGAAGGAATCACACATCATAAACTCAACCCATTGTCCTTTAGAGGATGAGGGTATATCTTTCTTCTTAATCTCTTCACTATCAGACACTATACTTGATTTTTCTTTCCATAAGCCAGTTTTGTGTAAGGCCTGTTTGTGATAAACAGACGACTGGCTTATTGTTTGAACTTTAGGTTCACTAATACTCTTAGATGGAGTATTAGATATCAATTTAAAAAAACTTGGTTTTGCATCAAAAAGTTCAATTTTCTTTTTCGGGTGTCTGAAAATAAGGACAATTAGGAGAAATATGTCCTCGTTTTCCATAATTGTAGCAAGATCTCCCTTCTATAGATTGAGGAAAATATTTATGTGGGTTTGAGTTTTGGTAAAGGTGTGATGTTTGTCTGGTTGGGTTTTGTCACTTCTCTTTTAGATGTTTCAGCTTCTTTAACAAAATTCATTGTTTTGACATTTTGAACATCTTTAACTTTTAGTTTACTTGGACTTTGATGATTAACACGTTTTTGGTTAACTGATTTAGTCAATTTGGGTTCTAAAGTAGACATTTGTGACCCTGACCTTACATTAACCCTTTTAATTTCATCATCCAAATTCTCAACAGGCATCTTTCCTTTAGATTTTAAAGTAGGCTCCTTCTGTTTAGTGATAGAGTTCACATGTTTACTTGTAGAATCGAAATCACTAACCAGAGGAGTGGACACCACATGATCCTTTACTGGGTTGTTATTGATAGGTCTACATTTTGTGTTCAAAAGGATTTCATGTGGTGGTGGAACTACTTTGTAAACCAGACCTTCCTCATTGTTTTGTTCTTTCACTAAGTTTTGAACTATGGGGGAAGTACTAGCCCAACTATGCAGTTTTTGTTTTAAAGAATTAACCTCAACTTCCAAAACTGTTTTTCCCTTTTTGGTTTCTTCTAAAGAATTTAAATAGAACTTTATATCATTTGATTGATTTAAGGCAACAACCTCGGTTTCCCTTAGTTGTTTGCCCAAACGTTCTATCTTCTCTTTAAAACTGCACTCATTTTGTAAATCATTTACTAAGTTATCATTGTGTTCTAATAACCTAGTAAATTTCAAATCAATGCTTTCTCTAAATTTGTCACATTCATTACAAGCATGTTTTTCAAATAGTTGGTCTTTAGAACTTACTTGTGAGGAATCGGTTGAATCAGCCATCAAAGCACATTTATACTCTTTGGAGGCTAGAGATTCTTAACTTGTTGCTCTGAGCTCTTCCTCAACCAAGTGATTTACCATGTTTGCAGCTTCTTCGGTATCCGACATCGCTTGCTCAGCTACACTCTCACCTTTACTAGCAGACCCATCATCTACTGCTTCGACAAAAGCAATATTTGACTCTCTAGGAGAAACAAATCGGAAGGACCAGTCTTGTCCTTCATCACCTTGAGCAGGTAGAGCCTTTGTCTCTTTGCTTGAAGAAGCAGTTCCAATCACGTCCTTGTCTTGATGGTTGAATGTAGGAAATGGGTTTCCATTTCCAGTTTTCTTAGGCTTTACACATTCACATTTAAAGTGCCCCTTTTCACCACAGTTGAAGCATGTGACTTTGGTTTTGTCAAAACCAAACGTCGTATCCTTAGTGGCTACTAGATTCTGTCCCGTCTTCTTGACAGACTTTTTAGCTCTTCTGACTGCACTTGCCAAGGCCCACATGATGTCCATTCTCTCTAGCTCATTCTCATCAACTTGCTCGTAATCTTCATCTGCAAGATGACAATTTCCAATCTTCCTTGCAACTAAACCATCATAGGATTGAACAACAGTTGCTAGAAGATCCATGTGCTCCTTTGCAACTTCCACTGTGATATTACCGAGATTCTCGGTCTTCAACTTGGTAGTGTTGGCTTCAGGCTCTATGTAGTGGGCTCTTGATGACCCTGACGTTTCAGGTCCTAAAGCAGTGGTTTGGGAAGAAGCAGATGAACTAGACACGAATGTTGTTTGTAATGGTGCTCCTGAAACAGCTGGAGACGAAAATGAGTTGTAGAGTGAAGGATTGATAGGATCAAATGTACCAATCTATGATGATATATGAAGACAATTCAATGAAATACAAACAAAGTAATCGAATCAAGCAAGATATCAACAAAATTCACGATTTCATTAATATCAAGCAAAGACAAATTACAAAGTAAGTAAGTAGTTTCTCTCTAAGCTCGTTATCAATCTAGTTACTTACTACATGCAAGTCTAAGCTATTTATAATGAAACAGAAAGGAACTAACAAATTACAAAACTAGTCCCTATACTATTACAAATATCAAAAAGACACATAAAGACAACATGTTAATCTTTCTAGAGCACTAACAATACTCCCCCTAAGATTTACATGGTCTTCGGTCTTCAACATCTTCAATCTTGTCTTCTTTTTATCTTTTCTTCAGCTTCCATCTTCCGCTTTTATCTTCAACTTATATCTTCATCACTCAAAGAAATCTTCTGGTTCTTCCTTGATCTTGAACATTGGCTTCTGTTTGTACATCTCCTGTTCTTTCAAAGCATTGGCAATTGCAGACTTAAATTTGCTAGCAAGAATGCCTTGTTCTGTATTTGCTTCATTTGTCTTTATCTCCATTTTTCTCATTCTTTCCAATGTATCTTTTGATAGACATGTAATATCAATATTAGAATATAACTCAATAGGATTTTGACTTTCCTTTGAGTATACTTCTAATACTCCTTTCCTTGAAATTCTCATGAATTCAATGTCTTTGATGTCTTTCTTAACAATGTTTGCATAAGCAAGAGCTTTCCTCAATGATATTCTTTCCATTGCAGCATTCATCACATTGATGATAGAAATAAAATCTTCTTATTTTGCTCTGCTATCTCTGTAGATACCTTTTCAAACTTTTGCACAGACAAAAATGATATATAACTTGGATGCAATAGCTTCAGTTCAAAAGCACCAAATAAAGTAATCATATCCTCATCCCATCGTTCGAGATTTCGGACCAATTTAAGCTCAAAAGTCTCAGTGTTATAAAACCATCTGAGAATTGGCTTTGAGTTTTGATTACCATCAATCACTTTTAGACCAGGAGTTGTGACTTTTTCAAAATACTTGTCACAAAATTCTATCATTGAATGTTCTTCTTTAGATTGTAATCCTTTGAGCTTTTTGTTCTTCTTCAAAGTAGCAAAGTACTCTTTATCTTCTTGATCACATCTTGTTTGAAGAAAATTACTTGATCTATCCATTCCTCTTCTTAATAATTCTACCATCATCTTACCACGTTTAGAATCAGATGGATTGATCAGAGGTAATCTGTTTAGCTCTTTCAAATCTTGCACTGGAAGTTTAATGATGCTTGAGTAAAAATGATATACATCACATACTGCATTTACTCTTTTTATCAAAAATGCATCAAATATTTCATCATACTTCCATGCTATAATCTTTACTTGGTTTGTGAAATCAGGAGCAATCATAGCATTTAACAACTCAGCAACTGATTGTCCTCTTTGTAGTACATTTCTCACCAAGTCTCCAGTTGATCTGGCATTATCAAAAATATGCCTTTGTTCAGAAGTTGCTTTATATGCTTGCCTTTCAGGATCAGAAAACATTTCAATCAAATCTTTTCTGCTATCACGAGCATCTGTTTTTCTTGCCATCTGTTTGATCTCTTGAAGATTCAACATTCGTGTTCTTTTTCTAATCTCAAGATATTGAGGATTATTAGTATCAAGTATAATCATCTTCTTTGATTGTTTTTCTGTTTTTTGAAAACTTCTAACAAGATTCCTCAATGATAGAGATTGTAATCTTTTCAGTTTTCTCCAAGGGTAATTCCTAGCTTGCAACCATGACCTTAAAGCTGGAATACTCATATCATCAAGATCGGGATGGTGCAGCTCAGAGCTTGATAATTCTTCTACATTAATACTTTCTTTCGCTCTATTCCATTCACCATGCTCAATTACAATCTCATTTGGATCAACAGGAGCAACTGACTCTACAGTAATGCATTTCTCATATTCATCATTTATTTGAGAAACAGTCAGTGCATCCAAAATACTCTATTGTATTTCATCTTCACAAGGTAGTTGTATCTGTCTTCAAAATCTTGTGAAATTTCGTCTTGTTCTTGTGAAGAGAAATTTGATACAAATTGAGCTTCATTTATATCTTCTTCATCTAAAACTTCATCATACCAGTCATCATTATAAATTCTTCAATGTCTTCTAAGGCTTCAATCTTTCCTTGAACGTTTTGCTCTTCAACAGTTTCTTCTATTCTTTGCACTTTTGAAGATGACTTAGTTAAACTTGTATCTACTACATCATCAATTTTCCTTTTTCCTTTGAGCACCTCAAGATTCTCTTCAACAATCATCTTAGCACTTATCATTTGATCTGGTGAGATAGGCTTTTGAGATTCTTTTTCTTTTGTTAATTCATCTTTCAGTTTTTCATTTTCATCTGATAATTTCTTGAATTTCTCTTCAAGAATGTCATAATCCTTTATCATAACTTCAAAATTTTTGATGACATCTTCTTTATCTTTTGCATAGCTCAAAATCTTTTCATCTTTCAATAAATTTTCTTCATTCAACTTCAAATTTTCATCCTTTAGCTTTTGAATTTCCTTTTCAAGAGATATATTCATCTCTTTCAATCATTCATTCTTAACTTTCAATTTTTCAATTTCTTTCTTTTTAATCAAATTTTCTTCTTTCAAGTTTTTCATCTCATCAATATCTACTATCTCCTCTGTTTGTACTGACACATTATGTGTCGTACTAACAAGAATTTCATCAACTTCTTCATTCACTTCATCTTGAAACACTGGTTCATATAACATATTTAAATCAAAATCAAAATTTTGATTTTGTGAATCTTCTTCATGTATAGGAGCAGCATGAATATCAGCATCATTAGTTTCTTAATCTAAGTTTTGAGGTTCATTGACATTTTCATCATCATTCCTTTCATCAATTGTCTCTTGATGTGCTTCAGTTGCACCATCATTACCATCTTCATCATCATTATTATTGAAGGACTTTAAGAAGTTTATCAAAGTTCATATAAGCTTGTTTATATGAAAAAGGCAGCGGAATATAAGTTTAAAACTTGTTAATAAGTTGATTATTAAACCCATTTGATAATCAAAATCCAAACCATGGATCCATATACGAAATGCATACAATAAGGACAACCATAGGATGTTTAGAGAACAACCTTTCAAGCTGCTAGAAAACGACTTGATTGAGATGCTAAAGATGAACTTTGTGGCTGAATCTTCAAGCAAGAAGACCTCAAGAAGGTGATACCCCAAGCTACCAACAAAACACCCTTTGATGCTAGGATCTTGCAACACCAACTTTCAGCTTAAAACACTTTTAAAGCTGAAAAATTCCAGCCTTGTTTTCTCTTGATGCTGCCGTGAACAAGAAGAGAAGAGAAAGGGAGAGTTTTTGCACTTTTTCTTGAGAGAGATGTAATCTTTGCATGTATGTTGCTTGTGGGTGTAAAAGCCATCTTTTAAAGCAATTGGCTGGCCTCTATGGCAGCCCCTTGGGCCGAGAACAAGCTGCCACCAATGGGTGGCATGCCTTTTGTTTTTATCTATCCAATTGTATTATTAGAACTACAAAATAGAATATGTAACATTTACATATTATTTTGTACACCCAACTAGCTCTACCATATCATCAATTAAAACCCAAGTTAATTAATTTGTAACATCTTACATGCCATGTTTTTTGTTTCATTTTATAAATGTTAATTAACCATTAAGTAACAATTATAAAGTAATCTCTCAGAGTTAATAAATAAACCCATATTATTTATTAATTTCTTAACTGCATCTATTTTAGAAAACAATTTTCTAAACCCTTTGGTGTCGTTATTATATAACTGATCAAATCAATAAATAAATATTGCAGATGTTTGTCTAGCCTGTTATTGGGTATGACCCGACTTGGATCATATCACACTAGCCACATCAATTTAATATGTATCTTGGGCAGATCGAATCCTACAATCTCCCACTTGCACAAGATTCATAGAAGATTGATGCAAGCAGCAAATGACGCCTAGAAACGGTTTGATACCCCTAATGTATATGACTAAGTGCCATTCAATAACATCATCCCTTTCAAGTACCTCACTTGAATATGATCTAGGTGAATCAATCATCCATCCTTTTGTTTCAGATGTCATATTAAATCCTAGAGACACAGAATTGTTATTCTCCGATGATTTAACTTTAACAGGCCTTAGACATCTAACTCTCAACGAATAAGAGGATCAAATTCCATCTTGACTACATATGTCTCTCACAATCACCTTATATCATACCTAAACCTAGCGTTATGAACTGTTAATTTTTCATAACAGCAAAGTACTAAGTCAAAGTATAATACTTGGTGAATATCAAGACCCTATATGTATCTCAGGTCTGAGGATAAAATGATATTCGCCTTTACTCAATATCTCTTATGACTAATCACTAAGATTCCATGCAGAGACAATTGAGAGCGGGTCAGTCCAATATCTATATCCCATAGATATCAATGAACCTTGGTAGCAACAACTTGCTTTATATTCATACCTTATGAATATCAACCAATCCGAGTTCATTATAGTCTTACATTCATAGTTGTTCCCACAAGTATGATCGACCACGGACGTTTAGAATAACTTGCTTATTCACGGATTTAAACATGCTAAAAGGATGAACAAATGAAAATTATAAACATATAATTAAGTTAAATAACATAAGTTCCAATATCCAAATACAAAATTTGATCAAATCCAATCACTAGAATATCGAAGTCCTAAGGCACAAGTATGACTTTCATGTTTTGACCTATCTAGGAGCTTCGTGAGTGGATCCGCAATGTTTTGATCAGTGTGAACTTTGCGAATACATATCTTTCCTTTTTCAACTTCATCCCTTATGTAGTTGAATCTCCGTTCAATGTGCCGAGTCTTTTGATGAGAACGAGGTTCCTTGATTTGAGCAATCGCAACCTCGTTGTCACAAAAGATCTCTAGGGGGTCTTGAATGGTAGCAACAACCCCTAGATCAGCAATGAACTTCCTAAGCCACGTAGCTTCTTGAGCTGCCAATGAGGCGGCGATGTATTCTGATTCTGTTGTAGACAGTGCCACCACATCTTGCTTTGAGCTCTTCCAAGAGACTGCTCCTCCATTCATAATGAAGACATATCCCGACTGTGATCGAGAATCATCTCGATCAATTTGGAAACTCGCATCCGTGTAACCCTTTACAGCGAGTTCCTCCTCACCAATCCATATATTAAGAACATGTCCTTAGTATTTCTAAGGTATTTCAAAATACTCTTAACAGCCATCCAATGACTATTACCAGGATTCTGTTGATATCTACTTGTCATGCTTAAAGCACATGACACGTCTGGCCTAGTACATATCATTGCATACATGATGGATCCTATAGCAGATGCATATGGGACTCCATTCATTCTTTCTTGTTCAACCTTTGAACTAGGACATTGAGATGAGCTCAATATAGTCCCCTTTTGAATAGGTACCAAACCTTTCTTAGAATTCTCCATCTTGAACCTTTTCAAGATCTTTTCAATGTATGCACTTTGGTTTAAACCTATCAACCGCCTTGATCTATCTCTATAGATCTTTATTCCCAAAATATAGGTGGCTTCACCAAGATCCTTAATGGAAAAACAGCTTCCAAGCCAGGTTTTTACACCTTCCAAGGTTGGAATGTCATTTCCAAATAGCAGAATGTCATCGACATATAATACCAGGAAAGTAATAATGCTCCCACTAGCTTTCTTATACACACCAGCTTCATCAGCGTTTTTGATGAAGCCAAATTTCTTTACTTCATCATCAAAACGGTGATTCCAACTTCTTGACGCTTGTTTCAATCCATAGATTGATTTCTTTAACTTGCATACCTTGTTAGGATGTTTTGGATCGACAAAACCTTCAGGCTGTTTCATATGGACATCTTCCTCAAGATATCCATTAAGGAAAGCGGTTTTGACATCCATTTGCCAAATCTCATAGTCATAATATGCTGCTATGGCAAACAATATCCTAATAGACTTTAGCATCGCAACAGGTAAGAAAGTTTCATCATAATCAACCCCTTGAGTTTGAGTGAAACCTTTCGCTACAAGTCTAGCTTTATAAGTATCCAAGTTTCCATGCATATCGGTTTTTCTTCTTGAAAATCCACTTACTTCCAACTATCTTGGACTTTAGAGGTGGTGTAACCAATTCCCAAACTTGGTTATCATACATGGATTGCATCTCAACGTTCATGGCTTCTTGCCATTTGTGAAAATCAGGTTTTGACATTGCATCATGGTATGTGGTTGGTTTATCCGAGTCTACCACATAGCATCCATCCATGAAAAATCCATATCTCTCAGGAGGAATACTAGTTCTACCAGATCTGCGAACGTTTTGTGTATCTTGATCATCCATATGATCATTCTTAACATCCTCATGTTGATTGCTAGTATCAACCAATTGTGTATCGTCTTGTGAATCTTGAACCTCTTCAAGTTCCACTGCTCTTCCACTAGTTTCTTCCAAAAGAAACTTAGTCTCCAAGAACTCTGCCTTTCGAGCAATAAATACTTTCTGCTCTGTTGGATCATAAAAATAATATCCAATACAATCTCTAGGATATCCAATGAAGATACACTTTGTGGATCGGGCTTCCAGTTTGTTTTGAGCGTATTGCTTAGGATAAGCCTCACACCCCCAAACTTTCAAATATGATAATGATGGAACCCTTCCATGCCATATTTCGAAAGGTGTCCTTTCCACTTTCTTGGTTGGGGCCATATATAAAATACGGGCCGCGGAGAGCAATACGAAACCCCAAAATGATAGAGGTAGTGTACTAGCCATCATAGATCGAACCATATCCAATAGAGTTCGATTCCTCCTTTCAGACACACCATTATGTTGTGGTGTTCCAGGTGGAGTAAGTTGTGAGACAATCCCACAACTTCTAAGATACTCTTGAAATTCACTACTCAGGTATTCACCTCCTCTATCTGTACGAAGAATATTGACCGTTTTGTTGAGTTGATTTTCAACTTCATTCTTGAAGATTTTGAACATTTCAAAAGATTCATGTTTGTGTCTTAACAAGTACACATACCCATAACGACTATAGTCATCGGTAAAAGTAATGAAGTATCTTTCACCATTCCTAGTTGTTGGTTTAAAAGGTCCACATACATCCGAATGTATGATCCCTAATAAATCCTTTGCCCTTTCATTAGTCCCACTAAAAGGGGCCTTTGTCATTTTTCCTTGTAAACAAGACTCGCATACATCAAATGAAACATTTTCATTAGTTTTTAAAAGACCATTCTTTTGGAGTTTTTGCTTACGATTCTTGTTTATATGACCAAGGCGACAATGCCAAAGATAGGAATCACTCAAGTCTTGTTTGAGCCTTTTGGTGGTGGCTTGGTACATAGAGCTATCATATGTGGTGTTATTATGAACCAATTCATAAATACCATTACAAGGTATAGCCTTAAAATAAAACACATGATTTAAAGAAACATGAATATCATTGTCAACAAACTTGAAATCATAATCACATTGTCTTAAACGGGAAACAGAAATAATGTTCCTAGTTAAACTAGGAGCATACAAAACATTCTTTAAAATAACTTCCAAACCACTTGGAAGCTTCAAAATGTAGTCTCCTTGGGCTTCCACGTGAACCTTTGCACCATTGCCCATGAAGAGACTTATTTCCCCTTTTGCATAATGCTCACTTCTTTTGAACCCCTGCAACAAATTTCAAATATGAGTTCCACATCCAGTATCTAATACCCATGTGTTAGAAGAAATAACATTTAGCTCAACATGTATCATAAACATTGTACCTGAAGTTTGCCCCGCGTCCCTCTTCGATCTCAACGCTTTGAGATAGACCGGACAATTGCGTTTCCAATGGCCTACTTCACCACACTCAAAACACGGGTCATCATGAGCAACCTTTTGCTTCTTTTCCTTCGGTTTGGGCGGTTCTACTTTTGCTTTACCCTTACCCTTCCCTTTAACGTGCCCCTTCCCTTTTGCAACATTTGCCCTAGGGTCGGGGATGTGCCTTTTCCTACTACCACCTTCATTGATCGTAAGGACCGGTAGAACCTTTCTACCCATGCCTGCCTGGCCGTTTTGAGCATTGAATGAAGCTCACCAATGCTCTTGTCCCATCCATTCATGTTATAGTTCATAACGAAGCTATCAAACTTCTTGGATAGGGAGTTGAGGATCAAATCCGTTGCCAACTCGTTGGACACACGACAGTTAAGCCTTTCAAGGCGATCAATGTGGCTCTTCATCTTGAGAACGTAAGATGATACCGATTGGGTCTCGTCCATTCGACATGCACGGAGTGCTCGAACCGTTTCGAAGCGCTCCACCCTTGATTGTTGTTGGAACATTTCCCTCAACTGGGTGATCATGTCATAGGCATTGTGGTTCTCAAAGTCCTTTTGCAAATCAGGAATCATACTCGCTAGCATGAGACATGAGACTTGCACAGAGTCTTCGGTGTACTTGACCCATTCGGCAAAGGCCTCAACGTCATTTTCATCGGGTTGATTGGGAATGGGATTGTCTAACACATAGGACTTCTTTCTTGTTTGAGAACAATTCTCAAATTTCGGTACCAATCCATGAAGTTCCCATGGTTTAGACGTTCCTTTTGAAGGATGGTTCTTAGTGATAGGTTATGGACGGTCGGGATTGCGTTGTTGTTGTTAGCCATCTACAATTTTACAAAGTTCAATTTTTAGTACTTTTAATATCAATGTATTTTGATTATTAATACCCTTTTTGTCTCATAGACAATTAATAGTCAAAATTTAGAATCCAACGTTACACTTAAATATCGGTTAGGTGACCTTTATCCCTTTATTTAAATTAACAAGGTAGTCAACGTTTGACAATTTAACCTATTACAATTTCTAGTGTATGGGATCGGTTAAACATCTTATGTTTGTTTGGCATGTTTATCCCATCAACACCCTTTGTACGTCATGCTTCGGTGATTCTAATGCATGATTTCCAAATTAAGTCGTCCTACTTAGACACACGTGTGGATTTGCTAATATTAGTGGTTAGGTGACCTTTATCCCATAAATACGGCAAACCCACCTCAAACTCATAAGTTCCTTTTAATGTGGTTAGGTGACCTTTATCCCACATTAAATTCTCAAATGATACGAGTGTTGTATAATAGGATGGTGTTTGACTTGTTTTAAAAGGGATTTGTGTTTCACAAAATTCTAGTTTGGAAAACAATTTCATACCTTGCATTTGCATGCATTCAAATGCATGGTAGTTTGTTTGAAAACTTATTTCAAAGTTCCTCTTGATTACTCATTAAATTATGAAATCAATAACCTTTGGTAAAACAATTTTATGCGAGTTGTTGATTCTATGTTGTTAACTATCCAATTCCACAATAAGATAATATGAACATAAATCAACCATACATGCATAATATAACCATCATAAGTTCATAACCATAGCCAATGGATTTGACAACAGTTGTTGGCCAAAACAAGTGTGCCAAGAGGGTCAATAATAAAGCATAAACATGACACAAGGCATTGAGATGGTGTGCTCCCACTTGATCCCGCATCCTAATGCATCAAGTGTCCATTTTGTGTTGTCACCATTTTGCTTTATTTGGGCTTTCTTTTGGGCTCCAGCTTCAGCTCCTAGCTTCCTTGGGCCTTCATGCTTTGGCCTTTGGTTATTGGGCTTAAAACCAATCTTGGGCTATGAGGCCCATTTGGGCCTAAAATGGCCCAAACCAAAAAACCAAAGTCTTCTTGAACTTCTTTTACAAAATATATCCTAATACATTTTTATTAGTAAAAGAAATACAACTAATCTACTTATTATTACAAACCAACATAAATAATAAATTGATTACATACCCAAATAAATAATTATTACAACCCAATTGAATAATCAAACAACATCACAACACAAAACTCATCCAAATACAAGGTATTGGCTAGGTTATGAACATCCATATACACATCCAAATATGCAAGCATTTCAAGTTAAAATGGTTCCCCTTTTCACCTTAAATTTTCGGCCAAGGTTATGCAAACTGAAAATTTTGGTTTTGTCCAAACAAAACAAACAATCCATCAATGTGACTTGATTTTAAAGATTACCATATGCATGTAAGATATAATATTTAAAACCACAAAGGGGTAACCATTCAGCCCTAAAAGTCACGGCCATATGGTGTTTCACATCACAAAAACTTGAAATGTATAATCTATGTATGTATGCATTCGTATAAGTGGCTCTTGATGCCATTGAAGGACTTTAACAAGTTTATCAAAGTTCATATAAGCTTGTTTATATGAAAAAACGCAGCGGAATATAAGTTTAAAACTTGTTAATAAGTTGATTATTAAACCCATTTGATAATCAAAATCCAAACCATGGATCCATATACGAAATACATACAATAAGGACAACCATAGGATGTTTAGAGAACAACCTTTCAAGCTGCTAGAAAACGACTTGATTGAGATGCTAAAGATGAACTTTGTGGCTGAATCTTCAAGCAAGAAGACCTCAAGAAGGTGATACCCCAAGCTACCAACAAAACACCCTTTGATGCTAGGATCTTGCAACACCAACTTTCAGCTTAAAACACTTTTAAAGCTGAAAAATTCCAGTCTTGTTTTCTCTTGATGCTACCGTGAACAAGAAGAGAAGAGAAAGGGAGAGTTTTTGCACTTTTTCTTGAGAGAGATGTAATCTTTGCATGTATGTTGCTTGTGGGTGTAAAAGCCATCTTTTAAAGCAATTGGCTGGCCTCTATGGCAGCCCCTTGGGCCGAGAACAAGCTGCCACCAATGGGTGGCATGCCTTTTGTTTTTATCTATCCAATTGTATTATTAGAACTACAAAATAGAATATGTAACATTTACATATTATTTTGTACACCCAACTAGCTCTACCATATCATTAATTAAAACCCAAGTTAATTAATTTGTAACATCTTACATGCCATGTTTTTTGTTTCATTTTATAAATGTTAATTAACCATTAAGTAACAATTATAAAGTAATCTCTCAGAGTTAATAAATAAACCCATGTTATTTATTAATTTCTTAAGTGCATCTATTTTAGAAAACAATTTTCTAAACCCTTTGGTGTCGTTATTTATTTAACTGATCAAATCAATAAATAAATATTGCAGATGTTTGTCTAGCCTGTTATTGGGTATGACCCGACTTGGATCATATCACACTAGCCACATCAATTTAATATGTATCTTGGGCAGATCGAATCCTACAATTATCATCATCATCATTGTTATCATCATCATCATCATCTGATGAGCTTTCAGTAGCTTCATCATCACTTTCTTCATCATCATCATCAATCATATCATCTACAACATCCTCAATAAGATCATTTGGATCTATTTGTTCATCTTCAGATAAATGATAGTGTTGTTGATTGATGTCTACTTCATCCATAGATACATTCCTTACATAATCAAATACTGGAATGTTTTGAGCACCAGTAATCATTGCAAGCATTTTATACACAGCTTCTGACATATGCTCTAATTGCAGCTTATCTCTATTAACTCCTTCAACATATAGATCTGGATTCTCTTCATTAATAAGAAGTTGGAGAAATCTTGGATACATCAAGTATTTATTTCTCTTTCCTCTTTCAAGATTGAATATGAATCCATTCATTATCCACTTTGCCATGTTAAATCTTCTGTTTGTGGCTAGAGCAATGATAGGAGATGCAATGTCCACTGGGAATGAATCCCAACCAGCACTTCTTTTAGGCATGCAATGTTCAAATATATAACACAACAGTTTTCAGTGTTTATATACTCTTGCTCTGAAGAATTGTTTCTTAGGGAAGTGATCATGATGACACATTTGTAGAAATACATCTCTACATTCATTGAAAGTATACTCAGATAAGCCTTATGGGTCATTTTCACCAAGTTTTAGAGCTGTTCTGATTGCTTGTTCTGAAATTTCAAGCATTCCATCTAATGTAATGAAAGCTCTTAGAACTTTATTCCCTTCTTCATCTCTTTCTACTTCTGCTGTTCTCCAAAATCTTTTGATCAATCTTGCATTAATCATTGGTCTTGCACACATTGCATAGACATATTTTGATCTAAGCAGAAATCGAATAATCTCTTCATAACCAACAGCTTCTCTGTTTTCATCATCTAAGAATGCAACAACATTATGTTTAGGCTCAAACTTCAAATCTGCCATCTGCAAAACATAGAGAAAAAGAATATGAGAACATTGAAATTTTGATTAATGAGTTTTAATTTTTACATATGAATTTGCAATTTTGACTTATAATTTTGACTTTTGACTTATGAATTTAATTTGTGAAATAATAAAATTTATTCATTTTGAATTTATCATCAAGCATTTGAATTCTGATTTATCTACTTTTTGTTAAAAAATATTTTTTTTATTATTTTTATTTTTATTTTTATTCAAAATTTGAATCTGTCTGTTCATCATCTTCTTCTTCCTTCGAAGAACACACTGATCGATCTATAATCAATATCATTTACAATTTCAGTCGATGAACTTTATATCAAATTGCTCGAAATCTGATACATATCAACAATCCAGAGTCAATTTTAGATATGATTAAGATTTGATTAGTTAAACTTTGAATGTTATAGTGTTCGAACGCCCAAATAGTAGTCGAACGTTTATGCCAATATAAGGCCCCGTTCCTGGAACGCCTACAGTTGGTCATTCATCGCGCATAAAACATATGATTACATTTATCTCATGAAAATATTGCAGCGGAAACATTCAAAAATAACATCTCATTTCATTATAAACACTTTTTCCAAATAATACATCATTATCCCATTACAAAATACAAGTTTGCATTACATCACAAAAGCTTTATAAATGGATGCCATCCCAAAAGAGCCGAGTAGCCTTGCAGTGCCATCCTCAGCAATCATTACCTACCAACTGGAAAACATACAAAAAGTCAGCGTTGCTAAGTGAGTTCTGGTTTAATAATAAAATATACGTTACTTTCATCAAAACTATTCCTTTTCTCAGGTGATCATTCATCATACGTATACACAGATAATGTCATTATTATCTTTCATCACATTCGTTATCTTTTGTTCTTTTCATACGTTCATTTTCCGAGTCTGTTGTGAGTCGCTCACCTCAATAGCAATCTCAACGATTGCACGCTATCCGAGTCTGTTGCAACCATAGGGTTGCTCACCTCATTGCCAATCTTAATGATAGCACGCTATCCGAGTCTCTTGCAACAACAAGGTTGCTCACTTCATGGCAACATCACGATAGCACGCTATTCGAGTCTCTTGCAACAACAAGGTTTCTCACCCCATGGGCAATCTCAATGGTTGCACGTCATCCGAGTCTCTTGTAACACAATGTTGCTCACCCCATATATGTGCTTGCAAGCCTTTCCTTCGTTCATTCATCATTCATTAATGCATGCATTCTTACTTCATGTTCATCTTTCATTATCTTTCACTTTACGTTACATAATACTTCATTCATTCATTAACATGACACGTAATGCCGTAAGAAAGATAAACATACATCATAACAAGGAACATATCATACACAGTCATAGTCATCATCATCATACAGGGCAACATCATACATTTATAACATGCATAAACATGCAACATCATCATCATCATGCCCTACATACTCTCTAAAGCCATAACAGTCATCTTACATGCTCTTATGGGAAACTTTACGTCAAAACTTACATCTGCACTTTCCCCCGAAAGCCAAAAGTCGAACTACACTTTCCTTCGAGTGCAACAGCCCTATTCGGGCGTATGGACACCCTTCAGTCGCATGGCCTCCATGCGACTGAACATAATGCGGTTGGACTCATGCGGATGTACATCTATGCGAATGGACATGCAGTCGTGCGTATGGACCTCATGCGGATGGAACTAATGCGAATGAGCACCTATGCGACTAACATCATGCGAATGGACTCATGCGACTAAACACCTATGCGACTGGACCCTCAATCGTATGACTCCCCATGCGACTGGACTCCCAATCGTGCGAATGAAACCTTAGTCGTGCGAATGAACCCTCGATCGTGCGTATGAATTCCAATCGTGCGAATGAACCTCAATCGCCTCTCAATCGGCCGTATGGCCTCCATTCGGTCGCATAGCCCTAGCTGATGCAGAATGGAGTTCACCCCGAACCCAATCTGCCATTTTCGTCCTCCAAGCTCATCCCAACCCATTCTAAGCCTAAATCAACCATCTTAGACCTTAGGAATGCATACCACAACACCATACAAGCACACACATGCCCGGAAACATACCCGAAACGCATCACACACATCACACCCAAATGGGTCAAACACATACTCATACAAAAACGGGTTTTTGATGCTTTCCAGCCTCAAAATCGGTTGAAAACAAGTAAAAGTGGGGTCCTAGAACTCACACAAACAAGCACAACGACAAGGGCTTCGATTTGGCTTGCTACACAACGAGTTTGGCCACCCGAACCACTCGAACCGACCCTTTTTCCCTCTTTTCTTCTTCTTTCCCTTTTCTCCTCTCTAGATGGCTGAAAATATGAGTGTGGGGGAGAGGGTAAAGGCTGTCCTCTCCCTTATATACTCTCACTCGGCCGACTTTCTTTCGTTGGCGAGGTTGGTCCCTCGACTTTGGATTTTATTTCTTTTTTTCCTTCGTTGGCTTCAAAATAATAAATAAGCGGGTGTTACAGCCAATCATCATGTTTTAACCAAAATCTACTGATTTGAATCATAAACTTACGTTTATAGACCCAAATAATATCTAACAATCAATCAAGATTTGTTGCAATTACTAATAATCTGAGACTTCGATGACGACAAGTTGATAATTCAGAGAATTGTTTTTGGAGAATTTTAAGTGTGAATAAGAAACAAGAGTGTTAGGACCTGGTATTTGAACGAAATACCTAGTGATTAGCGTGTTAAACCAACTCAAATAGTGTGGAATCCTATTTGATTGGCGATCCAATCAGTGAGAACACACGAAGAATCAATCAAGAATTGAATCTAACGTTAGAAATCGATTAGGAATCGATCTAATGTGTTCGGTGAACTTGGAGAACGATTTGGGAGGTCTCTGGACGGCTAGGGTACGTCTGGAATCGTAATGGGATGAATGCTTACGTTTTTCCACGAATTGGGTCTATTTATAGGTTAGTATTGTTCAATCGTGCGACTGGGCCATAAGTATGGTTCAGTCGTGCGATTGAACCATGCGGTTGATTCATCCGCACGACTGAGTGTTTAGTCGTGCGACTGAGCCAATCTTATGTGTCAATCATATGACTGATCCAGTCTCCTGGTTCAGTCATGCGATTGAGTCAATCGTATGAAGTTATTCATGCGTGTGGTCCATTCGCATGGGCCATTCGCATGAGAACTTCATTAAGTTAAGTTTGAATGTTTTAATTAATATAACATAATGTGTAACCATTCAAACAATCATAAACCCAATCAATTCAATCACGACTCATTAATGAAATATTAAACATCACAAGTAACAAACAATTCATGTCATTTCATTAATCAATACAAATTACATCATAATCAGACAGACAAGATTCATTACATTACAAATCATGATCTAGGGACATACATGCATCAACAAACTCCCCCTTGGACCTAGATCTATCTAATCTCTTGGCTTCTGCATAACCTCCTTATACTTCTTGTACTTCTCCTCTTTGGTGACTCCTGCGTGAATCTCAAACGCAAAGCAAAGTCGTATAACGTTTTGGAACTGGATGGCTTGTACAATGTCTTGTGTGGCATAGAATAGTGGCCACTTGTATAATGTATAAACATCATTAGCAGACAAGTTGGTTAGCCACATTGGGTCGAATACCCTGATAGTATCCATTTGGCCCTCTTTATTCAGAACTATGACAGCTTCAGTAGTTCTCCAATCATAGTACCACCATTTGAAGTGTGGAGTGAAGTCCTGTGGCATTTCCCTGAGAGGGATTCTCGACATAGTGCGCGGAGGACTCCACTTCAACACAATCTTGGGCTTGCCAGTAATGGCATCAACCTCAGACCTTCTTATGTACCTCGTAGGCTGTTGTGGTCTGAAGTTAACCCATCTGGTGTGGTACTCCTTCTTCAGGGCAGCCTCGAACCAGCCTGACATCTTTCTTGGGTCAGCATACAGCAGCTTTAGCTTAGCCAGCTGGTTGAGCTCAAAACCAGGTAGAGTCTTCAGATCATGTGGAAACCCGAAGTACTCTATGCCCTGTTCCCTCTTAACTGCATACGCGTTAAGGTCATAAAAATAAGCCCATGCAATAATCCTGCCTGACACCTTATGGTGTTTCTTGACTCTGTAGAGCTTGGTGTAGGCATCTTTCTTTGGTGCAGCACGCTGGGCTCTCACTTCTTCAAAACAGGCAGCCCACTCAGCCTTTCGAATGTCTACGTCATCATTTGAGGCTTGGGCTGTTCCTTCGGTCTTTTCGGTTTCCTGCTCCATCTTGTCTAGTACCTCAAACGTATCACTGACTAGGGACTCACCCAGATTGGGGACCATATTACCCTCGTTGTCAGCGTACTGAGGGTACTCTTCTGCAGTAATATCTTCAACCTCAACTTCATCAACGTCATTTAGTTCTTCATCACTGGTTGAGTCAACTGTTGGATCATCCTTGACAATTTCATCAGGATTGAGTCTGAACATCTCTGCCAGTTGCTCGTTAGATAGGTCATGAATTATTTCCCCTTCTTCAGGGGTATAACTCACAGACCTTCTTACAATCCCTTGCAGATCAAGAATCATGGTTAGTTGAGTCTTGACCTGTTGAAGGGGAGCAATGTCAAACTCATCCCTTTGAAAGTTTGGATCTGTTTGATCTAAACATTCAACACATAAATCATTAGTAAGTAATCAAACAGAAATATATCGACTTAATATATAAACATTCAACACACTTGTTTTTCATTACATGATTCAAACACAAAATAAATAAATACATAAGACATCTAATCTGTACTTTTGTCTTGAATCCTGGGCGCGTCGCTCGGAGGAGCAGAAGTGGTAGATGACTGGTCCTGTCGATGCTTTGATCTTCGCTCTTGACCAGAAGCAGAGGCCGATGCAGCAGCATCCCCTCCTTCTGCTTCGTCATCATCATCTTTACCTTCTGTCCTTTCTTCCTCAGTCTCTTCCTCATCCTCATCATCCTCCTCATCCTCATCTTCATCTTCATCATCACCATCTCCATCATCCCCATCACCCTCCTTTATCTTCAAAGGCTCATCCTTTGACCCCTTTAACCTCAGCATAATCGTCTTGTTGGTCGTCTCCAACTCCTCTATACGTTTGGCTGACTGGGCCTGCTGGTCCTGGAGTTGGGACATCTCGACTCTCTGAGCATCGATTAGCTGGGTCTGCTGATCTATCACCCGAGCCTGCTCTGCCATCTGCTGAGACTGGGCAGCAGTCAGATTGGTCAGCTGGCGAATCTGCGCCGCTTTCTCCTCATCTGCAGCTAGCAGGCGCATCACCATACGGTCAAGCGCCGACAGCTGCTCTTCTACCCCAATGTGAGGTAGAGTAGATCCATATACATGTGATGGCTGGGCTGAAGGTCCGGCCTGATGTGAGGTGGTGGTGGTAGTATCAGTGGTGAATATGGGTCGGTAAGCAGGTGCTGGTGATGTAGGTGTGAATGGTATGGTGGTGGATGGGTAGGATACAGTGGTGGTAGGTAAGGTGGTGGCTGTGGTAGCTGTAGTGGATGTGGTGGCTGTGGTGATGGGTGGTATGTCAGTGGAGGTGGTAGTGGTGGCTGTGGTGGTAGAAGTAGTGGCAGCAGTGGTAACGAAGGTCAGGCGACGCTTCTTCTTCTTCAGTCCGTGGGGTTGAGCCATCCTCTTCCTCCTAGTCCCGGTGGAAGTGGATGCTCCCCCTGCAGCTCTGCCCACTGAACCCGGAGCATAGCTCGGGTCAGTATCTCTCTCTATGGAGTCCCGAGGGTGTTCACCAACCACCCTAAGCCCGTGTTCTGTGGGAACCACTTTGCTTCCCACAGTCCTAGTGAGGGGCTCCTCATCTGACTCCTCCTCCTCTTGATCACCAACTACGAACTCCTGATGGAAACCGGCCGTCTCAGCAACCTCTCCGGCAGTGGCAGACCCCGGGGGAATAACATCAGAATCAGTGCCTCTAGGTGGAGCAGGCATATCATCCCCGGCGTCGCCGCTATCATCATCATCTGAGTCAATATCTGGTAGAGCAATCTGCTCTACATCTGAATCGCTATCATTGTGGCGCCACTTTCTCTTGGCTGGAGCCACATAGTCAGCACGGGCCAGATGCCCAAACAACCTCCTGACAGGGGGTTTCACCTGCTTCCCCCTGTACACCTTCATCCTGCCTAACGTAGTGTCATCCATGACCTCGAGCACTACATCATCCTCCTTCTCCTTTGGCAGGGAGGGAAGCTACTGATCTATAATCATCTGCATAAACCTCGGATACATGCAGAAGCCTTCCTTCCCTTTCCCCTCAATGTTCTCCACCAGGTAGGTGAAAATCATTTTGGAGAAGCTGAACGGGTGGTTCAGCACCAATGCAGCATAAGCGTTCTGGATCTGATCCGACAACTCATCAAATCCTCCCTTCCTCGACGCTATGCACTTCAGTAGAACATGCGCAAGATACTTGAACTGGGGACAGAGGTTACTCTTGTTGAGTACCCCAGCATTGATGTCCCCAGAGTACTTGGCTCTCATAAACATCCTCTGACGTGAGGGGGTGTAGACGAGTAGGACAATCAGCATCATCCCCTAACTGTAGAACAATCCTCAAATCCTCCTGATGAGATGGTAATAGCCTCACCAAAGATCGTACTCCGGATGCAATGAGGCTCAGAGGATCTATCCACAGTCGCACCTTCCCAGAAGGCCTGCTGCACTGATCTATACGGTGTGCATGGTGTAGAGATAGCATGAGCAATCCTGGATCTCAACAGAAAAGTAATGATGCCTGAGAAGTCAGCTGCGTTCCTGGATGTCAAATCCAGATGAGCACATATGTTATGCTTTGTGCTCATGTTCCATCGACTCGCCATCTGTAACACATAACAATATAAACATTAGTACCTTTGGCTAAGAGCATATGAAACACTTAAACTTGAATAGAATGTTTCTGTCATGCGATTGAGGTTGTGCGACTGAAATCAGTCGTGCGACTGAACAGTGCGATTGAGGTTCAGACGTGCGAATGATCTCATGCGTACGACTGAGTGTGCGACTGGACTCATGCGCATGTACTCTTATGCGGTTACACCAGTCGTGCGACTGAGTCTCATACGCATGGTTCAGTCGTGCGGTTAAGTAAATCGCCCCCTTCAGTCGTGCGACTGAAGTTCATCCGCCTGTCCAATCGTATGACTCCTGTCCGTTCAATTCAAATTAACTTTTTCACCAATTTTGAGTTTTAGACTTCGTGTTCTGGTTCATTAGACTCGCAACCCTTCTTGTAACACTAACATCTTAATTTCATTAGTTTGAGCATTTAGTTAGGTTTTTTGTCACACAAGTCACGGTTTTCTAACGGGTCTGATTATCCAGATTAAGGTTCAAATTGAACGATTGGTGATGTTTCTTCGTCGCAAATTACCTGTAGAATCGATGTAAATGATCAGTATCAAGAAACGAAGGTTTTATAGAGATCAAACGAAATTTGGCAGAGTGACTTTAGTCGTGCGATTTGGTTTCTTTGAGGGTGATGAGTCTCTGCGACCGACTCCTCCTCTATTTATACTAACCCTAGATCCAATCGTGCGACTGAGTTCATACGCACCTTTCAGTCGTGCGAGTGGGACTCAGTCGTGCGATTGGGTCAGTCGCCCTTCTCCAGTCGTCCGACTGGATTTCAGTCGTGCGACTGACTCACTCGTTCGCACTTAAGCCTCCGACTGGACTAATCGTATGGGCCATTCGGTTGATGGTCCATACTCATAGTTCATTCGTGCGAATGGATTCCATTCGTATGGTTAGTCCATACGTATGGTCCATTCGTGCGAATGGGTCATACTTAGTTAATTTTCTGCCATTTTACCAATTTACATTTAAAACCCCTTTTAACTTTTGAAATTAACGTTATGAGCCTTTGATCATCTCAGACATGATCATTTTATCTTGAAAACATTTTGATCACCTCAGACGTGATCTTTTTAACACTTTAGTCACCTCAGACGTGACCCTTTTAAAAACACTTTGTCACCTCAGACGTGACTATTTTAAACTTTCAAAGCACATATGGTCATCTCAGACATGACCCTTTTAGTGAGTTGATTCCTTCTGATTTTCCTGATGTAGTCCGACACACACGACTAAAATTAAAATTAAAACGACTAACTAATTTAAACTTTTAAACTAATTACATAAACAAACTTATTTTGGCTTTTTGTGAGAGATAAATCCAGAGATTGATATCTAGGATTTGGTTCGGGAGTAGATAGCTTCAACTTAGATTGATCATATCTGGACCAATTCAATTTTGGAATCATACAGGTAAGTCAAATCATTTGGGACTAGTTATTAAAACTTTTGATGCTCAAATTCTCGGTGTTCATCCAGAGTCGTTAGCAACTTAAGGAAATCATACTGAAACTCTTAGATTTTCACATTGATTTGAACTTTTGAGAATGTAGCCACAATGATTGTCAGTATGTTTGTCCACTTAAATCCATACACAGACTTTTGACACAGACTGGTGACTATTTAGGTTTAATTATTTCAACTAACATTTGTGGATCCCACACTTATATGGTAATCAACATTCCTCAGGAGCTTTTGAGCGGTCTACGGGTATTATTACAAGAAGAGACTATTCTTAGAGCTTTCAAAGAGAAGCCTGTCCTCAGGTCAGTGCCATCGCACAGCAGAGAGGCGGCAAACAACAATGAATTCTAGAATATCTAGGTTATGCTTATCCTCAGGTCAGTGCCATCGCACAGCAGAGAGGCACACAACCTATCTCCTTGTTAGAGCAGCTTATTTTATTTTACACAAAATGCACCAACAACATAAGTCATTAGCTTTATTGCATTTGTCTTTCATTTTTTCTTGCTTTGCTCTAATTATGGTCATCCGCACACATTTGTGGCGTTTAAATGCTCATTACCCCTTATGGAATATTGTTGATTGTGTTAACCAGTGATAAGATGGAAGCCCACAGTCAGTTGAACAACTTAGTTTGATCTTGAGATCACCAATCAGGTCTAATTGTCTATTGTGTTGAATCTACCAACATATCATTTGTGGTCTAGCAGCCTCTAAGTCTACTTTCTTTGTGTCACCTTAGGAGTTGCCAGTTTTCTATCATCTTCCCTTTTTATATTGCTTAGACTACACAGACTTATACTTTGAACTTTTGCATCTTTCAAAACTTAAATTTTAAAGTCCCTCTTGATTTGTTCCTGTGTACTATCATTTTCCAAAGGTATTGAATCGGTATCACAGACACAATCTACCTTATTTCAGCTAGTTACTCCTTCTCCCTCAATTTTTTTTTTGTTAATGTTAACTTGACTATTCTCCCCCTAAAATACTAAAATCATTTCTGGTTTAATTATTTTAGGATTTTAATAAACAGCAAAATAACATGAGTTTAAATATAACAGACGAAAAAAACAAATAAAATAAAATAAAATAAACTTTAACTAAACTACATCGGACTACACATTATCATCATCAGGAATTACCTCACTTTTCTTTTTAACGCCGTTGACCTCTAGCAAATATTGAAAACGTGGTTTATCAAAGGCTTTAGTATAGAGGTCAGCGCGTTGAAAATCAGTATTAATTTTAACCACATCAATTAAGTTCTTTTCAAAGCAATCTCTTATGAAATGTATTTAATACCGATGTGTTTGGTCTTAGGATGTTGAACCGGATTTTTAGTTACTGCAATTGCAGCAGAGTTATCAACAAAAATAGGAGTAGATGAGAATTTTAAACCGTAATCCCGCATTTGCTGTTGAATCCAGATGATTTGTGAACAGCAACTTGCAGCAGCAACATATTCGGCTTCACAGGTTGACAATGCAACCGATGTCTGCTTCTTACACTGCCAGGTAACTAATCTTCTCCCAAAGAATTGACACCCCGCTGATGTAGACTTGTAGTTCATCTTGCAGCCCCCGTAATCCGAGTCACTATACGCGGTAAGCTCAAAGTCATCATCATGAGGATACCACAATCCAAGTGTGGGTGTACCCTTCAGATAACGAAAAATCCTCTTGACCCCGATCAGATGGTTGACCTTTGGTTTAGCCTGATATCTAGAACATAGACATGTAGCATACATAATATCAGGTCTTGAGGCAGTGAGATACATGAGGGATCCAATCATTCCTCGGTACATAGTGGCATCTACAAGATCTCCATTCTCATCAGGTGCTATATCATGATTCGTAGCAAGTGGAGTCCCAGCAGCAGAAGCATTCTCCATGTCAAAGCGACTGAGAATGTCTCCTACATACTTGGTCTGATGTAGAAAGATCCCATTAGGTGTTTGATCCACCTGTAACCCGAGAAAGAACTTCATCTCCCCCATAGCACTCATCTCAAACTCTTTCTTCATCACTGCTTCAAACTCTTTGCATAACTCTTCGTTCTTTGACCCGAAGATTATGTCATCAACATATATCTGTACAAGCAGTAGGTCGCCATCCTTTTTTTAATAAACAGTGTACAGTCAATGACTCCCCTGCGAAAGCCGTGTTTCACAAGATGAGTCGAGAGTTTCTCATACCAAGCTCGAGGAGCTTGATGAAGCCCATATAAAGCTTTGTCGAGCTTGTAAACTCTATCCCGATGATAAGGATCTTCAAATCCCTCGGGTTGACTTACATAGACTGTTTCCCTGATTTCCCCATGAAGGAATGCACTCTTCACATCTAATTGGTAGACTTTAATCTTCATGTACGATGCATAGGCAAGGAAGATACGAATAGCTTCCATCCTTGCCACGGGTGCAAACACCTCATTATAGTCAATCCCCTCGACTTGGCGAAAACCTTGAACCACCAGTCGAGCTTTGTTCCTGATAATGACTCCTTGGTCATCCTTCTTGCATTTTAGTACCCATTTGGTGCCAATGACTTTAGCACCTTTAGGTCTATCAACCAGAGTCCATACACCTAACTTCTTAAACTGCAGAAGTTCTTCTTGCATGGCACTCACCCACGCCTCATCATTTAGTGCCTCACTGACATATTTTGGCTCAACCTGCGAGACAAAACATCGATAAGCACCATCATGAATGTAACCCTTCTCCATAACCGAGGCGTAATCAGCTGAGTATAGCTGATTTCGGGTTTGTACTCCTGATCTGACATCCCCAATAACATTGTCAAGGGGATGATAGACGTTTAGTCGTGATCCTGGAGTAGTAGGAACAGCCACCTCAGAACCGAGATTATGAACATTTGGTTCTGCATCTGAGGTAGTTGGAGTTTGAGGTTCCGAAGTCGAAGGTGCATCACTCGTAGATGCTTGTGGACTTTCAGGAACTGGAACCTGTTCCTCCTGACTGTTCTGGTCATCTGCTTCAGTTTCATCTTCAGAGGAGGAGTCACTGTCATCGACTACTCCCCCTGACTGAGTAGATGATGATTCTCCCTGTGTGCTAGATGGTGTATTCAGAATATCATACATCATCCTAGTAGCTAACTCATCATCCGAGGGAGAGAGAGGAATGTTGAAGGACTTGAAGAATCCATCATAATCGAAGAAGTATGCAGGTCCTTTGCCTGTAGGTGGTGTGGTATATCTCTGAACGTCGACATTACACCACACTTCTACAAGACCCGTTGAGTTTTGTAAACTCGCTTGTTCGGTATGTTGTATCCTAGAAAGATTCCTTCATCTGCCTTCTCGCTGAATTTTCCTTCTTGTGTCTTCTTCAGAAGTGTACACGGCGCGCCAAAAGGTTCAAGATACTCCAAATTCGGTTTGCGTCTTTGTAGTAGCTCATAACATGTCTTTCCGTGGCGCTTGACTATTAGGACTCGATTCAGTGTATAACATGCATTTGCCACTGCCTCATTCCAGAATTGGATAGGCAGTTTCGAGTCCGCCAGCATAGTCCGTGCAGTCTCTATCAAGCTTCTTTTTCCTCTCAGCAACACCATTCATCTGAGGCGTGTAGGCAGAAGTGAATTGATGCACAATTCCCTTTTCCTTGCAGTATGCCTCCATCCATTGATTCTTGAATTCTGTCCCGTTGTCTGAGCGTACTTGTCTAACTTTTAGCTTGTAGAGAGATTCCAGTGTGGTTACTAATTCCTTGAATGACTCAAATGTTTCTGATTTGGATTTCAGAAACATTACCCAAGTGAACCTTGAGTAGTCATCAGTGACCACAAACAGTACAAGTCGCCTGCAATGCTTCTTGTACTGACTGGACCAAACAGATCCATGTGAAGAAGTTCAAGAGGAAGTTCTATTGAATGAACTTTCTTTTCCTTATGAGACTTCTTTGTCTGTTTGCCTTTCTTGCAAGCTACACAAAAGTCAGGAAGTTGGAAGTTCTTGACATTTACTCCTCTCACTAAATCCTTCTGAATCAAATGATTCATCTTCCTTTGACTAATGTGTCCCATTCTCCTATGCCAGGAGATTGAATCCTTCTCAGTAGCTTTAGATAGAAAGCACTGAACCTCATGATCCGTTGTAGCAGCTGTTGACAGATCCAAGACATAAAGGTCTTTATATCTTGAAGCAGTCATCAGAACTTGGTCCTCTGGGATCATGTAGTCTTTCTTCAGCACGTAACACTTCTTGTTGTCGAAGATGACTTTAAATCCTTTATCACAGATTTGGGAAACAGAAAGTAAGTTATTCTGAAGTTGTTGAACGTAGTTCACCTTATCAAACTTAACTTTCTGATTTCCCACTTCTCCCTGAGCTGTGATATAGCCTCCCTTGTTTCCTGCAAAGGAAACATGCCCTCCTTTTATTTGTTTGACGTTTGATAAAAGGGCTCTATTTCCTGTCATGTGCCTGGATGCTCCGCTGTCTATAATCCACGTGTTAGTCTCAGCACTGTATCGAACACCCTGCACATACAAAGTAAATGAATTAGTTTAGGTTAGGAACCCAAGCCTTTACTGTCTTGGGTTTCCCAGAGGCATCACACATCATAAACTCCACCCATTGACCCTTAGAGGGTGAGGGTAGCTCAGGTTCCTTCTTGTCATCAGTATCAGACACGCAGGATGACTTTCTTTCCATAAGCCAGATTTGTGCAATGCCTGTTTATGATAAACAGTCGTCTGGCTTACAGGTTGGACTTTAGGTTCACTAGATCTTCTAGGTGGAGTGGAGAGAGAACTCCTCTTAGAAGACCTAGGTCTAGAGTCCTGAAGATCAATCTTCTTCCTAGGTGTCTGATAGAAAGGACAATAGGAAGCAATGTGTCCACATTCTCCACAGTTGTAGCATGACCTGCTATCAACTTTATGTAGACTTTCTTTGTGGAGAAGTGCGTGACACTCTAGTAACATCAATCACTTTAGGTTTTGACTCTTGTATGTTTGATGTTTTCTCTGGTTTAACAAAATTAACTGTTTTAACCTGTTTAACATGTTCCACTTTTTGGTTAACTGTTTTTGACTTGAAGCATGTGAAAAATTAACGTTTGAAGTCCTTTTAGGTTCTGATTTGACTCTGTTTGACCCTGACTTTAAGTTAACTTTTTCAAATTCATTTTCCAGATTAACACAAGGCAATTTACCCTTTGCCTTTGAAGTGGCCTCCTTTTGTTTCTGTCCAGATTCAGTAGATGAACATGATGTGTCTGGATCAGTAACAAGAGGAGTAGTCACCACATGATCCTTGATGGGGTTGTTATTTACTGGTCTAGACTTAGTGTTCATCAAGGTCTCAGGTGGTGGTGGACCACTTTGTAGCCTAATCCCTCCCCGTTATTCCTTTCTCTCACTAAGTGTTGAACTATGTGTGAAGAACTAGTCCAACTATGCAGTTTCTGTTTTAAGAATTATTAACTTCTACTTCTAGAACTGCCTTTTGCTTCTTAGTGTCTTCTAGGGAGTTTAGATAGTACCTAATGTCATTTGCTTGGTTAAAGGCAACTACTTCGGTTTCCCTAAGCTGTTTAGTCAATAGGTCTATCTTTTCTTTATAACTATGCTCATTTGTTTTAGTACTCTATTAGCCTCAGTGCACAGTTGTAAATCTTTTACTAAGTTATCATTATGATCTAAAACCTAGCAAATTTTTCATCTATGCTATTCCTAAAAGTATCACAATCAGAACAAGCATGATTATTAAATTTGGTCAGTTGTACTTACCTGAGTTGGTTCAGAAGAGTTAGCCATCAACGCAGCATCAGATGTCTCTGGTTCTGGTGATTCTGACTTTTCTGTCTCTGACGTGGAAGTCTCCTCTTTGGCTTGTAACTGACCTCAGCTGCAGTTGTTTCTTCACTATGTGACATTGCTATCTCAACTGCTAGATCACCTTCACTCGCAGAATCATCATCAATATCCTCAACACTGGCAATGTTAGATTCTCCTGGTGAGACAAACCTAAAACTCCAATCCTGTCTCATCATCATGAGCAGTCAAGGCTTTTGGATCCTTGTTTGATGAAGTAGAACTGGAAGCTTGCTTGTCTTGGCGAGTAAAGGACGAGAACGGGTTCCCATTACCCGTCTTCTTTGGCTTGACACATTCTCTCTTGAAGTGCCCCTTCTCTCCACAGTTGAAGCAGGTCACTTTGCTCTTGTCAAAGCCAAATGTGGTATCCTTAGTAGCTACCAAGTTCTGTCATGTCTTCTTAACAAACTTCTTCGCCCTTCGGACAGCACTAGCTAAGGCCCACATTATATCCATCCTCTCAAGCTCATTTCGTCCACCTGCTCGTAGTCCTCATCTGCCAGATGGCAGTTTCCAATCTTCCCTGCAACAAGTCCATCATATGAATGAACCACTGCTGCTAAAAGATCCATATGCTCTCGAGCTACTTCTACGGTCACATTACCGGTTCTCGGTCTTCAGTTGGTAGCACTTGCTTCTGATCCAATATAGTGGGTACATGACGACCCTGACGTGTCTGATCCAGAAGGAGAAGCATGTGAAGGACCTGACGAGCTAGACACAAATGCAGTCTGGAGAGGTGCTCCAGATGTCTTAGCTTGAGGCGTGGCGTTGTATAAAGCTGGATTTTGTGTGTACGAAGACTTCTGAGCTCTATACTTCATCCTTAGTGCTTCTTCTCGCAACTTAAGAATGAAGTCATTTATATCCAGCTTTATAAGCATTTCATTCTGTCTAAGGTTAGACACGAATGAAGCCCACTTATCAGGCAATCCGTCTGCGAAGTTGCTTACTTTCTCTTCCATGGTCGTTTCCACTCCATGTGTATGCAATTCGCTCATCAAGTGGTAGAATCTGTCTATGACTTCGTCTAAACTCTCATACCAATCGATGAGAAGTTATCGAATTCCTTCTTTAACTCCTTTGCCTTGATTGCCTTCAATGACGCATTCCCATCATATCTCTTCTCTAGCTCATCCCACAGTTTCTTGGACTGCTTGTTCTCTGAATACTGGTGGAATATGTCTTTGGGGATAGACTGAGTGATCAATGCATAAAACCTTTTCTCTGCATTGTACTTTACTTTCTGTGCGTCTGTCATCCCGCTTAACGTTAACTTAACTCCATCAGCTCCCACCGGTGTACTATAACCGATCTCAATGGCTTCCCACAGATTAGGATCTACTCCATTGAGGTAGATCTCAAAACGTTGTTTCCAGTGGGGAAACTCATCTAAAGTCAGAGCTTTGGTGGTTTATTGTGATTACCCACCTCACTCTCAAGCAACAGCAGGTTCTGTATCCTTGAGTCCTTCCCAGCAGTAAAGGCTGACATCTGATCTTCCATGGCTAATAAACTTAGAATCTAATCAAACAAACTTTCACTGATGCGACTGAAGGATGCGAATGGTCTAATCGTGCGTATGAACTCTGCGACTGGTTCAATCGTGCGGCTGAACTGGGCGATTGGTTCAGTCGTGCGAATGAAATGGTGCGTATGAGCTATGCGAACGAACGGTTCAGTCGGCCGAATGAGGGTGCGACTAGGTCCAATCGTGCGTATGAGCAATGCGAATGGAGTCCAGTCGTGCGAATGGGTCACTCGTGCGACTGAAGCTGCTGTTTTGCGAAAATTTCTAGGTTTGACGGGTTTCAGCCGTAAAAATTCGAAATTTCACAAGTCCTAATCGCCTAAGTCCGTAGAAACCAAACTTCGATGAGCAGGGAACGTCCAAGATCACTTTTGATGCCAAAGATTGCGTTTTTAGTGCAAAAACACAAACTTTTATGCAATCTTGATTGAATCAACACGTAATCAAGAGCCAAAGCTCTGATACCACTTGTTAGGACCTGGTATTTGAACGAAATACCTAGTGATTAGCGTGTTAAACCAACTCAAATAGTGCGGAATCCTATTTGATTGGCGATCCAATCAGTGAGAACACACGAAGAATCAATCAAGAATTGAATCCAACGTTAGAAATCGATTAGGAATCGATCTAATGTGTTCTGTGAACTTGGAGAACGATTTGGGAGGTCTCTGGACGGCTAGGGTACGTCTGGAATCGTAATGGGATGAATGCTTACGTTTTTCCACGAATTGGGTCTATTTATAGGTTAGTATTGTTCAATCGTGCGACTGGGCCATAAGTATGGTTCAGTCGTGCGATTGAACCATGCGGTTGATTCATCCGCACGACTGAGTGTTCAGTCGTGCGATTGAGCCAATCTTATGTGTCAATCATACGACTGATCCAGTCTCCTGGTTCAGTCGTGCGATTGAGTCAATCGTATGAAGTTATTCATGCGTGTGGTCCATTCGCATGGGCCATTCGCATGAGAACTTCATTAAGTTAAGTTTGAATGTTTTAATTAATATAACATAATGTGTAACCATTCAAACAATCATAAACCCAATCAATTCAATCACGACTCATTAATGAAATATTAAACATCACAAAGTAACAAACCATTCATGTCATTTCATTAATCAATACAAATTACATCATAATCAGACAGACAAGATTCATTACATTACAAATCATGATCTAGGGACATACATGCATCAACAAGAGTAAGTGTTAATTTATATTAAGTGGAAATTTTAGACGCATGAGCACTGTTTGTGGTATGAAACCCTAAATTCACAAATACTGAGACGCATGAGCCCTGTTTTTGCGTTTTGACTCAGACGCATGAGACTGTTCAGACGATAGCACTGTTTAGACGCTTTTGCATATTCAGCCGCATGGAGTTCCTTGAAACGTCAACACTTGTACTCTTCAAACATTTCAACACTGTGTAGACGCATGAGTAATTTCAAACGTCCAACACTTGGTTAAAATCAGACTCATTATCACTGTTTAGGCGCATGGGTTTGTGTAAAACGCCCAACACTTGATTAAATCATGGATATAACAACTATTTAGGCGTGTGGGAATGTGAAAAATGCCCAAACACTTGTATAATTCCATGGACTTATTACAACTGTTTAGGTGCATGGGAATGTGACAAACGCAAACAATTGTATAATTCCTCAAAGTTCACCATGCTCCTATTTAGACGTATGCACACTATTTAGGCGTATGAGTTGACTTTGAGTTGACTTTCATGAGTCTTACACTTGTGTTTTCCCAATTCTTCACCTGCACACTGTTTAAACATATTAGTAATATTTCATACTAATATTTTTATTTTTTTTATAACATTTTCAGCATAATTTTGAATTTTCCAAAATTTATCTTTTAGTCCCTCAAATTTGAACTTTTTGCATTTTGCACACTCAATTTATTTAATTTTTTAACAATTTTAATTTCTCATGTTATTTATCTTTCCCTTCATTTAGTCTCAAAACAAATCAAGTATATCTATTTCCAACATTTGACAGAGTATTTTCACTTGCAATTTATATAGGTTCATATTATTATTTTCAAAAAATTACATTTTCAAATTCACATACACTTTGAACATATAGCATCATCCTTTCAATTCAACCTTTTAACTTTGATTTGATTTTTTGAGAAAAAAACTCTTTCATTATTACCCCCTAAACTTTTAAGTTTGAAAAAACTTATAAGTTTCCTAGGTAAGATAATAGATCACACATCTCATTATTACATTGCCTTCACACACATAAAACATGCATAAAATCAAAATGAAAGCAGAATCAAAATCTAAAATCAACAATAGAATTAATGTCTGCAGTGATATCATATCAATGAAGATCAGCACATTAAAATAAAAAAAATATTAATAGTCATAGACAATGAATAAATCCTGATCAAGTGTGTTCCAGGTCAGTGATATCACAGCAGAGGAGACACAAGCTCTAAGGACAGAAAATGAGGTTTTGACAAATATCAACTCACTTACTTTTTCAATTCTTGGATTGATTAGGGTATATTTAGATATGACATGATGTAAATCATACAAGGACTGAGAGAGCTCAACTATCATCATGACATGCAAGAAAGAACACATACTCAACTTATAACCCGAAACATATGTATCACTAGAGTTCATGTTACTTAAATTAATAGAGAATGATCATGGATAACCATTTGATCAGCTCTGACTATTCATTTGAATAGTTTGTGCACATTGGCATCTTTCGCATCAAGAGAGAATCCAGGTCTGTAATCACTTACAACAAAGGATATCTTAGCACTTCAGGTCTATGATGACTCATAACAAAGAAGTGATATGATGCTTTGTAACAGATCTCATGATTAAACACATTACCAACATGTGTGAGTGGTTGTAACTTAACAAGCAGTCAATCTATAAGCCAAAACATCTCAAAAGTACTCAGATGAATACAACAAGCATTAAGATTTAGTGTGATCACAATAATTTACTTTTTCAGTATAGTAGTATGATATTGTCTACACATCATATCTGATCATGTCTGACTTTATTAATGAGTGAAGTATGCAACTGATCTCACTGATGTACTATCATTTTTCACATACTGCATAAACATATTCTTTTCTAAAAAATGTAAACTGATAATTAGAGAAAGACTCTATTTTTGTAGTTTTGATTTATACTTTTGTATTTGGTTTTTCTAAGAAAACAAAAAACTACACACACACACAAATACAAACAGGCAATTAACATTGAGAGGATCACTTATGATGATCTTTTGATTTAGAGAGTTCACATATGATTTTATAGACCATTGAGAGTCTACTAAATACTCAAACCGTCCTGGTAGGAAGGCTTTAGTAAATAGATCTGCCAACTATTATTCTGTTGCAATTGAATCAATATGATTAATCCTTTTTCAGAGTTATCTCTGAGAAAATGATATCGAATTTCGATATGTTTTTTTTGAATGTTGAACAGGATTAGCTGTTACGAACATAGCAGCAGTGTTATCAATGTAAATTGGTGTTTTAAGAAAATCGAACCCATAATCCAGTAGTTGATTTTGCAACCACAGGATTTGAGAACATCATGCTGATGCAGCAACGTACTTAGCTTCTGCAGTTGAAACAGAGACATTTGTTTGTTTCTTACATTGCCACGAGACTAATCGGGGACCAAGAAATTGACACCCACCCGAAGTAGATTTTCTATCTTGACAACATCCACCATAATCACTATCTGTGTATCCATGTAATTCAAAGTTACCCTCGTAAGGATACCAAAGCCCTAAAGCTGGTTTACCTTTGAGATACCTGAATATCCTTTTGACAACAATTAAGTGAGATTCTTTCGGGTCTGATTGATACCTGGCACAAACACAAACTGCATACATAATATCTGGTCTAGATGCAGTGAGATACATCAAAGAACCAATCATTGATTGTATAACATTTGGTTAATAGATTTTCCTTTTGGATCAGGTTCAATCTTGGTGTTAACATTTGCTGGAGTTCGTATGGACTGACAGTCTTGCAACTTAAATTTCTTCAAGAGCTTGTCAACAAACTTCTCTTGATCGATGAAAATTCCATCGTCAGTTTGCTTGACTTGAAGTCCAAGGAAAAAATTAATCTCTCCCATAGAACTCATTGGAACTGAGATTTCATGATTTTTTCAAATTCATTGCACAATTTGACTGGTAGAACCAAATATGATATCATCCACGTACACTTGTACACATAAGAGATCATCATTATCCTTCTTTATGGATAAAGTTGGATCAATTTTCCCTCTTGTGTATCCATGTTGGATTAAGTGTTGTGATAATGTCTCATACCAAATTCTAGGGGCTTGATGAAGTCCATATAAAGCTTTACTCAGCTTATATACTCGATGTGGAAATTCTGCATCCTCAAATCCCGGAGGTTGCCTCATGAACACATCGTCAGTGATAGGACCATATAGAAATGCACCCTTTACATCTATTTGATACACCTTAAATTTCATGAATGAAGCATAAGCCAGGAAAACTAGAATGGATTCAAGTCTTGCAACTGGTGCAAACACTTCATTATAATCTATTCCTTCTTCATGTGTGTACCCTTGTGCAACAAGTTTCGCTTTGTTCCTTATTACAACACCACGATCATCAGTCTTATTCCTAAACAACCATTTCGTGCCTATAGCATTTTCTGCTTCAGGTAGATCCACTAAATTCCACACTTCTTGTTTGCGAAATTGAAGTAAATTCTTCTTGCATGGCTTCTATCCAAACATTGTCCTTTAATGCTTTGGTAATATTTTAGGAACAATTTGAGAAAGAAAACAAGAGTATAAGCACAAGTTTGCTTGTTCTGATTTACTCCTTGTTGTTCTCTCATTCAATGGACCAATAATCTGAGAAATTGGATGATTCTTGTGAATACGAGATGTTGGAATCTCATCACATTGAACATTAACATCCAGATTTGTTTGCTTTAAGTTAGAAAGCTCATGTAACAAAGTAGAAGAATGTGGATTGAAGTTTGGAACTTGAGTCGGTGAGTTAATAAAGTAATCAAAGTTACCAGTATCAACTGCATCACCAGAGATGGATGATGTACAAGACTCAGGTAGCACAAACTCATTACATCATTAGGAATATATTGTGATCCTTCCTGATCAAATGAAACTGAATGATCTAAAGCTGTATTATCATGATTATTGTCATCGAATTGAATTGTTGAGTCCTTGACAAATGATAAAAATGGGTAGTCTGAGCTAGAATCATCTGGGTCATCAGAATCTGAATCCTCACTGAAAGATCCAAGATCTCCTCTAGAGTTTTCTTACATGTAGAATCAAGACCATTTAATTGATTAAACAAGTTAGATTGAAGAGAGTTTGATAATGAATCTAAATCAAATAACCATGCAGGACCATTTGAAAATAATGGAAAAGAATTTTCAGAAATTTAACATTGAATGTTTCAAGAATTATATTTGTCCTAGAGTTGTACACTCGATAGGCTTTTGAAACAGATGAGTATCCAATGAAAAATCCATTATCAGATTTTGCTTCAAATTTTCCTAATTGATCATTTGAATTAAGAATCATAACAGGACAACCAAATGATTTTAGAAAGTTTATGTTCGGTTTCCTGCCTAACATTAACTCATATGGAGTTTTCATTTTATCTTTCACAATTAAGATTCTGTTCTGAACGAAACACGCAGTTGATATAGCTTCATCCCAAAAGTGATAGGAATTTTTGCATCAGCTAACATAGAACGAGCAGCTTCAATCAGTGTTCTATTTTCCTTTCAGCAACTCCATTTGTTGAGGGGTTCTGGGAGCACGAACTGATGAGCTATCCCTTTCTGTGCACAAAACATTTAATGTTAGCATTTTTGAATTCCATTCCACTATCACTTCTTATTATTTTCACTTTATTTTCTAATTGATTTTCAACTTTAATGATAATTTTTTCAGTAAATCAGCCATTTCAGATTTGACATACAAAAAGAAAACCCATGAAAATCTTGTATAGTCATCAATGATAACTAAACAATATGATTTTCGTCAATACTCGACATTTGTTGGTCCAAAAAGGTCCATATGTAACATTTGAAGAGGTTGGATGTTGAGTTATAAGCTTGGACTTATAAGACGCTCTGTGTTGCTTTCCTTCAAACATGCTAAGCAGTGATCAGTCGTTGCAAACTTCTTAGATGGAAGTCCAATGACATGATTTCCTGCTACAAGCTTGTTCATATTCTTGGAATTTGAATGTCCGAGACGTCTATGCCAAAGCTGGCTTTCATCATTGATGCTTTAGCAATTAGGCATGTTGTTTCAGTTGAAGGATCAACTAGAGAAATCCAGCTTGTATACATCTCTATCCCTTTCACCTGTAACAATTAGCCAATCTTTGCTTATCTTAAAAACCTGGCTTCAAAACATAACAGAATGAATCATCAAATAGACAGAGTATGATTTTATCACATACACTTAAAAGATTAAAGTTCAACTGTGAACAAAAGTTGACTTTGTCAAAGCTTATTATCCCATTTGATACTGTTCCTTCTCCTGTTATTTTTCCTCCAGCATCACCACCAAAGGCGACGTGTGTTCCATCCTTTACCTTAAAATCTTGTAACAAGGCAGGATTGCCTGTCATATGCCGGCTACACCCACTATCCACATACCATGTATTGAGTGGTTTTCTTGGGCGTACCTGCACAACAAGAAAATTAAGTTGAGATATCTACCCAAGCCGAGATGGTCTTGGGTTTTCCAAATTTATCAACAATGGTAAATTGTTTGTAATGAATATTATTCAAATCAGGTTTATTCTTGATGAATTTACCAATCTTGTTTGGAAATTGTTTTGAAAATTGTTTTGAAAGTTGTTTGAGTTATTTTTGAGAACATTCATACCATTTGATTGATCAATTTTTGAAATGTATTTATGACTAATGTTTTATTAGTCATTCTTACAGATCTTGGTATGAATTGTTCTTGCACATTTTGTTTAGATCTCGCATAATTGTTCTTTTGAAAAGATCTCAAACCTAAAGAAGGTTGATTAGTTAATTGTTGAAATCCATCAGTTTGATTTCTCATATATTGAGGATTAACATAACCTTTGCTCATGTTTGAATTTACAAATCCTCTAGTAAGAGATCTATTTCTAAAATAACAATTTGTAGTATTGTGAGTCTTTTCATCACAATAAGTACAATATTTGTTAAAATAACAATCTGCTGTGGAATGATTTCTCATGTCACATATGTGACAGTACTTGTTGAAATAGCACTCAGCAGTATTGTGATTTTTCATATCACAAATTTCACAGTACTTTTGTGGAGTTAAACAAATGTTTTTGTTAACTTTTGACATTATATTGATTTGGTGTCAAATAGTTATTTTTCACATTTTGATTTTGTGCCAGATTATTTTGCATCTGTTTAACATGAACTTCCTTCTTCAATTCATTACGAACAAATCTTTTTGCTACAGCGGAAGTCTTAGAATCTGAACTTGATTTCATAGTATTTACCTTCTTGTTTTGAAGAGAATTTATATTTAACAAACTGGCTGACACAAATTTTATTGGTTTAAGTTTTGTTGCCTGATTTGTTGCTTTGATCAACATTTCTGAACTTTTGTTTTGTTCAGATTTTGTTTTTGATGATTTCTTTCTTGTTCTTTGATTCTTTGACATAGAAGAACTTGGTTTACTTTCAGATTGAACATCGTCAGAAGAAGATTCTTTTTCAGATTGAACCTCTTTCAGATTAATAGTGTTTGAATCTTCTGATGTTCTTATATGTTGTTTATCTTTTTCTTTGCTTTGAACTTTCACTTCTTCTAATACAACATGAATTTGATCAGAAGTGTTTTGTTTGTTTGTTTTGGTTCATAAGATTTTATCTTGATTGGATGACCATTTTTAATCTTTTCTTGATCATTTTCAACAAACACTTGTACATTTTCCTTTTCTTCTTCTGAATTCTTGTTTTTGACTTGAAAAGCTATAAGTTTAGCTTTATCTCAGGAGAATGATCATGTGTATTGAAGTTCTCTGGTAAAGTGTTTGTGATAGATTCAGGCATAGGTTCATGAGTGAAACGTAACCCTGCTTTATGTTATCTTTTCTCTCACTTACCAGTTTTTCTACAATCATTTTGAACTTTTACTTTAGCAATATCCTTTGAGTAGCAGCATGTGCTATCTTCTCCTGTTCAAGATTTTTGGTCATCTCTTCCAATGTTTAGAAACAATTTCTAAATCTTTAGTGTTTTGTTCTAAGAAGTTTGAAGAGAGATAATCTTTTGATCTGTTGTTTTATGATCAGTTTTTAATTTGTTATGCATTGACTCTTTTGTTTAGCTTCTCACAGATTTTGAATGAGTAGTTTCTATAGTTCAACAGTTCATAGCATGATTTTGTGCAAAGTTTTTTCTCTCACTTCAGATGGGATTAGGGAATTTTTGTGTTGGGGTTTGTTAGAACACAAGACATAGTTTAACCACTTAAACTTTGTAAAAACGCAGCGGAAGTTTAACATTATTACATTGTTTGCAAGCTGAAAATTTCGTGTTCCATTTGATGTTTTAAAGTGTAAACAAACCCAAGAACAAAAGGGATCTTTTATGTGAATAAACAAGCTATGAACATAATGAAAGAGTACATAAAATCACAGCTACATAAAGCTGTGATTAACTACCTTTATCCAGCTGAAAAGTCGACCAAAATAGGATGATAGATGCTAGAAATTCGGCCAAGGCTCCAAGGAAGGACCTCTCAAGCTAGTATACCCCAAGCACTATCACAAAACACCTTAGATGCTAGGATTGAACACCAAAATGAAGGGTAACACTTCTGAAAATCCTTTCAGCCGAGTTCTTTCAACAAGAACAAGAAAACCCTTTTTCTTGTGTTGTTCTATTGCATGCGTGAGAGAGAAAGGAGATGGAGTGAATGAGTGTGTCAAATGAGTTTTTCCAAGACAAGTAAAAGAAGGCCAAAGGCCCCTTAGGGGCGGCCGAATTCTTTTTAAAAACATGGGGTTTTCCCCCCCAAAATCTAAAATGATAATATAACACATTAACAAGTCATTTTAAAAGGTGTTCATTCAATGAACCTTTTTAGAAAACATTTACACACTCACTAATTATTTGATGTTATTTAAATTACTAAAATAATACAAAAACAACATCAATAAACAAAATATCCATATAAATTTTAATCTCATATGCAATTTATTTAGAAAACCCATTTTCTAAATTTGGTGTTATATTTAATTGCATGATCATATCATCAATGAATAATGTCGGTGATTGCAAAGCTTGTTATGGGTATAACCCGACTTGGATCATAACGTACTAACCACATCAATATTCTAAGTGTCTTGGGCATATAGAATCCTACAATCTCCCACTTGCCCAAGATTCATAGAAGATTGATGCAAGCAGTAAATACCGCCTAACAACGGTTTACTACCCTTAATACGCATGACTTATAGCCATTCAATAACATCATCCCATTCAAGTATCCTACTTGAAATGATTTAGGTGAATTAATCTTATATCCTTTTGTTACAAATGTCATGTTAAATCCAAGGACACAGAATGATCATTCCTTGTTGATTTAACTTAATCAGGCCTTAGACATCTTGCTCTCAACGAATAAGAGGAACAAATTCCATCTTGACTACATACGTTTCTCACAAAACACCTCGTGTCATACCTGAATATACCCTTATATACTGTCACTATTTCAGGACAGTGAAGAATAAGCTCAAGGTATAATACTTGGTGAATATCAAAACCCAATATGTATCTCAGGTCGGAGGATACCAAATGATATTCGCCTTTACTCAAATTTACTTATGATCAATCAATAAGATTCCATGTAGTAAAATTTGAGATGCGGGTTAGTCCAATATTGTATCCCACAAATATCTATGAACCTTGGTAGCAACCCATTGCTTTATATTCATCCTTATGCATATCAACCAATCCAAGTTCATAATAATCTTACCCTCACACTTGTTCCCACAAGTATGAACGACTACGGACATTTAGAGTAAACAATTTACTCATGGATTAAACATGCTAAATTGGAACATTAATTGAAACATTATAACCAAATAATTTTATTCAAATAATAAAGAGTTCCACATATCCAAACACAAAATTTACAGATCAAATCCAATCACTAGATATCAAAGTCCCATGGCACAAGTATGACCTTCATGCTTTGCCTTTTCAAGGAGCTTCGTGAGAGGATCCGCAATGTTCTGATCCGTGTGAACTTTGCGAATACATATCTTTCCTTTTTCAACTTCATCTCGTATGTAGTTGAATCTCCGCTCAATGTGCCTAGTCTTTTGATGAGCACGAGGTTCTTGATTTGAGCAATCGCACCCTCGTTATCACAAAAGATCTCCAGGGGGTCCTGAATGGAAGGGACAACCCCGAGATCGGCAATGAATTTCTTCAACCATGCAGCTTCTTGAGCTGCCAATGAGGCGGCGACGTATTCTGATTCTGTAGTTGATAGAGCCACCACATCCTGTTTGGAGCTCTTCCATGAGACCGCTCCTCCATTCAGAATGAAAATATATCCTGATTGTGACCGAGAATCATCACGATCGGTTTGGAAACTCGCATCCGTGTAACCTTTTACAACGAGTTCCTCATCACCAGATCCATAGATTAGGAACATATCTCTTGTCCTCCTTAGGTACTTAAGTATGTTCTTAACAGCCATCCAATGACTGTTTCCAGGATTTTGCTGGTAACGACTTGTCATGCTTAAGGCGCATGACACGTCCGGTCGAGTGCATATCATTGCATACATGATGGATCCAATAGCAGATGCGTATGGGACTACCTTCATTTTATCTTGCTCGTCCTTTGAGCTAGGACATTGAGTCGTACTCAATATCGTTCCTCTTTGAATAGGTACGGTACCTTTCTTAGAGTTCTCCATCTTGAACCTTTTCAAAATCTTATCAATGTATGCACTTTGATTCAAACCAATCAACCGCCTTGATCTATCCCTATAGATCTTTATTCCCAGAATATAGGCGGCTTCTCCAAGATCCTTAATGGAAAAACAACTTCCAAGCCAGGTTTTTACACCTTCCAAGGTTGGAATGTCATTTCCAAATAGTAGTATGTCATCAACATACAATACTAGGAAAGTTATTGTGCTCCCACTAGCCTTCTTATACACACAAGCCTCATCAGCGTTTTTGATGAAGCCAAATTTCTTTACCTCCTCATCAAAACGATGATTCCAGCTCGATGCTTGTTTCAATCCATAGATTGATTTCTTTAACTTGCATACTTTATTAGGATGTTTTGGATCGACAAACCTTCAGGCTGAACCATATAGACATCTTCCTCAAGATATCCATTTAGGAAAGCCGTTTTGACATCCATTTGCCAAATCTCATAATCATAATGAGCAGCTATGGCAAACAATATCCTTATAGACTTTAGCATCGCAACAGGTGAGAAGGTTTCATCATAATCAACCCCTTGAGTTTGAGTGAAACCCTTTGCTACAAGTCTAGCTTTATAAGTATCCAAGTTTCCATGCATATCAGTTTTCTTCTTGAAAACCCACTTACTTCCAACTACTTTGCAGAGTAAGAGGTGGTACAACCAAGTCCAAACTTGATTGTCATACATGGATTGCATCTCAACGCTCATGGCCTCGAGCCATTTGTCACAATCCGAATTGGACACTGCATCATGGTATGTGGTTGGTTCATCTGAATCTACCACATAGCATCCATCCATGAAAAATCCGTATCTTTCAGGTGGATTACTAGTTCTACCACTTCTGCGAACGTTTTGTGTGTATTGATCAACCATTTGATCATCTTCAACATCCTCATGTTGAGTGCTAGTTTCAACCAAACGTGCATCGGGTTGTGGTTCTTGATCCTCCTCAAGATCCACTGTTCTACTGCTAGTTCCTTCCATAAGGAACTTTGCTTCTAAGAACTCACCCTTTCTGGCAACAAACACCTTTTGTTCCAATGGATCATAGAAATAATATCCCATAGAATCTCTAGGATATCCAATAAAGATACACTTGGTGGATCGGACTTCCAATTTGTTTGGGGTGGGAGTCTTAACATAAGCCTCACAACCCCAGACCCTTAAGTATGATAGGGATGGAACTCTTCCATGCCATATCTCAAAAGGTGTCCTTCCACCTTTTTGGTTGGGGCCATATTTAAAATACGGGCGCGCGGAGAGCAAAGCGAAACCCAAAAGATAGAGGTAATGTGCTTCTAGCCATCATAGATCGGACCATATCCAATAAGGTTCGATTCCTCCTCTCAGACACACCATTATGTTGTGGTGTTCCAGGTGGAGTGAGTTGTGAGACAATCCCACAACTCCTAAGATGATCTTGAAAAGCATCACTTAGGTATTCACCTCCTCTATCGGTATTGAGAACTTTAATCGACTTGTTGAGTTGATTTTCTTCTTCATTCTTGAAGATTTTGAACATTTCAAAAGCTTCATCTTTGTGCCTTAATAAGTACACATACCCATAGCGACTATAATCATCGGTAAAGGTAATGAAGTATCTTTCACCATTCCTAGTCATTGGCTTAAAAGGACCACATACATCTGAATGTATGATTCCTAATAAATCTTTTGCCCTTTCGTTAGTCCCACTAAAGGGTGCCTTAGTCATTTTTCCTTGTAAACAAGATTCACACACATCAAATGAATCACATTCACTTGTTTTTAAAAGACCATTCTTTTGTAGTGTTTGAATTCTTTTCTTGTTTATATGACCAAGACGACAATGCCAAAGATAGGTATCACTCAAATCCAACTTGAGTTTCTTGGTGTTACTTTGGTACAATGAACTATTTAAAGTATTTTCATGAACCAATTCATAAATACCATTAATGGGAATAGCTTTAAAATAGAACATATCATTTAAAGAAACATGAATATCATTTTCAATAAAAGATAATACATAATCATAAAGTCTTAATTGGGATACAGAAATAATGTTCCTAGTCAGACTAGGAGCATACAAAACATTCTTCAAAATAACATCCAAGCCACTTGGAAGTTTTAGGATGTAGTCCCCACGAGCTTCAACTTGGACTTTGGTTCCATTGCCCATGATGAGACTAACATCCCCTTGATTGAAGTCCCTACTTCTTGTGAACCCTGCAACAAATTGCAAATATGAGTTCCACATCCGGTATCCAATACCATGTGTTAGAAGATGTAACATTAAGATCAATATGAATCATGTATATTGTACCTGAGGTCTGCCCGGCATCCCTCTTGGCTTTCAACTCTTGGAGATGGACAGGACAATTCCTTGCCCAATGTCCAATCTCCCCACACTTGAAGCATGGGTCATTAGTAGCAACCTTTTGCTTCTTCTCTTGTGGTTTGGGTGGCACCCTTGCCACTCCTTTCCCTTTCCCCATACGGGTCCTTTACCCTTGGAACCTTTGCCTTGGGTGCGGGAAGAGGCCTTTTCTTGTTCCCACCTTCATTGATGGTGAGGGAGAACGGGTAAACCCTTTACCCATGGCCGCCTCAGCCGTTTTAAGCATTGAGTGAAGCTCACCAATGCTCTGTCACATGCATTCATGTTGTAATTCAACACAAATGTCTCGAACTTCTTGGTAAGGCCATTGAGGATCAAATCCGTGGCCAATTCCTTCGAGACGGGACAATTAAGCCTCTCGAGGCGGTCAATATGACTTTCATCTTAAGTACATAAGATGAAACAGATTGGTTGTCGTCCATACGACATGCATGGAGTGCTCGAACCGTTTCGAAGCGCTCAACCCTTGCTTGCTGTTGGAACGTTTCCTTCAGCTGGGTTATCATGTCATAAGCTCCGTGATGTTCATACTCCTTTTGGAGATCCGAGTCATGCTCGCTAGCATGAGACAAGACACTTGGACGGAGTCCTCAGTGTACTTCAGCCAATCGTTGAAGGCCTCCTCATCATCCTCAGTAGGTTGATCGGGGATAGGGTCGTCTAAAACATATGATCGTCTCTCTTGCTTGAGAACGATTCTCAAGTTTCGATACCAATCAATGAAATTATTATGATTTAGACGTTCCTTTTGGAGGATCGCTCGTAATGATTGGTTGGACGCGGATGAGTTATCATGATTGTCATATTGGTGGCCATCTACAAAATTTAACAAATATCTATTTAGTATTTTCGATATTGCTATTTTAATAGTTAACGCCTTTTAAGGTCATTTTTATATTAAAATCTAGAACCCAACATTACATTTAAATTGTGGTTAGGTGACCTTTATCCCACGATTTAAATTAATAAGTGGTCAACGATTGACGGTTGCAACCATTTGCAACTTCTAGAGGCATGGGATCGACTTTAAACATCATATGTAAAGTCGGCATGTTAATCCCATCAACACCATTTGGAAACCATATTAGGTGATCCATTTAACATGGTTTGCAAATCAAGTCACCCTACTTGCACACAACGTGTGAGTTTACCCACATAAGTGGTTAGGTCACCTTTATCCCACCAATGTGGTATCCCCACCTTAAATCACAAGTTCCCTCTAAATGGTTAGGTGACCTTTATCCCATTAAGAGTTCCAAATGACTCAAGTGTTGTGCAAAAGGACGGTGTTAAACTTGTTTGTCAAAATTTTAGAGATTTCATAATTCTAGTTAGAAAACTCTATGTACTTGTATTTGCATGCTTTCAAATACAAGATACCCTATGGTTCTTTTAATAAAACCCATTTTATTATAAAATCATTAATCCTTTGATAATCATTTATTAACACTTAATGATTAAGAACCAATTTATATTAGCTTGTTAAGATCATTTTTATTGAGATTGTTTATCATATCCAAATATCATACAATCATTCATAAAACCACAATCAAACAAGCATAATATAAACAACCATAATGTGCATAACCATAGCTACTATTGTGACCACACTTGTTTTCCATCACAAGTGTGGTCATTTGGTCTTACTTAAGGGTTGAATATAACACAAAAATGAGATCAACATAGACTCCCACTTGAACTTGCATCCATATGCTTCAAGTCCTTCTTTGTGTCTTCTTCTTGTGCTTCCTTCCCGAGCATCTTCTTTTACAAAATATATATCCTAATACATATTTTCTAGTAAAAGAAATTACTCCTAATCTATTATTACATCCCAATGAATAAATAGACAAAATACATTTTAAACAAAGCACAAAACAATATACAACCCCATTGAATGAATACAAACAAATAAATACATTCAATCAAACCAAAACAACACAAGGTCTAAGCTAGGTTATGCACCAATATGAACATACATCATATCAACCAAAATATAACTATGAATCCCCTCAAAACCACGAGTTTTCAGCCAACATAAACTGAAAATTTCGGGTTTAGATGTTGTCCAAACAACACAACATATCAACATACATATCTTTCAAGGTTTAATCACAAGCATGTGTAATATAACCTTGAAAGCTTGGGGATTCAACATACAAGAACATTTCAGCCCTTAAAAGGGTAATCCCATAAAACAAAATTTTAAAGGATACAAACAAGCATGCTATCCACATAACCGGCCTAGATGCCATTGTTGGGTTTTGTTAGAACACAAGACATAGTTTAACACTTAAACTTTGTAAAAACGCAGCGGAAGTTTAACATTATTACATTGTTTGCAAGCTGAAAATTCGTGTTCCATTTGATGTTTTAAAGTGTAAACAAACCCAAGAACAAAGGGGATCTTTTATGTGAATAAACAAGCTATACATAATGAAAGAGTACATAAAATCACAGCTACATAAAGCTGTGATTAACTACCTTATCCAGCTGAAAAGTCGACCAAAATAGGATGATAAGATGCTAGAAATTCGGCCAAGGCTCCAAGGAAGGACCCCTCAAGCTAGTATACCCCAAGCACTATCACAAAAACACCTTAGATGCTAGGATTGAACACCAAAACGAAGGGTAACACTCTGAAAATCCTTTCAGCCGAGTTCTTCTTCAACAAGAACAAGAAAACCCTTTTTCTTGTGTTGTTCTATTGCATGTGTGAGAGAGAAAAGAGATGGAGTGAATGAGTGTGTCAAATGAGTTTTCCAAGACAAGTAAAAGAAGGCCAAAGGCCCCTTAGGGGCGGCCGATTCTTTTAAAAAATGGGGTTTTCCCCCCAAAATCTAAAATGATAATATAACACATTAACAAGTCATTTAAAAGGTGTTCATTCAATAAACCTTTTCTTAGAATAACACTTACACACTCACTAATATTTGATGTTATTTAAATAACTTAAATAACATTACAAACACATCAATAAACAAAAATCCATATAAATGTTTAATCTCATATGCAACTTATTTAGAAAACCCATTTTCTAAATTTGGTGTTATTATTTAATTGCATGATCATATCATCAATTGAATAATTGTCGGTGATTGCAAAGCTTGTTATTGGGTATAACCCGACTTGGATCATAACGTACTAACCACATCAATATTCTAAGTGTCTGGGCACATAGAATCCTATATTTTGGAGATAAGATTTCAGATTTTGAAGATGAAGTGTTAACCTTAGGTTGATCAGACTGTGCCATTAGAGCTACTTCATCTGTTATCCTCCTTAGATCAGATTTGTCACTCCAATCATAGTCATCTTCTTCATTCTAACTTCCACCTTTGGATCATTGTTTTCTGACCAATCTTCTCCCTCGATTTCTGCAACAAGAGAATTTGATGTTAAATCATTAGTAAACTGGTCTGCATATGCACCCAATCATAACCATCTTTAATGCTGACTACTAAAGCTTTCTGGGTTTCATCAGATGATTTTGTTTCATCTTTAAGCTCAGGCATAGGAAGACTTTGATAAGGCTTTTGAAAAGTCTTTTGAGTTGTTGAAACCTTTGATTGCTAGAACTTGATTGAGCATTTCCTCCATTATTCCTTGGAGCTTTGCATTCTCTGGAGAAGTGTCCATAACTGTTACAGTTAAAACATCTAGATTTTGACTTATCAAACCCAACAGTCTTGTTAGCACTTGGCTTGTACTTCCTGTTGACATATGAATGTTTTTGTGTCCTGTAAGCAATCATCACCATCTGCCAGTTTAAGTCCATCTCTTTAACATCTTTAGGATCCATCTCAAACAAATCCTACAAAACAAAGTCTAATTGAGTTAAATGGCTACCTTGATATGCTTGAAAACTAGCCATATATGCAGTGAATGCAGTTTTAGACTCTTCATCCTCTAATAGGATGTTTATCACATCTTTAACTTTGCTAGAATTAGCAGAGTAGATGAAGAAGTCTCTGATTGAACATTAGTTGTTTGAGACTAAGATTTAGGAGGAGATTGAGAATGAGACTGAGTTGTATAAGCAGGAGCACTAGTAAATGATGAATTAGTGAAAAATCCTGCTCCAACAAATAAATCTCCCTCTCTTCTGTAATTTTCTCACTTTTTTCCATGAATGCATTTTCAATAGTGGTTGTAGGAGAAGCAACAAACTGATACTGAGACATTGATGCTGCTCTATCATTATTCCTTGAGCTTTCATCAATCTCTACTGACTCTATCTTGGCAATAAGTAGATCTAGATCCATAGGGAACTTCTCAGTATGTTTTAGTGATGTTACTGTTTGTTTCCATGATGAGGGTAAAGCATTGAGTAGTCTAAGATTTAGATCTTCAAGATCAGGCTTAATACCAGCTGTTGACATCTCAGTTGTAAGTTGAACAAATCTGTTCATCATCTGATTTATGGTTTCTCCAGACAAATATTGAAACAATTCTAATTGCCTTTTCAACTTTTGTTTCTTGAGATTTTGAATCTCCTTTCCTCCTTCACAAATAGTCTTTAAGGCTTTATATAAGGTGTACAGTTTGATATGCATCAAGCCTTGCAAGAACTTCCAGAGGTAGTCCTTTACACATCAAGGAATATGCTTTGATATCATTTTTTACTCTTCTCAAATCATCTCACTTGAAGACCATCTTCAGGATAGGGTTCTGGAGAATCATTAGCATAAACAAACCCTCTATCAGGCCCATCAGTGATTATAGGAATGTATGGTTCTTTCTCTATAGATTTCCAAGATCAGTGTCAATGGAATTAAAATGTTGTTTTAACCTAAGAGCCCAAGTTTTGAAATCAGCTCTATTTTTAAGTTTTGGAACTCTACTTTCATAATCTTCTGATTTCACCATTCTTACATTTTTGTTGTTTTTCTTAGATTTGAATTAAGAAAAGAAATGAAAAGTTTTTTGAAAAATTTTCTTTAAAAAAATTATAAGTGTCAAGGGTGATACGCCTGAACAGTGATTAAACTCCCAAACAGTTAATGCGCCTAAGTTGAGAGACGTCTAAGGGAATGCCTTAGAAAAATTTTTAAAACGCCCAAGTTGATGCGTCCGAACACTTGTAAAACGTCTGAACAGTTGAAATGCGCCTACACAGTTGTAAAGCGCCTCAACAGTTATCAACCGTCTGGACTTTTACTCTTCAACAATAGTCAAGCGTCTGAACTGAAAACGTCTACACACTATTAATGCAACCAAACAGTAGTCAAACGCCTAACACTTAGACAATTTTTCAGCAAATCTCAACTCTAATGCGCCATATTCATCATGTTCATACGAATGTAACTAACTCAAATCTTCTGAAATTCTTCAAAAGTTGATGAATTGGATTGAAACTTTCCAACTAAACATGTTTTATACCGATAATCATTCTTCTAACAAATTCAACACAAATTATCTCGAATTTGAGGAATTTAACTGCTAATTGTGATTCAAATTATGTTTCTGATGATGAAACACATCTGAATTTCACAAATTTTAATTGAATTGTCTATCAATCACAGATTTAGTGAAGTTTTTAGTTTGAAAGTTCGACAATCCTCAAAAATCACGCACTAACAGCTTACCAACAGCACTGATACCATTTGATAGGATCAAATGTACCAATCTGTGATGATATATGAACACAATTCAATGAAATACAAACAAAGTAATCGAATCAAGCAAGATATCAACAAAATTCATGATTTCATTAATATCAAGCAAAGACAAATTACAAAGTAAGTAAGCAGTTTCTCTCTAAGCTCGTTATCAATCTAGTTACTTACTACATGCAAGTCTAAGCTATTTATAATGAAATAGAAAGGAACTAACAAATTACAAAATTAGTCCCTATGCTATTACAAATATCAAAAAGACACGTAAAGACAACATGTTAATCTTTCTAGAGCACTAACAAGGATTCTAATCGTAGGATCCTTTCTTTGACTTGTACTTCATCCACAGTTCCTCCTCCCTTAACTTCAAGATGAAGTCATTTATGTCTAATGTCACAAGAATGTCGTTATGTCTCAGATTAGACACAAATGAATCCCATTTCTCAGCCAACCCATCAGCAAAACTTGAAACTTTATCTTCCATAGATGTGGTTACACCATGAGTGTGCAGCTCACGCATGAGATGATAGAATCTGTTAATAACATCATCTAAGCTCTCATTCCCTATTGAAGAGAAATTATCAAACTCCTTCTTGAGAGCCTTAGCCTTCAGTGCCTTTAATGTTGCATTCCTTCGTATCTCTCCAATGAATCTAACAACTTCTTAGCCTGCTTGTTCCCAGAGAACTGATGATGAAAGATGTCTTTGGTATGACTGAGTCAAAGGCATAACCTTTCTCCTCAGCATTGTAGAGAATCTTTTGAGCTTTACTCATTCCTCCCTAGGTTAACTTGACTCCATTAGCACTAACTGGCACAGTATACCCAGTCTCGATGGATGTCCAAAGATTAAGATCAACTCCATTTAAGTAAAATCTCAAACCGCTGTTTCCACGAAGGATAATCATCTAACATTATCAGCTTCGGCGGTTTATTGTGATTTCTTACCTCATTCTCTAGAAGGAGTAGATTCTGGATGCGTGAGTCCTTCCCGGCAGTAGTAAACGCAGCAAATTGATCTTCCATTTTATAAACTTGGTATTTGGAGAACAGAACAGGTTCAATCGTACGAATGAACTATGAGTATGGATCACTCGTGCGAATGAAGGGTGCGAATGAATTCAATCGTGCGATTGGATTCAGTCGTGCGTATGAACAAGACGAATGGACTCAGGCGACTCGAGTTGTTCAGTCGTGCTAATGAGTAATGCGACTGTGTTCAATGTGTGCGAATGGAGTATACAAATGAGCTAAATAGTACTAATGAGCTAGTCATGCGACTGAAGGCTGTTGTTTTTGCAAAATCTAAGATTATGACACTTTGACACAAAATACGATTTTTCTAAGAACCCTAATCTGTCGTATGATGAAAAAAACGAAACTTTAATGCCAGAAAACATCGAAAACACCTTTAGAAGCAAAGTGGTGACTCTTTTGATTAAAACGTAGGTTTTTAACACCAAACCTAATTGAATCAAACGCAAAATCTCAAACCACTGTTTCCACTGAGGATAATCATCTGACGGAGTACTAACTGATTCCGCATTTATACCGGATCAAATAGTGCGGAATCCTATTTGATTGGCGATCCAATCAGTGAGAACGATAACCCGATCGATATAAGATTGAACTAAAACGTTAAGAACAAGTAGGAATCGATCAGGAACGAACTATGAACTTGGACAGGCTGTTTGGGACGTTCTAGACAGCTAGGGTTTATGTGTATTCGCAAGATCTCTCTAGTGTTATGTTTTTCCATGAATTTGGTGGAGGAATTATAGGTTAAGGTTTTCGTTCGTACGACTGAACCATTCGCATGGTTCAGTCGTGCGATTGAATTATACGATTGAGTCATACGCACGACTGAAGGTTCAATCGTGCGACTGAGTCAATCTCATGTCTCAATCATACGACTGATCCAGTCTCCTAGTTTAGTCGTGCGACTGGTCCATAAGCATGATGTATTCATGCGTATGGTCCATAAGTATGGTCCATTAGCATGAATAATCACCCGACTAGGTTGAACATAATACTCAATCATTATTGACTTAGAATTGTGTACAACCACCTCAAACCTATATAAGAAGTTTATACATATGAATCAAAGATAAATAAACATATCATATTTCATATTTCATTGAACCATTTCATTACATATGTGTAAGACATGAAAGACTTTTACATTTAAGCTCATAAACTAGGAACAACATGTATCTATAAATTCGATATCATTTTCTCAGAGATAACTCGGAAAAAGGTTTAATCATTTTGATTTAAATTTCAACTGACAAACAATTAGCTGACCTGTTTACTAAAGCCTTTTTACCAGGAAGGTTTGAGTATCTGGTTGAGTCTATTGGCCTTATTAATCATGTTGAAAAATGTTTTTGCTTACTCAAAATGATAATGACCCTCCCTCATATTCTCAACTCAAAAATGAAAATCATCAAAATTAACTGCCTGATTGTACATAATATGTGTGTGTGCTAAATGAAAAAGCAAATTCAAAATTAGAATCTTATAAAAAGAAAATACAAAATTATATTTATATAATTCTTTATTATTTATTGTCAACATGTTGAGCATAGATGAATGCAACAGCAATGATATACATCAGATTAATCAGCATACTTCACTCAATAATAAAGTCAGACATGATCAGATATGATGTGCTGGTATTATCATGCAATTATACTAAAAAAGTAGATTCTTGTGATTTAACTAAATCATTATGCATTGTGGGTATTCATCTTAGTTCTTATGAGTGGTGTTAACTTTTCTGATTGATTGCTTGTCAAGTCACAAACTCACACCTGATGGTGATATAAATAACCATGAGATCTTTTTAATGCATCTGTTCACTTCTCTGTTATGAGTCATCATAGACCTGAAGTGACGAGGTATCCTCTATTATAAGTCATTACAGACCTGGATATTCTCACTTGATGCAAAAGATGCCAATGTGCACAATCCTTTCAAAAGTCCAAAATGGATGTGCTCTGATTCTTATGAATCATCTTTATCCAATTCTTTATGAAACGGATTCGGGAATTACCTAATGGCTTGTCCATGGTGGTTTTCTCAGAGATTATCAAATGGTTTTACCATGATGATTCTCTCATTGACCTAAACATGAGATCTGGTTATACATATATGTCAGGTAATAAGCTGAGAAAAAGTGTTTGCTTGCATACCTTGAAGAGGGTTGGACTCTCTAAGTCTAAGTGTGGGTTCCATAATGTCATATCTAATAGAACCTTATCAATCCAAGAATTGAAAAGTAAGTGTGCTGATACTTTTACCAAAAGTACTCATTGTCTGTCCTTAGATCTTGTGTCTCCTTTACTGCAATATTGCTGACCTGGAACACACATGATCAGGATTTAATCAGTGTTCATGACTATTTAACTTTTTTTTTATTTTAATGTGCTGATTATTCTCTGGTATGAGCTTACTACAGGCATATGATTCTGTGTACATTTAGTAGTATTTTTATTATTCTGCTTTATTTTTAATTTCTGCATGTTTTTATGTGTGCAGGCATGTTGATAATAATTTTTTTCTCAATTTTCAACTCATATAAACTTCTAAGTTTATGAACTTAAAAGTTTAGGGGGAGTAAAATTTGAAAAAGAGAAAATCAAAATAAAAGTTGAAAAGGATGATGCAAAAATTTTCAAGTAGTATGTGTTTGATATGTCTACGAAACCTAAAACAATAATTTCCAAATTGAGAGTGTTTTTTATTTTATGAACTTTTTAAGACTAAAATGACGGGAAATTAATTTATAATAAATTTGGTCAAAAAGTCAAATTTTGGTCAAAAAGTCAAAATTTGGTCAAAAAGTCAAAGTTTTGGTCAAAAAGTCAAAGTTTTGATCAAATAGTCAAAGTCTAAGGCTTTATTCAAAGTTTGACCAAAGGTTAAAAATTTCTATGAAGAACAGTGAAATTGATCAAAATTATGGTTTGAATGAAATTTGTGAAAATAAAACAAGTGTTAGATGTATGGATGTCTCATCCGCCTAAACAGTGACCATAAGTCTAAGTTTAGAAGCATGATTAAATTTCAGTTTTATGATAAGTGTTGGACGTTGTCACACCCTCAAATCCACGTGCAGAGTTTTACCGCGAGGCGTGGAACAAACCAGGATCACAGTCAATAGTTACTCAGAACGACTATATGCCATGATTAAAATAAAACAACCAAAGTTCAACATTAAATTGTGCGGAAGCATTTTGAAAACAACCCAAAGAAATAAAAGTATAACTATGGCAAAACATGTGCCAACCCAAAAGAGTAAACAATAATCATTAAAATGCTAAATGTCTTGAAAACCGGGTCTTAGTATGCAAGTGAACCGTGGAGTGCTCCTAAGGCAAGCAGCTAATGACCTGAGAATAACATACTAAAATGTCAACACAATGGTTGGTGAGTTCAAGAGTTGATATTCAAACATAAACAGTTTAATATTAGAGATATACTAGTAGTGCATTGTAATAGATAGCTAGTCCATTAACAATAAATATTAATGCATAGTGATTTCGCAATTGAAGCTGACTGTGTTACGTTGTTGCCTCCTGTCACGACTCAACAGGTCGTGACAATGTTCAATAGGACAAATTGCACCCGGTTGACCTCGAGTCACACAGGTGGGGCTCGTCAGACCTAGTAGTACTACCCAAATTTCCCCGCTATTCAATATTAACAATTCGAAAGTGTGAGGACTTTCCCATGATAAACAGCACTATATTAATTAAGCACAACTAAAATATATGTAAAGCGTTTGTAGTTTTACTAGTACGCTATCTCCCCCAAAAGAGATTAAGTAAAGAGTGGAGCATGAACTCACCTAATATGCGTATAGATACTTAGAGTTTGACTTGACTGACAGAGTGAACAGACAACCCTCAGAGGTTACCTAGATCATATAAGTATATGAGTACGTGCAACAGAGAATATGTGAAACCCTAAGTACACTACAACCAAAGACTCAAAGTTTCAGAAAATAATACATTTAACTCAGTTGACCCGTTTGACCCGTTGGTGATTTATGTGTTGTAAGGCATTCAATCAACCATACACATATATCATACAAGTTTAGCATTCAAAAGGTTGATATGTATGCTAAATTATCCAGGTATATCACTTAGATCATCATACAATCAAGTATCACACCAAATCATGCGAATCTAGAACATTAACATTCACTAACCATTTTCATACATTCAACATGCATCACAACAATCAATTTCCAATCCCAAGCATGATATCTTAACTACTAGTCCACATCAAATAATACTACATGCTCATCAAAGTCCTAAAACCACCAATGATTACCAAACATCTCATACAACAATATGAACATGTTCCAACCACATTAGAATTCATCTATGAGCTTACTAACATGCTCCTAAATCTCAAACATGATCAAACCATCATCTTTCACATTTTGCATAAATAAAGTTTCCCTTTTGGGAAAGCACATCCCAAAATCTATCAGACATCCTATACAATCATGAATTCATTAATAATATACCAATTCAAGCTCATATCAACATCTAAGCATGATCAAACAACATCCAACATCATAACTCATCAATCATATCCTAAAAGTTACTATCTTTAGTAAGGTATGAACTATAGCATGTGTTCTTGATTCCTAATGCTCACAACAACAATCTAACATCTAATCATCACCATGAACACATCCATAACATCAATTCATCACTAATTCAACATTACATGCAAAATAAAGTTTACTATCTTAGTAACCTATGAACCTCAACATCAATTCACCAATCTCTTGGAAAATCAATGTAACCTAGCATCCATACAATCTATTAAACACCAAACATTCATCCCATCATCATTCAACCATAATCACACTAATTTCGAATTAGGGTTTGCATAAAACCAAGTTCATGATCAATCCACTAGAAACAATACAATTCATACATAATCAACGTTAAACAACATGTAATCAATCCAACTAACATACAAACACTAAACAACTAACATCAATTTCGACTCCATGAAGACCAATTTCGCATCTAGGGTTCGGCCCTCAACAAAAATCACAAAAACATGAATAATCTACCCTTTAAACGTGTTTTATAGCTTGCAATGATGATTCTAAGAAGTTGTATGCCTTGAAACCGATCCAATTTCGAGTTCCTTGCTTGTTCTTGGCTGATTTTCACAAAGGAGAGGGGTTGGGAAGAAAGGTTACGACCGAATGGGGGGTGGGGATTATGGTTTTGGGTGTTTTGTTTAAGTTTAATTTACATATTTACCCTTTTAACCCTTGTAATTTGTATTTTATAAAAACTAGGCTTTAAACTCTTTGTAAAGTGCTTTTAACTTAATAATATAAAGATATAAACTAATGGAAATCATTATATATCTTATCTTTATAAAAACACAAGACATACGAATAAATAGGCACGTTTCCGCGTTACGCGATTAATTTTCTAATTAACATTTTAAAAACATGCAAACACATAAACATAACACAATAATCACATAATCAATTAGATTCTCATTAATTTAACATTATTCATTATTATTCGGTCACCAACGTTAAACGACAACTAGTGTGTGTTCACGACACGTGTATGCAAGACTTAACGGAACTAACGGAGTTTGGTAACGGAAATTTACCGCATGTCACATTATCCCCATGTTGAAAGAATTTTCGTCCCGAAAATTGCGTTAGATGGTGAAGTGTTCCATCACTGGTCTACTGCATTGGCACACAGAAATCGAAATCGAGTGAGTTTTGGATGAGTTGTCACATCATTTCCATGTTGAAAGAAATTTCGTCCCGAAATTTAAATCAATACCTTCGTCTGCTGGCATTGTCTTCTCGAATAGGTGGGGGTACTTAAGCTTCATTTGGTCTTCTCGCTCCCATGTGAATTCCGGTCCACGTCGCGAATTCCAACGGATTTTGACAATAGGTATCTTGCTTTGCTTAAGTGTTTTCACCTCACGGTCCATCACCTCAACTGGTTCTTCAATAAAACGTAATTGTTCATCCACTTGAACTTCTTCTAGTGGTACGACCATCGTTTCATCAGTTATGCATTTCTTTAAGTTTGATACGTGAAATACATCATGGATTCCACTTAGCGAATCAGGTAGGGCTAGACGATAGGCCACTGGACCTATTCTTTCCACTATTTCAAATGGTCCAACATACCTCGGGTTTAGCTTTCCTTGCTTGCCAAACCGAACTACGCCTTTCCATGGTGAAACTTTCAATAAAACCTTGTCACCAACCTGAAACTCTAAAGGTTTCTGTCTCGTATCAGCATAACTCTTTTGTCGATCTCGCGCTACCGCCATACGGTTCCGTATCTGTACAATCTTCCCGGTTGTCTCATGAATTAACTCGGGACCTGTTAGCTGACTATCACCAATTTCCGCCCAGCAAACCGGTGATCTACATTTTCTCCCATACAACGCTTCGAAAGGTGCTGCTTGTATGTTAGTATGATAACTGTTGTTATAAGAAAACTCCACCAATGGCAGGTGAATTTCCCAGTTATTCCCGAAGTCAATTACACAAGCACGTAGCATATCCTCCAACGTCTGTATGGTACGCTCACTCTGGCCATCCGTTTGCGGGTGATAAGCGGTACTCATATCTAATCGTGTACCCAAAGATTTCTGCAATGATTGCCAGAAGTGTGACGTGAAACGAGCATCGCGGTCAGAGATAATTGAGATCGGTACACCGTGTCTCGAAACGATCTCCTTGAGGTACAGGCGGGTTAACTTCTCCATCTTGTCAGTTTCCTTTATTGCAAGAAAATGAGCAGATTTTGTCAATCGATCCACAATAACCCATATCGTGTCACAACCAGTACTAGTCCTGGGCAGCTTGGTAATAAAATCCATGGAGATTTGTTCCCATTTCCACATTGGTATCTCGGGTTGCTGCAATAGTCCAGATGGTTTTTGATATTCCACTTTTACTTTCGAGCAGGTCAAACACTTGCTCACATACGTAGCTACATCCGCTTTCATGTTAGGCCACCAATAGTGCGCCTTCAGATCATGATACATTTTGTCGGATCCAGGATGTATAGAATACTTAGATTTGTGTGCCTCGCTCATAACTAAGTCTCTCAGATTTCCATAGACAGGCACCCAAAGTCTATCCATGAAATACCGAATTCCATCATCCTTCATCACCAGCTGTTTATCCATTCCTCTCAAGGACTCAGAACCAATATTTTCTGCTTTTTAAGCTTCTATCTGTGCCTCCTTAACTTGTTCGGGAAGTTGAGTACTGATAGTAAGCTGTAAAGCTCACACCCGTCTGGGTTTAGCTGTTTCCTTCCGGCTTAAGGCATCGGCAACCACGTTCGCCTTTCCCGGATGGTATTTAATTGCGCAATCATAGTCATTTAGCAGTTCCACCCAACGTCGTTGTCTCATATTCAACTCCTTTTGCTCAAAGATATGTTGAAGACTCTTGTGATCGGTGTAGATAGTGCACTTGGTACCGTACAAGTAATGTCTCCAAATCTTTAAGGCAAAGACTACTGCACCCAACTCTAAGTCATGAGTAGTATAGTTCTTCTCATGAACTTTTAATTGTCTCGAGGCGTAGGCTATCACCTTTTCTCGCTGCATTAAGACACAACCCAATCCTTGAAGGATGCATCACAATACACCACGAAGTCATCCGTCCCCTCTGCCAGTGCTAGTATCGGTGCGGTACAGAGTTTCTGCTTTAACAATTGAAAAGCCGATTCTTGACTTTCACCCCATTTGTATGTCGTCCCTTTGTGAGTCAAAGCTGTGAGAGGTTGTGCGATCTTAGAGAATCCCTCTATGAACCGTCGATAATAACCTGCTAATCCCAAAAATTGTGCTCACTCAGCGTTTTGGGTGTGGTCCAATTCTTGATCGCCTCAATTTTGGCAGGATCAACATGTATCCCTTTCTCATTAACAATATGACCTAGAAATTGTACTTCTCGTATCCAAAAGTCACACTTAGAGAATTTGGCGTACAGTTGTTCCTTTTTCAATAGCTCTAAGATCATTCGCAAGTGCTCCTCATGGTCTTCCTTGGTCCTGGAATATATCAGTATATCATCGATAAACACAATGACAAACTGATCGAGGTAGGGTTTGCACACACGGTTCATGAGGTCCATGAACACAGCAGGTGCATTTGTCAACCCAAAAGGCATGACCAAGAACTCATAATGATCGTAGCGGGTACGAAACGTGGTTTTGGAAATGTCTTCTTCGCGGACTCTGAGTTGATGGTCGTCGGATCTCAAGTCAATCTTCGAATAATAACTTGATCCCTGGAGTTGGTCAAACAAGTCATCGATACGAGGTAGAGGGTATCGGTTCTTGACTTTTACTTTATTTAACTCCCTATAGTCGATACACATTCGAATTGTGCCATCCTTCTTCTTAACAAACAGGACAGGGGCTCCCCAAGGTGATGTACTAGGTCGAATAAAGCCCTTATCTAATAGCTCCTGGAGTTGTGACGACAACTCCTGTAGTTCGTTCGGTGCTAATCGATAAGGTGCTCTAGCAATCGGGGCTGCGCCGGAGTTAGCTCAATTTGGAATTCCACTTGACGATGAGGTGGTAATCCAGGAAGATCCTCTGGAAACACCTCTGGAAAGTCGCGCACTATGGGAATATCCTCCATTCTCCTTTCTTTTGCTTGCTTATCGGTTACAAGTGCTAGAATAGCCACACGACCCTTCCGTAGTAACTTTTGGGCTTTCATGAACGAGATGATGCCTATCACAGCACCACTTCTATCACCTCGGACTGTCAGAATTTTGTCATCAACAGGAATTCGTATGATCTTCTCATGACATATAACTTCTGCTTGCTTGCTAGAAAGCCAATCCATGCCTATCACAACATCAAAACTCCCCAGCGTAACAGGCATAAGATCTATAGCGAAAGTATGACCAACAAGTTCTATCTTACAGTCTTTAAGGATATGCGTTACGTGGATCTGTTTACCGTCGGCCAATTCTACGGTGTATTTAGATTCTAAGGCGGAGGGTATATCACTTAAAAGACTACAGAATTTTAAGGACACGAAACTCCTATCAGCTCCAGTATCGAATAGTACCGTAGCAAAGCAACCATTAACAGAGAATCTACCAGTAACAGTTGTAGGATCATTTAGAGCCTCACCTGAGCCAATGAGAAGGCTCTCCCTTTTGCTCCATCCTTGTTACCGCCATTACCATTACCATTTCCACCGTCGTTGTTATTACCATTGTTGTTGTTGTTATTGTTGTTGTTGTTGTGTCCATTTCCGTTGTTGCCATTTCCATTTCTCCTTAGTTGTGGGCAATTTCGCCTGTAGTGCCCTTCTTTCCCACATTCAAAACAACCCTTAGGAGTTTCCTGAGGTTGTTGTGTCCTCCTAACCAGCTCACCTCGGCAATCCTTCGCAGCGTGTCCAATTTTACCACAACGCTGACATTTGAAGTTATCACATCTTCCCACATGATGATAGTTACACCGAGTGCACTTCGGGTGTCTACCACCATAACCACTGGGTCCTAGATTATTTGCAGTCGTTTGGTGGAAGTTACGATTATTGTCGAACCTCCGCTGTTGCTGGACCGGTTGTTGTTGCTGCTGAGGTTGGGGTTGACCGCCAGAAGATGATGATGCTTTGGTGTTGTTGGCACTATCCCACTTTCTTTTGTTATCGGGCACGCTTGCCACGGCGCCCCGCTTGGGTAGACGTCCTTGTTCCACGGCTTGGTCAGTTAGCTTATGGGCTAACTGGATGGCTTGCTGTATGGTGGTTGGGTTGGAAGCAGTTACCATACTTTGAATTTTGGGTACTAGTCCTCGTATGTAATGCTCGATCCTTTTATGCATCTCATTCACCATTCCCGGGCATAGTGTTGCTAGTTCGTGAGTTCTGGTGGTGTAGGCCTCGATTTCCGAGCCCTGCATCTTCAGTTGCCAGAACTCTATCTCCAACTTCTGCACCTCATTGTGAGGACAGTACTCCTCGGTCATCATGGTTTTGAACTCAGCCCACGGCAGTCCATTAGCCAGTGCTTGCCCCAACATCTGGACTTGTGCATTCCACCAGGATAAGGCAGCACCCTCTAGGGTCCCGGTGGCATATTTCACCTGATCAGCAGGTGGGCAGTTGCACTTGGAGAATACGGACTCCGTCTTCTCGAACCAGCGTACTAGTCCCACAGCACCTTCAGTACCGCTGTAGGTATGTGGCTTACAGTCCATGAAGGACTTATAAGTACACGCCGGTGGTCCTGCTTTAACACAACAAATATTGATCAGACACCCTATACGGTTACACAGGATATTCGGTTTAACTTTCAATCATTGTTTACCTGCCGGCTGTCCCGCTTGGGCAGCAGCCACTGCTGCCTGAATCAGGGCAGCTATCTCAGCAGGAGTCATGTTCACGGCACCACCGCCATGGTCTCCGGCGCCACGTCCACGACCACGTCCACGGGCGTCCATTTTTCACTTTACATTCACAAATACAAAAATGAGTAATATCAAACACATTTATCTCATTGAAGTACAGTAAACAATAAAGAAATAATAAATCATCACAACCACAACATTCATAACAAAAATAATAACCAAAGTAAATAAATTGCAAATGAGTCACAATGTATTCATCAATGTCAAAATTTAAGTTTGTCGTTCGAGTGGGGAAACAACCCTTCCCACATAGGTTTCAAAGAAAACACTACGTAGTCTAAGTCATATAAGAAAATCAATCGACAATATCTGACCCGTCACTATCATCTTCCATCTCCTCCGGTTCCTCCTCCTCGGGTTCCTCCTCCTCAGGTTCCTCATCCTCTGGGTCTACTGCAGGAGCAGGAGCTATAGCAATCTGGAGTGCTGCTAGCTGAGCCTCCAAGGTAGCAATCCTATCATCAGCCACTGCATCCCTCTGTTCGCGAGCAGCCACGCGTCCTCTGAGTGCTATGATCCCATCTTCCATTTGATAACACCCGTTTAGGGTCTTGCCATGGCGCTCCTCGAGTTCATCCACCTTATGCCGTAGTTTGTACACCTCGGTCTGTAGTGTACAAACGTCACTCGTGAGTCGCCTGACTCGATGCTGCTCTGTATCCAGTGCTGCCACCAATGCAGCAATCAACTGCTCGTTGGACTGCACCGTCCGGGGAAGTGAAGGCATTGCTTGATCAGAGTTACTTCTCGTTCTGGGTCTCGGGTCAGGTACGCGTTCCCTATACATGATGTGATTGACAAACCTAGGGTAAAAACTCCAGTCCCTTGGGGGGTCACGCTTCATCAACGCGAAAGGTTGATCCCAGCCAAACTCCCCTCGAGGATAATCTAAACGAGGCCAGTCGAGTCCATCATCAGGTACAGGTGCGGGAGGTGGGGACTCGGATCGTGCAGGTGATGCAGGTCGTTTACCAGAAGCTCTTGATGACGATGCCATGCTGCAGATAGTGTGACGTGTATGCCAATGAGTATATAGTAGATGAAAATAAAGGACAGGTAACTAACTAACTGTGTGCGGTTATAGTCTAGTGTGTATGCAACCTAGTTCCCTATAACCAATGGCTTCTGATACCAATCTGTCACACCCTCAAAATCCACATGCGGAGTTTTACCGCGAGGCGTGTGAACAAACCAGGATCACAGTCAATAGTTACTCAGAACGACTTATATGCCATGATTAAAATAAAACAACCAAAGTTCAACATTAAATTGTGCGAAAGCGTTTTGAAAACAACCCAAAGAAATAAAAGTATAACTATGGCAAAACATGGGCCAACCCAAAAGAGTAAACAATAATCATTAAAATGCTAAATGTCTTGAAAACCAGGTCTTAGTATGCAAGTGAACCGTGGAGTGCTCCTAAGGCAAGCAGCTAATGACCTGAGAATAGCATACTAAAATGTCAACACAATGGTTGGTGAGTTCAAGAGTTGATATTCAAACATAAACAGTTTAATATTAGAGATATACTAGTAGTGCATTGTAATAGATAGCTAGTCCATTAACAATAAATATTAATGCATAGTGATTTCGCAATTGAAGCTGACTGTGTTACGTTGTTGCCTCCTGTCACGACTAAACAGGTCGTGACAATGTTCAATAGGACAAATTGCACCCGGTTTACCTCGAGTCACACAGGTGGGGCTCGTCAGACCCAGTAGTACTACCCAAGTTTCCCCGCTATTCAATATTAACAATTCGAAAGTGTGAGGGCTTTCCCATGATAAACACCACTATATTAATATTATGCACAACTAAAATATATGTAAACCGTTTGTAGTTTTACCAGTATGCTATCTCCCCCAAAAGAGATTAAGTAAAGAGTGGGGCATGAACTCACCTGATATGCGTATTGATACTTAGAGTTTGACTTGACTGACAGAGTGAACAGACAACCCTCAGAGGTTACCTAGATCATATAAGTATATGAGTACGTGCAACAAAGAATATGTGAAACCCTAAATACACTACAACCAAAGACTCAAAGTTTCAGAAAATAATACATTTAACTCAATTGACCCGTTTGACCCGTTGGTGACTTTATGTGTTGTATGGCATTCAAGCAACCATACACATATATCATACAAGTTTAGCATTCAAAAGGTTCATATGTATGCTAAATTATCCAGGTATATCACTTAGATCATCATACAATCAAGTATCACATAAATCTTGCGAATCTAGAACATTAACATTCACTAACCATTTTCATACATTCAACATGCATCACAACAATCAATTTCCAATCCCAAGCATGATATCTTAACTACTAGTCCACATCAATATCATACATGCTCATCAAAGTCCTAACACCACCCATGATTATCCAAACATCTCATACAACAATATTAACATGTTCCAACCATATTAGAATTCATCTATGAGCTTACTAACATGCTCCTAACATCTCAAACATGATCAAACCATCATCTTTCACATTTTGCATAAATAAAGTTTCCCTTTTGGGAAAGCACATCCCAAAATCTATCAAACATCCTATACACTCATGAATTCATTAATAATATACCAATTCAAGCTCATATCAACATCTAAGCATGATCAACAACATCCAAACATCATAACTCATCAATTCATATCCTAAAAAGTTACTATCTTTAGTAAGCTATGAACTATAGCTTGTGTTCTTGAATTCCCAATGCTCACAACAACAATCTAACATCTAATCATCACCATGAACACATACATAACATCAATTCATCACTAATTCAACATTACATGCAAAATAAAGTTACTATTCTTAGTAACCTATGAACATCAACATCAATTCACCAATCTCTTGCAAAATCAATGTAACCTAGCATCCATACAATCTATTAAACACCAAACATTCATCAAACAATCATCATTCAACCATAATCACACTAATTTTGAATTAGGGTTTGCATAAAACCAAAGTTCATGATCAATCCACTAGAAACATACAATTCATACATAATCAACGTTAAACAACATGTAATCAATCCAACTAACATACAAACACTAACAACTAACATCAATTTCGACTCCATGAAGACCAATTTCGCATCTAGGGTTCGGCCCTCAACAAAAACTCACAAAAACATGAATAATCTAACCTTTAAACGTGTTATAGCTTGCAATTGATGATTCTAACAAGTTGTATGCCTTGAAACCGATCCAATTTCGAGTTCCCTTGCTTGTTCTTGGCTGATTTCGCAAAGGAGAGGGGTTGGGAAGAAGGTTACGGCCGAATGGGGGGTGGGGATTAGGGTTTGGGTGTTTTGTTTAAGTTTAATTTACATATTTACCCTTTTAACCCTTGTAATTTGTATTTTATAAAAACTAGGCTTTAAACTCTTTGTAAAGTGCTTTTAACTTAATAATATAAAGATATAAACTAATGGAAATCATTATATATCTTATCTTTATAAAAACACAAGACATACGAATAAATAGGCACGTTTCCGCGTTACGCGATTAATTTTCTAATTAACATTTTAAAAACATGCAAACACATAAACATAACACAATAATCACATAATCAACTAGATTCTCATTAATTTAACATTATTCATTATTATTAGGTCACCAACGTTAAACGACAACTAGTGTGTGTTCACGACACGTGTATGCAAGACTTAACGGAACTAACGGAGTTTGGTAATAGAAATTTACCGGATGTCACAGACGTTTTAAGTCATCCTCATGCGCCTAAACAGTGGTCATGAGTCTGAAATTTTTGGTTAAGTGTTGGGCGTTTTGTACAAGCTCATGCGCCTAAACAGTACCAGACGTCTCATATTGAAAATAAAACAAGTGTTAGGCGTTTCATTCTAGGTCATGCGCCTGAACAGTGCTCATGCGCCTATGTTCATAATCAAAATTTGACCAAGTGCAACTCATGCGTCTAAGGTTCGCCTAGACCTCATGCGTCTCAACAGTGGTCATGCGCCTAAACAGTTGTAATGCGTCCAATGAGTTTTACAATTATATAAATGCAACACTTGCACAGATTTCATTTCATTCTAACATTTCACACTCATATTCACTTTGTTCATACTCTCAGTTCCGACTCACTCAAATACTCACTGATTACTTGTTATTTCTAAGATTGATTGATTCTCTAAGGTAATAATAGTGAATGCGATCAACACATTGAGATTATATCATCAAATCAGTGTGTATTATCATCAAAATCAATCGGACGTTTGAACACTATTTAGGCGTTCGAACCCTAAAACCTTGAATGAATCTGAAATTGTTGATTTCTTGTGATTGCTTGTTAACAATGAAACCTGATATTGTTAATAACAATGAATTACGAACTGATTGCCATCATCAAAACAAAATTTTCATCACAAAACACTTTTTATGATTCAATGATCATCAAAGTAAAAAATAATAATAAAATAATATTCTTGAAATGAATCGACACTTGAATTTTTCAAACAAAACTTATCTGTTTTCATTAAAACTCAACTTGTATGTTCAAATCATCTAGAAACAGATAACTTAATTGATTCTATATCTTAAAATTTGATTAAATCAACATAACAATAAGTTCATATTTTTGAACTTTTTAAAATGATCAAATTTTAAAATATAAAATTTATTAAGTGAATATAAATCTATTGAAGGAATTATACATTTTTACAAGGTTGATAAAAACTTAATTGAGTATAATCTTTCAAACTAATTCATGTTTCTTTTTGATTGATAGATGAATACTTTAAAGTTTAAGCCTAAGCATAATGTTGCTGCTTTTCGCAATGAAGAAGTTAGAAAAGCCAATGGATATGAAGAGATGATCAGATTTCTTCAAAGGACTAAATATGTGTATGCTATGTGTGCCAGACCAGCCATATATGCAAGGCTGATCAAGAAGTTCTAGAGAACTGCAGAAGTTGAGTTAGATGACAACAGAAGGAAAGTTTTAAGAGTATTCATAACAAATGATAGAATGATTGAAGTATCTGAAGATTCTATAAGAGTTACTTTAAGACTGGGTGAAAATGATGATCAAGATTTATCTGAATACACTTTTAATGAGTGTAGAGAGACATTTATGCAGATGGGTCATCCAGATAATTTCCCTAAAAAGCAATTCTTTAGGGCAAGAGTCTACAATCACTGGAAGCTGCTTTGCTACATTTTTCAGCACTGTATGTCAAAGAGAAGTGCAAGATGGAACTCATTTCCAGTAGACATAGCATCTCCAATAGTAGCCATAGCCACTAATAGAAGATTCAACATGGCTAAGTGGATTATGAATGGGTTCATATTCAATTTGGAAAAAGGAAAGAGGAACAAGTACTTGATGTATCCTAGATTTCTCCAATTGATCATAAATGAAGAATATCCAGACATTCATGATTATGGAATACAAGGTGATAGACTTGTGTTAGAGCATATGTCTGAAGGTGTATATAAGAGACTTGTTGTGATTATAGGAGCTAATAATGTACCTATATTTGAGTACATGAGGAATGTAGCTGATGATATTGTTGATATTAATCAACAACACTTCCATTTGACAGAGCATGAGCCAGTGAATCCTAATGATCTTATTGAAGATGTTATAGAAGAAATTGTTAAAGAATCTAAAGAAGATGATGATGATGAAAGTTCTTCTAATGATGATGATGAAGAAGATGATGATGAAAGTTCTTCTAATAATGATGATGATGATGATAACCAAGGTGATGATCAAGTAGGTGAATTAGAAGTCAATGATGAAGAAACTATTCAAGAAATGGAAAGTGAGCAAACAATATCTGATCATAGAGATGATAAAATGCTGATGAGGTTGTTGATACTGCAGTGAATGATCAAAGAGATGATGATCATGTTGAAATGAAGCTATTGAGAATGTTGATTTTAATCAAGCTTTTGATTTTGATACTATATGGTCTGAGCCTATCACAGAGAATGTTATTTCTCCTGTGCAATCACCAAGTGTAGAAGTTCTGATTGAGAAAGAAAAAGAAAAAGAAATGAAACAAACTACTGATGTGTGTGTTCAAACAGAAATTGATGAATTGAAAGCTAAGATTGAAGATCAAAATGAAGAAATTGAGAGATTAAAAGAAGAAAATGCTTTGTTAAAAGCAAATGATGAAAAGAAAAACATCATGATGACTGAACTTGAAGAAAAGGTGAAAAGAATGTGTGAAGAGATAGAAAAGTTAAAAGAAAGTTTGAAAGAACCAGAGAAAGAAAATAAAGTAATGGTTGGTGAGAAAAAAACTATACCAGAACATCAAGAGATTCAAACTGGAAAGTTTACTGAATCTGAAAAAGGTAAAAGAAAGATAGATGAAGTTGAAACATCATCAGTTCCTTCTAAAATTCAAAAGATTGCTGATATAGCTGAGGATATAGAAGAAATTGAAATGCAACAAAGAATAGAAGCTCTTGAGGATATAGATTCTGATTTACCAGATGAATGGTATGACGAGGTGCTAGAAGATGAAGATGTATGTGATTTTGTTGACTCTCTTGTTGTACAAGATGTAAGGCCCCGTTCCCGGAAAACCTCACAGTTGGTTAATCATAGCATAAAAATCATTTTTAATAACCAAAACATTGCAGCGGAATTAAGTAGACATTCATTTAAAACTTGGAAACCATATTGTACCCATACATTTGTCCTTCAATTGTAAATAAAACATAATACTTGTTCTTAAATTACAATAAAAGATTTTATAAACAGAAATACCATCCACTGCCATCCAAGTAGCTTCCCACCTTGTGCCATCCTCAGCAGCATCATTTACCTGACAACTATTATGCATAAAAGTCAGCTTTGCTGAGTGAGTTCTAGTTTTAGATAAATAAGAAAATATAACTTTATCCTTCATATAATGACCACGCATACATCATAATACATAACATTCCTTGCATCATAGTAAGCATGTTCATTATCTTTCATTCTTTCATTATCTTCCATTTTCATCATAAACGAGATTGCACAAAGCAAGAGCTCCATGTTGATCGACAATGAATGTCGATCCCTGTCGGTACACATCATCATGGTAGCTAACCCCCGACAGTTGATCCACACTGCAAGGCACATAGCCCGCTCATGAATACATATCAATCATCATACATCAGACTCACGTAAGTGAAGTCGATCATAGTGCTTGCAAGACTTTTCATCATCGAATGGGCCCAGGGGTAACATTCATTAAGCTTCATTTTTCATTAATATCATCTTCCACTAATATATATATATATATATATATATATATATATATATATATATATATATATATATAATACTTTACAGATAAACATCACAACATATCAAGTACATGCCATCATAAAAACATCACCGACCCGCCGCGAGACAGCGGGGGTTCAGGGTCGGCAGCCCCTGACAGCGGGGTCCTAGAGGCAGATAAGTTAACACTTAAAGGGGTTAATTTCTGCCTAAATTCACTGCTAATTTCGCTGTCAGAAAAACAGTTTCGCTGACAGTTTCGCTGACAGTTTTACTGCCAGTTTCGCATGGCAGTTTCGCCCAACTTCTGTTGGAATTCCATGGCTGCAAAATTATCGCAGAAAACCCACAGTTTCACAGTTTGAATATGCAATTTTGCTAGATGCACAGACAGTTTCGCAGATCGCATAAAAATTACGAACCAGCCCGTTTTTAACCCAAAATCGCAACTTTTTACGTCCAATCTCTTAGTTTATCAACCATAAGGCTATATCTAAGCTTTATACATGTTTTCATACGTAAAAATTTGACCTTTATGCGATTCTTTGCAACTTTTCAAAACCCAAAACCCTAGAATCCGGGTTTGATCTACAGAAGGGTTTAGAGGTCGATTCTTACCTGGATTTGTTGCTCCTTTCTTATGGTTTGATGCTCCAACACCCAGATCTTCAATCCCTTAACCGTTGAAGCTCCAAATCTTGAGTTTTCTTCACTTTCTCTCTTTACTTTCTCTCTCTACGAGTTTGGGTGGCTAGGGTTGCAAATGAGGAAGATGAAGGCTGATTTGGTGGGTTAAAAGGCTGATTATGGGCCCTTAATCACTTAGGCTCTTGCCCATAAGCCTAATTTGGCCCATAACCCATTTTCTTCCTTTATTAAATACCCAATAATTAAGCCCATTATCCTTGATGACTCGTTTTGACTTTTCGAGGTGTTACAAAGATGATATTCCTTTTGATTTTGAAGACAGATATAATTATCTGGTCAGACAGAAGTACAACAGAATACTCTTAGATGGACTGACTGTGTCTCAGATCAATGAAGAATATGAGAAGTGCATGATAGCAGAATCAACAGCACCTGTTGATCAAAATGAGATAAGTCTAGAACATGGAGAATGGGCACCTATGAGTGAAAGCATCAATATTGATGATATTCCTGAGAAGGAATTGCACCATCCAGATCCTGATGATATGAGTATTCCTGCTTTGAGGATGTGGTTGCAATCAAGGAACTATCAATGGAAAAGACTATAGAGATTACAAGGAGAATCATTGAGGAAATTAGTGAGAAGTTTTCAACAGACAGAGAAGATATATAATAAGATGATTGTACTAGACATGGATAATCCTCAATATCTAGAAATCACAAAGAGAACCAAGATTATGAAGCCTCAAGAGATAAAATCTATGGAGTTAGTAAGAAGAACTCATGAAAGAAGAAAAGAATTGATGCAAATGTTTCCAAACACAGAGCAGCAAGCTTACAAAGTTGATTTGAATCAAAAGCAACTATGGAACAAAGCAAGATCTGCTGGAGACTTAGTAAGAAATGTGTTACAAACAGGACAATCTATATCAGAGCTGTTGAATGCTATGATTGTGCCTGATAAAACAAAAGCTGTGAAGATAGTGGCATGGAAGTATGATGAGGTGTTTGATGCTTTCTTGATAAAAAGAGTAAATGCAATATGTGATGTGTATCATTTTTACTCAAGCATAGTTACTCTTCCAGTGCAAGATCTAAAAGAATTGCATAAGTTACCTCTCATTAATCCATCTAAAGCTGCCAGAGGAGAAAATTTTGTGAAGTTACTTGATAGAGGAATCTCCAGAATGCCATCTTTTCTGAAAACAAGAAGTGATCAAGAGGATAAGGCATATTTTGATACACTGAGAAGAGATGAGAAGAAAGGTGAGTCTTTGGAGATCAATACTTTGAGAAAGTAACTAATCCTGATCTAAAAGTGATAGATGGTACTCAGACATCAAAACCAATCAAAAGATGGTTTTATGATTCTGATACATTTCATTTAAAGCTGGTGAGAGATGAAGATGATTAGGAGAACGACATGATAAGCTTGTTTGGAGTATTTGAGCTAAAGTTACTTCATCCAAGTTACATCTCATTTTTGTCAAATCAGAAATTTGATCAAGTATCCTCTGTTGAAGCTGAAAATGACAGAAAGTATTTTATGACAATATTCAAAGTGATGAATGCAGCGATGGAGAGAATTTCTTTGAGGAAGGCTATGGCGTATGCTAATATTGTGAAGAAAGACATCAAAGACATAGAGTTCATGAGAATTTCAAGCAAGGGAGTGTTAGAAATATACACCAAAGAGATTCCAAAGCCAATAGAGATGTATGCAAATGTTGACATTGCAGGTTTAACAAAAGAAACATTGTTGATAATGGAAGCAATAGAGATAAAGACAAATGACTCTAAGCCGGAGCAAGGAATTCTAGCTGAGAAGTTCAAGTCTTCTATAAAGAAAGCTCTTCGAGAACTAGAGTTATACAAAGAGAAGCCGATGTTCAAGATCAAAGAAGAACCAGAAGATTTCTTTTGCTGAAGACAAATGCAAATCTTAGGGGGAGTATTGTTGGAACCCTAGAAAGATTAGCATTTTAGTCTTTAGATTAGTTTTGTCATAGTGTAGGGACTTCTTATGTAAATATATGTTCCTTTTTGTTTCTTGTTATTAGTATAAATAGGATTGCTTGTTTAGTGCAGGTTAAGACTTTTGCAGATATTTTTCATATTCTCTCAATTGCACTTTATAATCCTACTAATATCAATTGAAACTCTATGAATTTTTCTGATATTTGTGTGTGTTGATTAGATTGTTCATATAACTGTCAATTGCTTGATAACAATCACAGATCGATCCATTATTGTTGGAACCCTTTAGTCTTTAGATTAGTTTTGTCATAGTGTAGGGACTTATTATGTAAATATATGTTCCTTTTTGTTTCTTGTTATTAGTATAAATAGGATTGCTTGTTTAGTGTAGGTTAAGACTTTTGGAGATATTTTTCATATTCTCTCAATTTCACTTTGTAATCCTACTAATATCAATTGAAACTCTATGAATTTTTCTGATATTTGTTTGTGTTGATTACATTGTTCATATAATTGTCAATTGCTTGATAACAATCACAGATCGATCCATTTGAACCTATCACTAATTACTAAGGAATTTAACTTTGTAAGATTTTACTTAAATATGCTTCCAAATACTTATATGTTTTGAAGGTCAATTTTCTTCCGAAATCAATTAAGTATCAGAAGTTTAATTAACTCTCTGAGTAGGACTTGTGAAGTTTAATATCTTACGAAACCAAATATGTCTCGGAAGGAAAGTTATTCTAAGTATATGTTCTTTTGAAGCAAATTCTTCTCAAACTAAGGAATATCTTCCGAAGTCAATTTAGCTTCAAAAGTTTACTTTAAAATTTCCGAAGGAAAATTAGCTTTGGAAGATTTTCAACTTCCAAGATAACTACCTTTTCGGGTACTTTTTCAGAGGTGAGACCGACATCTGGATTTCAAAGTGTATCTTTTGTAATAACTTTGTCTCAAATCCAAGCATATAAATAGCCTTTACAACGGATATCCCACTATCTTCTTCCTCTTCATATGCAATCTTCTAACCCTAAATCACCCATAAGCCCTTGCTATTCTTCGCATATTTCTCTCAAAAGCATCAAAAAATGGCCAACCCAAAACCCCAAAACCAGACACCCTTTGTCATGCACTTTCACAAGCAACATAACTAGGATGCTTTGTTATCGGCTGAGAAAGACCGTTGTTTTTCAGGGACCTGCAACTTTCTTTCCCGCTCATCATACCTCACCGCTCTATGTGAGATCATAAGATTACCTCTTTGTAACACCCCGAAAAGTCAAAACGAGTCATCTAGAATAATGGGCTTAATTAATGGGTATTTAATAAAAAAAGGAAATGGGTTATGGGCTAAATTGGGTTTATGGGCAAGATCATAAGTGATTAAGGCCCATAATCAGCCCCTTAACCCACCAAATCAGCCTTCATCTTCCTCATTTGCAACCCTAGCCACCAAATTCATAGAGAGAGAAAGTAGAGAGAGAAAGTGAAGAAAACTCAAGATTTAGAGCTTCAAAAGTTAAGGTATTGAAGATCTGGGTGTTGGAGCATCAAACCATCATTAAGGAGCAACAAATCCAGGTAAGAATCGGCCTCTAAACCCTTCTGTAGATCAAACCCGGATTCTAGGGTTTTGGGTTTTGAAAAGTTGCAAAGAATCGCATAAAGGTCACATTTTTACGTATGAAAACATGTATAAAGCTTAGATTTAGCCTCAAGGATGATAACTAAGTGTTTGAACGTAAAAAAGTTGCGATTTTGGGTTAAAAATGGGTTGGTTCGTCATTTCAGCTCGATCTGCGAAACTGTCTATGCATCCAGCGAAATTGCATATTCAAGCTATGAAATTGTGGGTTTCTGCAAAACTATATATTCGTAGGTAATTTCGCAGCCATGGAAATTCCAACGAAAGTTGGGCAAAACTGCCATGCGAAACTGGCAGTGAAACTGTCAGCGAAACTGGCAGCGAAACTGGCAGCGAAACTGTCAGCGAAACTGGCAGCGAAACTGTCAGCGAAACTGCTTTTCTGGCAGCGAAATTAGCAGCGAATTTAGGCAGAAACTAACCCCTCTAAGTGTTAACTTATCTGCAGGCTGTGTAGTGTGATCCTAGCCTAGAAAGCTTAGTTCAGAAGCTACTCACGGTATCCAGGTGAGTTCTAGATCCCCTATTTATAAGTTTTTCCATGTTTTGGGGCTATTATGCATACTAAATATATGTTTTTAAATGACCAAGATTTTAAGAGGTTTTATCAGAAAGATCGGTTTTGACAACCCGGCCCCAGCCAGGGGCGTTGCCCCTTGGACCCTACTAGGGGTTGCTTCCCACCGAGTGACTAGTACTTGGTATATTGTGTACTTATTAAGTTAAGTATTATATATTAAGGTGGAACATGATATTAATGAAAAGTGAAACTTAATGAATGTTACCCCGGTCCCATTTGATGATGAAAAGACTTGCAAGCAATATGACAAACTTCACTTATGTGAGTCTGATGTATGATGATGGATCCGTATTCATGAGCGGGCTAGGTGCCTTGCAGTGTGGATCAACTGTCGGGGGTTAGCTACCGTTTTCATGTGTACCGACAGGGATTGACATTCGTTGTCGATCAACATGGAGCTCTTGCTTTGTGCAATCTCGTTTATGATGAAAATGAAAGATAATGAAAAAATGAAAGATAATGAACATGCTTACTATGATGCAAGAAATGTTATGTATTATGATGTATGCGTGGTCATTATATGAAGGATAAAGTTTATATTTTCGTATATTATTTAAAACTAGAACTCACTTAGCTAAGCTGACTTTTATGCATAATAGTTGGCAGGTAATTGCTGATGCTGAGGATGGCACAAGGTGGGAAGCTACTTGGATGGCAGTGGATGACATTTCTGTTTATAAAATCTTTTATTGTAATTTAAGAACAAGTACTATGTTTTATTTATAATTGAAGGACAAATTTATGAGTACAATATGGTTCCCAAGTTTTAAATGAATGTCTATTTAATTCCGCTGCAATGTTTTGGTTATTAAAAATGATTTTATGTTATGATTAACCAACTGTGAGGTTTACCGGGAACGGGGCCTTACAAGTTGGTATCAGAGCCAAAGTTTAAGAGAATTGGGTAAACTGTTTTCAAAACCTAAACTTAAACTGAAAATGGGACCGAATGAAGGATGCCAATCCAAGTAGCTACGTGCCATCAGGTAAAAGTTTCAAGTAAAACCGGAATTATGTGTGTGTGCTATTTGTTTTATGTGCTTGTAGATTTGAATACTGATATGTGTTAGGATAGTGATTGCTTGGGACAGGAGGGTAAGGTAAGTGGTTAATCACACTTGGCCACTGTAATTAAGGACTTACCGTACTTATAATGATCTGAGCAATTATCTTGAATGACCATTTTGGTGTTTGAATCTTATAGGAATTAGTTATGGCTGGTAGAAAATCAGGGAAGGCGACCCGAGGAGGTGCTCGCGGTGGGCGTACTACTGAGCCACATGTCACCCAGAGCAAAGCTAAGGCTCCCGAGACTGTTCGCGAGGAGTCAGACCTCCATAGTCACCCGGAGGGGGAGGGATCAGCCACCCTCAAATCCACTGTGAAAGAGGCTATTGCTGACGAAGTCTACAATGTCATGCAAAATGTCTTGCCCTCGGTGGTGACCGAGGTGATCAAGGCAGTCAAGGATGGAGAGAAAGCTGATAAGAAGGGGAAGGAAGATGAGAAGAATTCTTGAAGGTCCACCGGGAGGATGGAGGAATCTGAAGAGGAGCCATCAAACCCTAAGGTGGTAGTCCATGATGACGACAGTGATGAGGAGTCCGAGAGAGGGACTACTAGGGGGTGCAACTATGGGGCATTTCAAAGGTGCAAGCCCCCGACCTTTGACGGTAACGGCAATGCTACTGCCGCTCATCGCTGGCTTAGAGAGATGGAAGCGGTACTGGAAATTAGTGAGTGCCGGGAAGATCAGAAAGTTAAGTTTGCCACTCATTCTTTCGTTGACACAGCGTTGTGCTGGTGGGACAATGTTGTCCAGGCTGAAGGAAAGCGATTGATAGCCAGAATGAAGTGGTCTGAGTTGAAGGAGTTGGTGTTGGAGGAGTATTGTCCCCATCGGGAATTAGACAAGATTGAGAAGGAGTTCTTGCATTTGGAGGCTAGGAACATGACTCATCAAGAGTATACCTCCAAGTTCAATGAACTTGCAAGACTTGTGCCGGACATGGTGACACCTGCATCCAAGAAGATCAAGAGATACATGCAGGGTTTGCCCGTGGATATCAGGAGGCATATGATTGCGGCCAAACCAGGCACGTTTAGGTCTGTGGTGGATTTAGCTGGGAGACTGTACGATGAAAGAGATCCAATGCCTGTACAAAAGAAGGTGGAGAGATGGAGTGGGAATAAGAATGGAAATGGGAAGAGATTCAGAGGTGACAACTTCAGGATTGGGGAGAAGAGGATGAGAGTTGAGGATCAATCAAGGAGGAGAGGAAATACAGGGGAAGGAGGTGCTTGTAGAAAATGTGGAAAAGGTCATTCAAGGGAGTGTAGAGTTGGGACTGGAAAATGTTTTAAATATGGGGGCGAGGGCCACTATGCTAGGGATTGCAAGGCGGTGAAGTGTTACCAGTGCGGGGAGATGGGACACTTGGGAAGAGATTGTAAGAGAGGAAAATCAGGAGGATCAGGAACGGTTAAAGCTGGAGATAAGGGAAAGGGTGACGGTTCAAAGGCGAAGGCGAGGGCATTCAACATAACTCGTGAGGAGGCCAGGGCAGATCTAGAAGTAGTTTCAGGTATGTTTCTGGTAGACCATGAATATGCTTCTGTGCTCTTTGATTCTGGTGCTAGTAGGAGTTTTGTGTCTGCTGCCTTTTGTCGTTTGTTGCATGATAAGTGTAGAAAGTTAGATGAGCCTTTCTATGTAGAAACAGCCATTGGTAAGTCCACTAAGGTAACTGAGGTGGTTGAGGATTGCCTGATTGAGTTAAAAGATTGTAAGTTCACTGCTAGGTTGCATGTTATGGCCTTAGGAGGTTTTGATGTGGTGTTAGGCACGGATTGGTTAGCTAGCTATGAAGCCAATATAGTATGTAGTAAGAAGATAATTCGTCTAACAGCACCTGACGGTAGTTCTGTTACGATTCATGGAGATAAGGTGTGATGTGTACCAAAGGTCGTGTCGATGATCACAGTTGAAAAGTACTTGTGACAGGATCAACGATCACAAGTTTGAAGTATTAGAGTGTAATGCAGCGGAATGAAGAGAAGAATTACTCAAATTATAGCAAGAGTTTGTTACTTGTAAACAAAAGCGAGAGAATATTTTTCTGTGATTAGGAATGTTTCAATAATGCTCAATATTATTGCTCAATCATTCACTGTTACAATAAGGTTGGCACTCCTTATATAGAGTGCAATCACTGCTGTAATCACGGGATGGTGATTACTAGCAGATCTATTACAAAAATAACATTCTTAATAACTACTGAAATGTTCACAACTACTGAGAACATGTCAGAGTGCTAAGTATAAAACATGAAACAACTGAAAAGAAACTACTGATACTACAACGATCGAAGAACAAACTCTTCAGTCGTTTTACAAAACTACTGAAAAGAGAAAATATAAAACTACTGAAAGCAAACCGTCACAACTACTGAAGAAGTCCTCTTCAGCTGTTGTGACAACGTCTGATACTTTGTCTTCAGCACTTGTGTCTTCAAACTTTGTCTTCAGCACTTGTCTTCAGACTTTGTCTTCAGCACTTGTCTTCAGACTTTGTAATCAGTTGTTGTCTTCAGCTGTTGTGGACTTCAGTAGTTGTTGTGACGTCTGTGGGACTTAAAGGTTTTTCTGATCCGGCTCATTGGTTCTTTTAGTCCAACAAACTCCCCCTGAACCAATGCAGCCAAAACCTTTAACTTTATTGAGGTCCCACTTATTATTGGCAAAATGGATGGTCTTTTTCCTCCTTGATCAGTTGAGAAGATGACCCATATAAGTACCGGCCTGGAAGTAAGTCTCTGATGATTTGGTTGGCAAAGTGTGGATGGGAGCTCTGTATTGGGGAATTGGACACTGAGCTGTTCCCCCATCCATGAAACTCACTTCCCATGTATAAGCCTGTAGGATTCTCTGGTGTATGCTCTGAGAAACATGATTTGTTCTTCCATAGTAAGATTCTCTGGTTCACCATCGAACAATCCTTCACGCCCATACAGCTCTGAGATGTATTTGGCCTGTTTGCCATTTTTGAGCTCAACTGTTGTGATCTGTCTGTAGGCAAACTCATCTGAATGATTACCTTCAAGTAACAGACTGAGCTCATTTTGTTTGAAGTTCTCAAGCTTCTTGTAGACTAACCCCTTCTTGATTACTCTGTTTTCTAACATCTTTTGGGGAGGCTGTTTAGTCTCATAAGCCTTCTTGAAGTCTTCTACAATCTCCCAGGGTGATACTACAAGGACCACTGTGATCTCTTCATCTACGATCCTTTTGATCTGGCCCTTGTATCGTGCAGGAATGTCCTTCTTCACAATTCTGTGAGCCACCCTAGGATCAGGCCACATCCTCACCTTTTCCTTTTGATATTGAAATGTGTTGGCAAGGGTGTACAGTCTCAAGCTTCTTTCTTCATACTTATTATTGATGAAGAAGCAGCATAAGTTTTATCTATACTCTTTAGCATCTCTCATCATGAAGCCTTTGCAGTTGCTCTTCTTCGATCTTTACTCTCACAGTTTCCATCTGTGAGGTGGGAGTGATGGGCATAGATTTGGCTTTAGGCAAAGTTAGGACTGCAGAAAGAGGCAGCCTATCTTCTTCCTCATCATCCTCTTCTTCTTCTTCTTCTAGCCTCAACATCCTTCTCTTCTTCTTCTTGGATGCATCATCGGCTGTTGGTTTTGAGGGTAAAGGAGTTGGTTTAATGGGTTGTGGTAGTGGTGATTTTGAAGTGGTAGGTTTTGCAGGTTGTTCTAGCATTCTTGTAATGAGTGAGGCTTTGGAGTATTTTGCTAGTTCGTTTCTGTTTCCAGCACCTGCTTCATTTAGTGCTTCAATCACTAATCCCTTTGTATATGCTTCAGACGTACAGATCTTGGTGGTTATAGCCAAGATACTGTCCCTGGTCCATGACTTGATCTCTATCAATGATCTTCCAAGATACTTTGCAATAAATCTGATCATGATCTCCAGTCTTTCTCTTTCTAGCACATCATAACTTGCCCATCTTGAGTTAATTTCTTCAACTTCAAGTCTTCTAATCTCTGAGTCAAGCTGTGCAGTATCAAACCCTTGTCTGTATAGTTGGTCAATAATGGAGTCCATAGATTTACTATGTGTAGCATCCGCCATTTTGACCATCTCATCAAGTTGGAGTTCTTTTTCTTTTCTTTCCATCTTCCTCTTCTTATATGTGATGTGAAAGTCTTTGTGACTTTCACTCACTTGATCAGTGTCAGCTCCCTTCACATACTCTTCCTCCTTCTCAGTCTCTTTCACAACAACCTCTTCTTCCTCCTGTTCTCTCTCTATCAATATGCGCTTCCCTTTGTCTTTCACTGACTGACTCTCCCCCTTTTTGGTTGCATTGGTTGCAAGGGTTTGAGTAGTAGAAAGCCTTGTGCTCACAATCTCCTCCACCAGTGGCTGTATGATTGAGGGAAGTTTGTCATCCAAGGTTTTGATCACAATGTCGGTGATCATTGGGGTGATGAGAGGTAGGGATTTGTGGAATATAGCAGCTGTTTGCTCAGAGGGGTTCTGTCCCTGAGAAACAGTGCCAGAAGTAGAGGCTGGTGGATTGAATGTTTTTAGTGGCTGAGTGTTTAGGAGACCTTCAGTTGAAGGTGCCATCTGTGGGTGTATGGTGGTATCAGATGGACTTGCTTCTTGAGAGAATTGGTCAAGTAGTCTTTGTAGTCTACTGACTTCTTCCTCAAGAATTGTGTTCTGGGCTAGAACATCATAAAAGAAGCCCAGGTCATCATCAGCAGATGCTGAATCACCTGACCTCCTGCTAGTAGCAAGATGTACATGCTCTGGGTGTAGACCAGATGTAGCATGTGCCCTTTTTCTTGGAACTGGGGACTTCCAGCCTCAGGACGATGTCCTTCATCAGCTGTTGCCTCTGATGAGGTCTTAGCCATGTTACCAGCCTCAGTCTGATCATGTGCTGATGCAGAAGAGGTGGCAGCCTCACCAGATATTCTTGTCTCCGTATCTACACTAGGAGACTGAACATTTAAACCCCTGTGCTGTGGGTTGTCAGAAGCATGTTGATCCTCTTCCTCAATATCTGTGGTTTTCCCTTTAGGTGGTTGTCTGGGAGGAGGAGAGGCATGCAGCTGAGTCAGCACATTTGCAATTATAAGTGTTGGACTTTGGGGGGCATTTTCATTTGGAGATAGGGTATTATGCACCTGGGGAGAATGGTGAGTTTCAATGGCAATCTCCTCAAATGAGGAAGATTCCAGATTTGTGGGTACCCCTTCTTTGGTTGCTTCAGGTTCCTTTTGAGAGGAATCCTGAGCGGCTGTGGCTGGGTGAGTCTCTGATACTACTGGGGGGTTTACACCAGTAAGTATATCCTGTCTTGGTGGTACAGGAGCATCTTCAGGGACTCATCTTCCTGAATAGCTGTTTTGGTTCGTTTTGTTTTTGGTTTGGTGGGGACTTTGGATTTTGTGGTGGTGGCTGTGGGTTCCAGCTGCGTGGGTTTGCGCAGCTTGGCAGCCATTTTGAGTGATTGGTCAGAGTTGTGCCGGGAGTATACTTCAGGCAATACAGCCATAGCAGGGACTCCCAGGCCAACAAGTCCCTCAGCTTGAAGCTGGTTTTCAATTATGGCCATTATAAACCGAGGATATAATATCCAACGGTTAGAAAGTTGTTTTTGGGCCATATCCTTGAGCTCTAAGAATAATATTTCAGAAAAATTTAAAGGTTGTTGCTCAAGGATAGAGTACAATACCTGTTGCCACCTTGTGGACATTTGATCCCATGATGAAGTCTTTGGAGCCAGGCAGACATTTACCATATGAAAGATAAGCCGTTCAGCATCCTGGAAATGTTTCTTCAATATGGTAGAGGCACTCAGGTTGCCTTCGTATCCATGGTGGGCAAATGATAGATCAGTGGTGCCCTTTGGATAGCTAGTCGGGAAAGTGGCATCATCCAGATTGAGGGTTTGGCGAAGAATCTCTGGATTGATGACCACCTTTTGGCTATGGACAAACGAATGAAGTGACTCTGTGTCATTCTCCTCAGAGACAAGAGTGACGTTTGTCCAGAATTGGCTAAGGGATTCGGCATATATGGTGGGGTTTATCAGAAAGGCTGTTTGGTAAGGTGACTGGACCATTAAATCAATGGCGTTGTGAAACTTGGTCCAGAATGGTGATTTAGTAAGGTGAGCGACACAGTTGTGTCGAGGTTTTAGTTGCATGGTCGCCATGGATGAAGAGAGGGTACAGAGTTTTTGAACGTTAGGTTTGAGAGTAAAGGTGAGAAAAACTCTGGTGAGATAAGGGATTTATAGGGTAGGGTTATGAACCGACTGAAGGTTTTGGTGAGTCATCATTTGGTTAAACTGGTGATGACGTGGCATTAACTTTTAGAGGTTTGAAATGACTGACCGTATTGGTGTGATCATCAGTTGTTATAAAACAACTGAAGACTTGGTTTTAACCGTCAGACATTGAAACAGCTGAAGTCTTTGATTTAGTCTTCAGTAGTTATAAAACTACTGAGGACAATTCCGACTTCAGGTGGTGAAACAACTGAGGACATGGTGTTTGTCATCAGTAGTTATGTAACTACTGAAGACAGTGGTTTTGTCATCAGTTGGTGTAAACAGCTGAAGACTTAGTGGTAGTCTTCAGTAGTTGTAAACTACTGAAGACATATGTGGCTTCAGTTGTTTAGAAACAGCAGTTGTAAAAACAACTGAAGAGAAATTACTCATCAGCTGTTGTCGTCAATTCTTAGCTTTTCAGCTGTTTCAGTCTGACCTCCACAATTAAATCCTTTGTTTCATTGGTCATCAGTACTTATCTGCATTTCTGACATCAGCAGTTGTAGTTACATCAGCTGTTGTGATTTCATCAGCTGTTATAACTACATCAGCTGTTTTAACAAATGAAGTACTTATATATGACATGGTTACCAATGATCATCAGTATTTATTACTGAGATTATCGGTAGTTGTCACTTATTCTAGCTGCAGCATACCAAGCCTTAACACCAGGTTGTGGAAAGTTGAACTATCCAAAGGCTTAGTAAAAATGTCTGCAAGCTCATCAGCACTAGGAACAAATTTTGGATCAATCAGACCTTTTTCAAAACAATCTCTAATAAAGTGATGTCTGATTTCAATATGTTTAGTCCTAGAGTGCTGGACAGGATTCTTGACAATACAAAGAGCTGAAGAACTGTCCATTAACAATGGAGTCTTAGTCTCAGTTATGCCATCCAATAATTGGTTTTGAAGCCATAATACCTGAGATGTACAACTTGCAGCAGCAATGTACTCGGCTTCAGCAGTTGATGTAGCAACTGAGGTTTGTTTCTTACTCTGCCAAGAAATCAAACAGTTGCCTAGGAATTGGCATCCACCAGAAGTTGATTTCCTGGTCAACTTACACCCTGCATAGTCACTGTCAGAAAAAGCAACTAATTTACCAGAATGTCTAGTAGAATACCATAAACCTAGAGATGGAGTGCCTTGCAAATATCTAAAGATCCTCTTGACTGCAATCAAATGAGACTCCTTAGGTGCAGCCTGAAATCTAGCACAAACACATGTAGCAAACATAATATCTGGTCTAGAAGCTGTTAGGTACATCAAGGACCCAATCATACATCTGTAAAGTGTTTCATCAACCACTTTACCTTTCTGATCTGTATCCAGTTGTGTGGTGTTGCACATGGGAGTAGAACAGGGTTTACAATTTTGCAAATCAAATTTTTCCAAAAGATTTTTTGTATATTTGGACTGATGAATGAAAATTCCATCAGCCTTTTGTTTGATTTGCAAACCCAGAAAGAATTGTAATTCCCCCATTGCACTCATTTCAAACTTTTGTTGCATCAGCTTTGTAAAGTCATCACACAACTGTGGATCAGAGGATGCAAAAATAATATCATCTACATAAATTTGAACAAGTAGATTATGCTGCCCTGCTTTCTTAATGAACAAAGTTTTATCTATGGTGCCTCTAGTAAAATTATTTTCAAGAAGAAAGTTTGATAATGTCTCATACCAGGCCCTAGGAGCTTGTTTCAACCCATAAAGAGCCTTATCAAGCTTATACACCCAATTAGGATGTTTGTTGTCCTCAAAACCTGGTGGTTGACATACATAAACCTCTTCTTTAATTTTCCCATACAGAAAAGCACTTTTGACATCCATTTGAAAAACTTTAAGATTTTGATAAGCAGCATAGCTAAAAACAATCGAATTGCTTCCAGTCTGGCTACAGGAGCAAAGGTTTCATCATAATCAATACCTTCTTCTTGTGCAAACCCCTGAACCACCAGTCTGGCCTTGTTCTTAACAATAAGCCCATTTTCATCAGTCTTATTCCTAAACACCCATTTAGTGCCTATTGCACACTTACCTGGAGGTAGAGGAACAAGTTCCCACACTTGTTGTTTCTTGAACTGAAGAAGCTCAAGCTGCATGGCATCAACCCATCCATTGTCCTTTAAAGCAATGTGATAATTCTTTGGCTCTTGCTGACTAATGAAGAGAGCATAGAAGCAGAAATTTGACAATTGACTTCTTGTTGATACTCCAGCAGTGATATCACCAATGATTTGAGACATAGGGTGATTCTTCAGATCTTGATACACAATGAGATCAGTGCAAGTGTTTGTAGCAGGCTCAGCAGCAACAGATGGTGATGGTGAAGAGTTTCCTTGAAACCAATCAGTTGATGGTAGTTCAAAGGAAGTTGAAGTTGTAGAAATCTCATCAGCATTTGTTGTGGATTGTGCTGCTGTAGCTGCAGGAACATCAGGTCTAGCTGAATCAGGCAGTTGATCAGTAAATCTGAAGAGGTGAGTACTACTATCATCATCATCAGCACCAGCAGTACCACCAGGTGGAGAACTGTTGACATGAGCAACAGCAGGAGTTTGATGAGGAGCATATTGAAGTATGTCCAAATCAAATATCTCCACAGGATTTTGTGGAATCTTGTCCTTTGGAGATTCATTAAACTTAACATGTAGAGTCTCTTCAACCATCTTTGTTCTACAGTTGAAGACTCTGTATGCTTTGCAAGTTGATGAATAACCAACAAAATATCCTGCATCCACCTTAGAATCAAATTTCTGGAGTTGATCCCTTGTGTTGAGAATGAAACAAGGACATCCAAAAGCTCTAAAGAATGAAATTAGAGGGGCCAAATGATGAAGAACTTCATATGGAGTTTTCATCAACCTCTTATTCACTAGAGCTCTATTTTGTACATAACAAGCAGTATTGATAGCTTCAGCCCAAAAAGTCATTGGCAATCCAGAGTCAGCCAACATGGACCTTGCAGCTTCAATAAGGGTCCTGTTCTTTCTCTCCACTACTCCATTTTGTTCAGGAGTTCTTGGAATGCTAAAATGCCTCTTGATTCCCTTTGAGAGATAGAACTCATCAAGTGTATTGTTTCTAAATTCAGTTCCATTATCACTTCTACACACTTGACTGAGAGGGAATACTGCTTCTCAACATACAACACAAAGTTGATAATCTTCTGAGGTGCTTCATCCTTTGAATGCAAAAAGAAAGTCCATACAAATCTGGAGTAATCATCCACAATTACTAGACAGTATTTCTTCTTAGCCATACTCATCACTCTCACAGGACCAAAGAGATCCATGTGAAGAAGCTGTAAGCAGGCTGTGGACTTAGGTTCTTCTATGGAAGGAAATGAAACTTTGTGCTGTTTTCCTTTTAGACAAGCAGTGCAGTCATCTTCACATTTGAACTCCTTCATAGGCAATCCCCTTACTAAACCATGGTTAATCAGCTGATTTATGTTTTTGAGATTAACATGACCCAGCCTTCTATGCCATAGTGTAGATTCTTGAGGGGAAGCCTTGGAAAATAGGCAAGGATGGCCTTTGAGATCTATTTTCTTAGAAAGATCTAAGGCATACACTCTTCCTGTCCTGTTGGCCTTAAGGAGAGTGTGTTTATCCAACACCTTGTCAATCAAACTCAGAACTTTGAATGACAGAATCCGGCAGTTCTGACTTGTGAAAAGAGCAACATGGCCTTTGTCACACATTTGACTGACACTCAAGAGGTTGTACTTGAGATTTTCCACATGGTTAACATCATCAAACTTTATTTCCCCATTGGAAACAAAGCCTTTGCCGATGATGTAACCCTTTGCATCATTGCCAAAAGATACAAATCCCTTCCTTCCTTGAGAGTAGTCATTAAGAAGTGATCTGTTTCCTGTCATATGCATGGATCCTCCACTGTCTACATACCAGATGCCTCTGTGGCATGTTGAAGAACCCTGCAGAACAAAGCAAATTAGTTAGATTTTGAGACCCAAACCTTTTTGGTTTTGGGCCTATTCACATCAACAGATGGTGGACTAACAAGTTTGCTAGAAATAACAGCTTGAGAGGAAGAAGATGGTGGAAAAGAGGAATCCTTTGGCTTGGACCTCCTTTTCTGTGGATTCAACATAGGAACATCTAATTGGTTGACTCTTCCCAATAGATGTTGAACCATCATAACCAGCTGTGTCTGATTTTGTGATAAAGCTTTCAGCTCTTCAGACACATTAGCACTGGAGTTTGATAAGTTCTTATGTTGCACCTTCTTCTTTTGAGCAACCTCAGCTGTTACCTGTTTAACCCCTTCCTTTTTGGATTTCTTTTTGGACTTGAGGATTACAGGATTTGATGTTGCTGGTACAAATGTGGCTTTAAACTCATTTTTCATTTTTACCATTTTCTCTTTAATTTCATCTTTATGTTTGAGTTTGGATCCTCTTTTGTACCAACAATCATCAGTGAGATGATTAAACAAACCACATACTTCACATGGTTTCTTTTTCATCTTTTGTTGATCATCAACTAAAGAGGATGAAACTACTGAAGACTTGCTCTTCAGTACTTTGGAAGCACTATTTGCTTTCTTGGCTTCCTCTTTAGTAGTCTTCAAACTCTTTCTACTGACAGTTTTCTTCTTTTCAGTGCTGTCAGTAGTTGGAGCTTGAACTTCAGGAGTTAAATCTTGCTCTCCAGTCCTTTCAGGACTTTCAGAAATAACTCCTGAGTTGACCAACTCTTTGATCATGTGAGTGTCAGCAATTGAACTATCAATATTAGCTGATAGGTTCTGAGAGGGCTTATTGCTGACTTCAACTTTTGATGATTCTTTATCAGAAAGTGAATCACATGATGAGGTGGATTGGTTATTGCTTTCTCCATCAGATTTCACTTCTACTCTTGGAGCAAAATCTGTAGGAGGAGCAGTGTGATTATAACCAATGCCAAACTTCACATTGGAAGCTGATTGCTTACTAAGAAGCATCTCAAAACCTTTGCATGATTGCACCCATCGATCACACTCTACTTGGGTGACTGCAAGGGTTTCTTTAAGACTTTTCTGGTCCTCCAGAATAACCTCTAGCTTAGCCTTTTCATCATTTAATTGGCATTTATTCTTATAAATCTCATCATTTTTACTATTAAGAACAGACTCATACTCAGCTTGTCTTTTGGAAATAGTTTTCTCAAACTCAAGTTTTTCATTTATTAATGCTACATTTGCCTCTCTAATAGAGACAAAGGCAGCAATGCAAGATTCAGAACATAACTTGGCTTTGGCCTCTGAAGATACCTGAGTTACCTGTGAAGATGATTCAGTTGAGCAGGAACCCTCAGTTGATTCCAGAGCCATAAGTGCCAGATTTCCAAAAGGACTATCACCACCATGTTGATCAGCATTTGTGAACAGTTGTTTATGACCAGACATGTCATCTGGCAAGCTGCTCCAATCAACAACTTCTGGGGTGAAGAAGCTATGTTGTTGAGGTTGAGGGGGTTGATGAGATGGTTGAGGTTCTGGAAGTGCATGAGGTTGTGGTACCATAGGAGCTTGAACTTGACTGGTTTGTGGCATGTAATACCACGGGTAAGGGTAAGGCATTTGACCTTGAGGAACAAAATATGCAGGAGATTGTAGTTGAGACTGATGACTAGAATTGACAGGATGTTGCCCTTTGTTTTGTTGACTATTGCTAGGAAAAGTCACAAAAGGTGCAGAGGAATTAATCCAGATGATCTACATTCTCTAGCAAAGTGTCCAAGCCTTTGGCATCTGTGACACCTCAACTTACTCTTGTCAAAACCAACTTTGGTTTTGCCAGAGAGTCCTGGGAACTTTCTTCTAGTTCTTTTGTAGAACTTCTGAGATCTGATATTTATCAAGGCCATTTGGCTCAAAATATCCATCTCTTCTAAGTCATCATCAGCAATCCCCTTGAGATCATCCATGATGAAGCATAGATTGTCATTATTACACCCAGAAAATTGACTATCAACACTCACAAATGCTGAATCAGAAATATTTGAAGAGAAATCAATATGCTCATCATACTGGCATTCAGATGAAGCATATTCTGACTCATGACTAACCAGAGCAGTATTGCCTGGTACAAAGTCCTCAGTGAGCTTACCAGATGAAGACAGTTTTCTCTTTTGTTCTATCTCTCTCTCAAATGTGAGCAATTTCCCATGAAGTTGGGTGAGAGATAGTTTGTCCAAATTTGCACTGGAGCGTAGGACAATGGTATATGTATCCCATCTCTCAGGCAGTGATCTGAGAAATCTGTTATTCATCTGAACATTAGTATACTCATGTTTGACCATTTTCAATTCAGAGATCAAACAAGAGAACCGCTCAAACTGTTGAGTCAGTGTCTCACCCTTCCTATGAGAGAATGTCTCATATTGTTGGGCAAGGATCTCTCTATTATTTGCCAAGACCTCATCTGTTCCTCCAAATTGTTCTTTCAAGGCATTCCAGAGGTCATGGGCAGATTCATAATGCATTAACCCAGAATAAATTTCATTTGGTAGCGCCATGGCTAGAATTCCATGAGCTTTTGCATCTATCTCAAATAATTTCTTATCCTCATCTGAGTATTGATCCTTCCTCTTCGGAACCATTTGATTGGTTTCCGGGTTATTCACCATAGGCTTGTGTGGACCATGTACCACTGATGTCCAACAACCTGAGCTGTTAACAGACAGGTGATGGAGCATACGACGTTGCCATATGTTATACTCATTCCTAACCAGCATTGGAGGCTTGGTTGAGGAACCAGTATTGTGAGGATCATTGGAAGGAGTAGTCATTTTGAAACCAAAAACAATTTTATTCAAGCAAAAATTAAGACACACCACAACAAACTCAATGAAAACCAAGAATAAGTCTCAGGATGAATGATTAAAAGCACAGAAAATTCAATCTCTATAACAGTTTCTTGCAAAAGGATACTAATTCACTCAAACTTGGATCTTGAAGAGCAGTTTCAATGATCAATTATTAGATCGATCAATGATTAACCTGCTCTGATACCATTTGACAGGATCAACGATCACAAGTTTGAAGTATTAGAGTGTAATGCAGCGGAATGAAGAGAAGAATTACTCAAATTATAGCAAGAGTTTGTTACTTGTAAACAAAAGCGAGAGAATATTTTTCTGTGATTAGGAATGTTTCAATAATGCTCAATATTATTGCTCAATCATTCACAGTTACAATAAGGTTGGCACTCCTTATATAGAGTGCAATCACTGCTGTAATCACGGGATGGTGATTACTAGCAGATCTATTACAAAAATAACATTCTTAATAAACTACTGAAATGTTCACAACTACTGAGAACATGTCAGAGTGCTAAGTATAAAACATGAAACAACTGAAAAGAAACTACTGATACTACAACGACCGAAGAACAAACTCTTCAGTCGTTTTACAAAACTACTGAAAAGAGAAAATATAAAACTACTGAAAGCAAACCGTCACAACTACTGAAGAAGTCCTCTTCAGCTGTTGTGACAACGTCTGATACTTTGTCTTCAGCACTTGTGTCTTCAAACTTTGTCTTTAGCACTTGTCTTCAGACTTTGTCTTCAGCACTTGTCTTCAGACTTTGTAATCAGTTGTTGTCTTCAGCTGTTGTGGACTTCAGTAGTTGTTGTGACGTCTGTGGGACTTAAAGGTTTTTCTGATCCGGCTCATTGGTTCTTTTGGTCCAACAACTTGAGACGTGGGTGTAGCGCTTACTTGGCCTATGTAAAAGATGTGAATGCACCAGAGCCACAATTATTAGACGTGTCGGTAGTGCGTGAGTTTCCTGACATCTTTCCTGAAGACCTGACCGGTGTGTCGCCTGACCGCAAAATCGAATTCCAGATTGATTTGCTACCGGGAGCACAACCTGTCGCTAAAGAACCGTATCGATTAGCTCCTTCGGAGATGGTAGAACTGAGGGACCAATTGCAAGATTTATTTGATAAAGGCTTCATTCGACCGAGTATCTTTCCATGGGGTGGTCCGATTTTATTCGTCAAGAAGAAAGATGGTAGCATACGGATGTGCATTGACTATCGCGAGCTCAATAAACTGACCGTAAAGAAACAGTATCCATTACCAAGGATCGACGACCTGTTCGACCAACTTCAGGGTGCCAGCTGGTTTTCGAGGATAGACCTGCGGTCTGGTTACCACCAACTGAAGGTGAAAGAACAAGACATTCCATAGACGGCGTTCCGTACGCGTTATGGACACTACGAATTTCTCGTTATCTCTTTTGGTTTAACCAACGCGCCAGCTGCTTTTATGGACCTCATGAATCGGGTATGTCGACCAATGTTGGATAAATCGGTGATAGTGTTCATCGACGACATCTTGATTTATTCAAAAAGTGAAGAGGAACATGCCGATCATATTCGAGAAGTATTGGAGACGCTTAGAAGTGAGAAGTTATATGCTAAGTTCTCTAAATGCGCATTTTGGCTTCGAGAAGTTCAATTTCTGGGTCATGTGGTTAATCCTGAGGGGATCAGGGTGGACCCTGCGAAGGCTGAAGCGGTGATGCAATGGGAACCTCCAAAGACGCCATTCGAGATTCGCAGTTTCTTAGGCCTGGCAGGTTACTATAGGAGGTTTATCTAGGATTTCTCTAAGATAGCTTCTCCTTTAACTAAGCTGACCCGGAAGGACGTAAAGTATGAATGGGGTACTGATTAGGAGAACGCCTTCCTAGAACTGAAGATGAGGTGAAATCAAGCCCCTGTCTTGACGTTAGCTGAAGAGAACAAGGATCTCATAGTCTACTCCGATGCCTCGTATGCAGGATTGGGTTGCGTGTTGATGCAACGAGGGAAGGTGATAGCATATGCTTCTAGACAATTAAAGGTCCACATGGCTAATTATCCTACCCATGATTTAGAGTTGGCTGCGGTGGTGTTTGTATTAAAGATTTGGAGGCACTACCTGTATGGGGTGAAGTGCACCATCTTCACTGATCATAAAAGGCTGAAGTATTTCTTCGAACAAAAGGAACTCAACATGAGACAGAGGAGGTGGTTGGAACTGATCAAGGATTATGACTGCGAAATTCATTATCATCCATGAAGGGTTTGTAAGAACATAAAATCATAGTTTAACCTCTTAAACATTCTGAAACACAGCGGAAAGACAACATTATAAACTTGTTTATAAGCTGAAAAATATGTTCATTAGGTGACCATATTAATGTAGGAAACAAACTCATATATCAAAGGATCATTATATGTGAATAAGCATGCTATGGAAACATAAAACAACATAATATGACAGCCACAAAGGGCTGCCATATCTACCTTTCAGCAGCTCAAAAACGTGGGTGAGATGAAGCCAAAAGGGGCTGCCAAAACCGTGGATAAGATGAAGATGGAGATGCCCAAAATCGGCCAAGACTCCAAGAGAAGGAGCCCTCAAGCTTGTATACCCCAAGCCTCCTTGCAAGCACCTCTTGTTAGGGAGATTCAACACCAAAGAACACCACAAATTGCTCTCCAAAACCCTTAATTGCTGCTGCCTTTTTCGTAGCTTTTAGAGAAAAAGAGAGAGTTTTTGATGTTCTTGCATGTATTGAGAGAAGGGAATGAGGAGTGCAAGACTAGTTTAACTTGTGTGTATTTTCAAGGCAACAAAGGTCCAATCACAATGAAAGGGGGGGGCGGCCAACATTTTTAAAAAACAAGGTTTCCCACTTAAAATTGAACACACACAATATTCAAACTAGTCTTTTGTCACACATTAATAAGTCATCTACTAGAGTTATTTAAAAATGTGACATATGTCTTCTTTAATTAAACAATTTAATTAAAGTACACGCATATGTTATTAATGTTATTTAAACCCTTTTAAATGACAAAAATAACAATAAACTCATTAACAAATTATCCTTATAATTTGTTCCATCTCATATGCAACTTATTTAGAAAACCCATTTTCTAAATTTGGTGTAAATATTTAATTGCATGATCATATCATCAATTAAATATTAATTGGTGTTTGCTAAGCTTGTTATTGGGTATAACCCGACTTGGATCATAATGTACTAATCACATCAATATTCTAAGTGTCTTGGGCACATAGAATCCTACAATCCAGGCAAAGCCAATAAGGTTGCTGACGCCCTTAGCCGGAAGGGACAACCCGAACTAATTCGGGTGAGGGCTTACCAGATAATCATGACGCCTGATGTTATGAAACAAGTGAGGGAGTTTCAAGATGAGGCATTGAGAGATGACAGAGTCAACTCTGAAAGGATGAAAGGACAAGTTTTAGATTTGGGGGAAAACACCCTGGGTGTTAGGACCCGATTTAGGAGAATGTGGATCCCTCTCTATGGGGACTTGAGGGGGAAGATCATGGATGAGGCTCACAAAACCCGATATTCCATTCATCCCGGTGCCACGAAAATGTATCAGGATCTGAAGAAAGATTACTGGTGGCCGGGAATGAAGCGAGACGTGGCTAAGTATGTGAGCAAGTGCCTGACTTGTCTCCAAGTGAAGGCAGAGCACCAAAAGCCATATGGAAAGATCCAGCCTTTGGATATTCCTGAATGGAAATGGGAACATATCACAATGGACTTCATCACGAAGCTACCTCGCACGACGAGAGGAAGCGACGCGATCTGGGTGATTGTTGACCGTTTAACAAAGAGCGCCCATTTCCTACCAATTCGTGAGACGTTTTCCTTTGAGAGGTTAGCAGAGCTATTTATCAAGGAGATAGTGGCTCGTCACGATGTGCAAGTGTCTATCGTTTCGGATAGGGACACACGGTTTATCTGGAAGAGGTTTCACGACTCAATGGGGACTACACTGCATATTAGTACGGCTTACAACCCCCAGACGGATGGTCAGTCGGAAAGAACGATTCAGACGTTAGAAGTACACTCATATGTTATTAATGTTATTTAAACCCTTTTAAATGGCAAAAAATAACAATAAACTCATTAACAAATTATCCTTATAATTTGTTCCATCTCATATCCAACTTATTTAGAAAACCCATTTTCTAAATTTTGTGTAAATATTTAACTGCATGATCATATCAGCAATTAAATATTAATTGGTGTTTGCTAAGCTTGTTATTGGGTATAACCCGACTTGGATCATAACATACTAACCACATCAATATTCTAAGTGTCTTGGGCACATAGAATCCTACAATCTCCCACTTGCCCAAGATTCATAGAAGATTGATGCAAGCAGTAAATACCGCCTAACAACGGTTTACTACCCTTAATACGCATGACTTATAGCCATTCAATAACATCATCCCTTTCAAGTACCCTACTTGAAATGATTTAGGTGAATCAATCATCTATCCTTTTGTTACAGATGTCATGTTAAATCCAAGAACACAGAATGATCATTCCTTGTTGATTTAACTTATCAAGCCTTAGACATCTAACTCTCAACAAATAAGAGGAACAAATTCCATCTTGACTACATACGTTTCTCACAAAAACCTCGTGTCATACCTGAATATACCCTTATGTGTTGTCCACTATTTCAGAACAGTGAAGAACAAACTCAAGGTATAACATTTGGTGAATATCAAAACCCAATATGTATCTCAGGTCAGAGGGTACCCAAATGATATTCTCCTTTACTCAAAATTACTTATGATCAATCAATGAGATTCCATGTAGTAAAATTTGAGATGCGGGTTAGTCCAATATTTGTATCCCATAAATATCTATGAACCTTGGTAGCAACCCATTATTCTATATTCATCCTTATGAATATCAACCAATCCAAGTTCATAATAATCTTACCCTCACACTTGTTCCCACAAGTATGAACGACTACGGACATTTAGAGTAAACAATTTACTCATGGATTAAACATGCTAAATTGGAACATTAATTGAAACATTATATCCAGATAATTTTATTCAAATAATAAAGAGTTCCACATATCCAAATACAAAATTTACATATCAAATCCAATCGCTAGAATATCGAAGTCCCATGGCACAAGTATGACCTTCATGCTTTGCCTTTTCAAGGAGCTTCGTGAGAGGATCCGCAATGTTTTGATCCGTGTGAACTTTGCGAATACATATCTTTCCCTTTTCAACTTCATGTCGTATGTAGTTGAATCTCCGCTCAATGTGCCAAGTCTTTTGATGAGCACGAAGTTCCTTGATTTGAGCAATCGCACCCTCGTTATCACAAAAGATCTCTAGGGGTTCCTGAATGGAAGGGACAACCCCTAGATCGGCAATGAATTTTTTCAACCATGTAGCTTCTTGAGCTGCCAATGAGGCGGCGACATATTCTGATTCTGTAGTTGATAGAGCCACCACATCCTGTTTGGAGCTCTTCCAAGAGACCGCTCCTCCATTCAGAATGAAAATATATCCCGATTGTGACCGAGAATCATCACGATCGGTTTGGAAACTCGCATCCGTGTAACCTTTTACAACGAGTTCCTCATCACCAGATCCATAGATTAGGAACATATCTCTTGTCCTCCTTAGGTACTTAAGTATGTTCTTAACAGCCATCCAATGACTGTTTCCAGGATTTTGCTGGTAACGGCTTGTCATGCTTAAGGCGCATGACACGTCCGGTCGAGTGCATATCATTGCATACATGATGGATCTAATAGCAGATGCGTATGGGATTGCCTTCATTTTATCTTGCTCATCCCTTGAGCTAGGACATTGAGTCGTACTCAATATCATTCCTCTTTGAATAGGTACGGTGCCTTTCTTAGAGTTCTCCATCTTGAACCTTTTCAAGATCTTATCAATGTATGCACTTTGATTTAAACCAATCAACCGCCTTGATCTATCCCTATAGATCTTTATTCCCAGAATATAGGCGGCTTCTCCAAGATCCTTAATGGAAAAACAACTTCCAAGCCAGGTTTTTACACCTTCCAAGGTTGGAATGTCATTTCCAAATAGTAGTATGTCATCAACATATAATACTAGGAAAGTTATTGTGCTCCCACTAGCCTTCTTATACACACAGCCTCATCAGCGTTTTTGATGAAGCCAAATTTCTTTACCTCCTCATCAAAACGATGATTCCAGCTTCTCGATGCTTGTTTCAATCCATAGATTGATTTCTTTAACTTGCATACTTTATTAGGATGTTTTGGATCGACAAAACCTTCAGGCTGAACCATATAGACATCTTCCTCAAGATATCCATTTAGGAAAGCGGTTTTGACATCCATTTGCCAAATCTCATAATCATAATGAGCAGCTATGGCAAACAATATCCTTATAGACTTTAGCATCGCAACAGGTGAGAAAGTTTCATCATAGTCAACCCCTTGAGTTTGAGTGAAACCCTTTGCTACAAGTCTAGCTTTATAAGTATCCAAGTTTCTATGCATATCGGTTTTCTTCTTGAAAACCCACTTACTTCCAACTACTTTGGAATTAAGAGGTGGTACAACAAGTTCCCAAACTTGATTGTCATACATGGATTGCATCTCAACGTTCATGGCCTCAAGCCATTTGTCACAATCCAAATTGGACACTGCATCATGGTATGTGGTTGGTTCATCTGAATCTACCACATAGCATCCATCCATGAAAAATCACATCTTTCAGGTGGATTACTAGTTCTACCACTTCTGCGAACGTTTTGTGTGTATTGATCAACCATTTGATCATCCTCAACATCCTCATGTTGAGTGCTAGTTTCAACCAAACGTGCATCGGGTTGTGGTTCTTGATCCTCCTCAAGATCCACTGTTCTACTGCTAGTTCCTTCCATAAGGAACTTTGCTCTAAGAACTCACCCTTTCTGGCAACAAACACTTTTTGTTCCAGTGGATCATAGAAATAATATCCCATAGAATCTCTAGGATATCCAATAAAGATACACTTGGTGGATCGGACTTCCAATTTGTTTGGGGTGGGAGTCTTAACGTAAGCCTCACAACCCCAGACCCTTAAGTATGATAGGGATGGAACTCTTCCATGCCATATCTCAAAAGGTGTCCTTTCCACCTTTTTGGTTAGGGCCATATTTAGAATACGGGCTGCGGAGAGCAAAGCGAAACCCCAAAATGATAGAGGCAATGTGCTTCTAGCCATCATAGATCGGACCATATCCAATAAGGTTTGATTCCTCCTCTCAGACACACCATTATGTTGTGGTGTTCCAGGTGGAGTGAGTTGTGAGACAATCCCATAACTCCTAAGATGATCTTGAAAAGCATCACTTAGGTATTCACCTCCTCTATCGGTACGGAGAACTTTAATTGACTTGTTGAGTTGATTTTCCACTTCATTCTTGAAGATTTTGAACATTTCAAAAGCTTCATCTTTGTGCCTTAATAAGTACACATACCCATAGCGACTATAATCGTCGGTAAAGGTAATGAAGTATCTTTCACCATTCCTAGTCATTGGCTTAAAAGGACCACATATATCCGAATGTATGATTCCTAATAAATCTTTTGCCCTTTCGTTAGTTCAACTAAAGGGTGCCTTAGTCATTTTACCTTGTAAACAAGATTCACACACATCAAATGAATCACATTCACTTGTTTTTAAAAGACCATTCTTTTGTAGTGTTTGAATTCTTTTCTTGTTTATATGACCAAGACGACAATGCCAAAGATAGGTATCACTCAAATCCAACTTGAGTTTCTTGGTGCTAGTTTGGTACAATGATCTATTTAAAGTATTTTCATGAACCAATTCATAAATACCATTAATGGGAATAGCTTTAAAATAGAACATATCATTTAAAGAAACATGAATATCATTTTCAACAAAAGATAATACATAATCATAAAGTCTTAATTGGGATACAGAAATAATGTTCCTAGTCAGACTAGGAGCATACAAAACATTCTTCAAAATAACATCCAAGCGACTTGGAAGTTTTAGGATGTAGTCCCCACGAGCTTCAACTTGGACTTTGGATCCATTGCCCATGAAGAGACTAACATCCCCTTGATTGAAGTCCGTACTTCTTTTGAACCCCTGCAACAAATTGCAAATATGAGTTCCACATCCGGTATCTAATACCCATGTGTTAGAAGATGTAACATTAAGATCAATATGAATCATGTATATTGTACCTGAGGTCTGCCCGGCATCCCTCTTTGCTTTCAACTCTTGGAGATGGACAGGAGAATTTCTTGCCCAATGTCCAATCTCTCCACACTTGAAGCATGGGTCATTGGTAGCAACCTTTTGTTTCTTCTCTTGTGGTTTGGGTGGCACCCTTGCCACTCCTTTCCCTTTTCCCCATACGGGTCCTTTACCCTTGGCAACCTTTGCCTTGGGTGCGGGATGAGGCCTTTTCTTGTTCCCACCTTCATTGATGGTGAGAACGGGTAAAACCCTTTTACCCATGGCCGCCTCGGCCGTTTTAAGCATTGAGTGAAGCTCACCAATGCTCTTGTCCCATGCATTCATGTTGTAATTCAACACAAATGTCTCGAACTTCTTGGTAAGGCCATTAAGGATCAAATCCGTGGCCAATTCCTTCGAGACGGGACAATTAAGCCTCTCGAGGCGGTCAATATGACTTTTCATCTTAAGTACATAAGATGAAACTGATTGGTTGTCGTCCATACGACATGCATGTAGTGCTCGAACCGTTTCGAAGTGCTCAACCATTGCTTGCTGTTGGAACGTTTCCTTCAGCTGGGTTATCATGTCATAAGCTCCGTGATGTTCATACTCCTTTTGGAGATCCGGAGCCATGCTCGCTAGCATGAGACAAGACACTTGGACGGAGTCCTCAGTGTACTTCAGCCAATCGTTGAAGGCCTCCTCATCATCCTCAGTAGGTTGATAGGGGATAGGGTCGTCTAAAACATATGATCGTCTCTCTTGCTTGAGAACGATTCTCAAGTTTCGATACCAATCAATGAAATTATTATGATTTAGACGTTCCTTTTGGAGAATCGCTTGCAATGATTGGGCGGACGCGGATGAATTATCATGATTATCATTATTGGTGGCCATCTACAAAATATAACAAAGATCTATTTTAGTATTTTCGATATTGTTATTTTAAATAATTAATACATTTTAAGGTCATTTTTATATTAAAATCTAGAACCCAACATTACATTTAAATTGTGGTTAGGTGACCTTTATCCCACGATTTAAATTAATAAGGTGGTCAACGATTGACGGTTGCAACCATTTGCAACTTCTAGAGGTATGGGATCGACCTTAAACATCATATGTAAAGTCGGCATGTTAATCCCATCAACACCATTTGGAAACCATATTTAGGTGATCCAATTAACATGGTTTGCAAATCAAGTTATCCTACTTGCACACACGTGTGAGTTTACCCACATAAGTGGTTAGGTGACCTTTATCCCACCAATATGGTATCCCCACCTTAAGTCACAAGTTCCCTCTAAATGGTTAGGTGACCTTTATCCCATTAAGAGTTTCCAAATGACTCAAGTGTTGTGCAAAAGGACAGTGTTAAACTTGTTGGACAAAAGTTTAGAGATTTCATAATTCTAGTTTAGAAAACTCTATGTACTTGTATTTGCATGCTTTCAAATACAAGATACCCTATGGTTCTTTTAATAAAACCCATTTTATTATAAAATCATTAATCCTTTTAATAACCATTTATTAACACTTAATGATTAAGAACCATTTTATATTAGCTTGTTAAGATCATTTTTATTGAGATTGTTTATCATATCCAAATATCATACAATCATTCATAAAACCACAATCAAACAAGCATAATATAAACAACCATAATGTGCATAACCATAGCTACTATTGTGACCACACTTGTTTGCCATCACAAGTGTGGTCATTAGGTCTTTCTTAAGGGTTGAATACAACACAAAATTGAGGTCTTCATAGACCCCCACTTGAACTTGCATTCATATGCTTCAAGTCCTTCTTTTGTGTCTTCTTCTTGTGCTTCCTTCCCGAGCATCTTCTTTTACAAAATATATATCCTAATACATATTTTCTAGTAAAAGGAAATTACTCCTAATCTATTATTACATCCCAATAAATAAATAGACAAAATACATTTTAAACAAAGCACAAATTAATATACAACCCCATTGAATGAATATAATCAAATAAATACATACAATCCAAACCAAACAACACAAGGTCTAAGCTAGGTTATGCACCAATATGAACATGCATCATATCAACCAAAACATAACTATGAATCCCCTCAAAACCCACGAATTTTCAGCCAACATAAACTGAAAAATTCGGGTTTAGATATTGTCCAAACAACACAACATATCAACATACATATCTTTCAAGGTTTAATCACAAGCATGTGTAATATAACCTTGAAAGTTGGGGATTCAACAAAACAGAATATAGCAGCCCTTAAAAGGGTTATAATGTCCCATAACGCAATTATAAAGGACAAAGAACAAGCAAGCTATCCACATAACTGGCTCTTGATGCCATTGAAGGGTTTGTAAGAACATAAAATCATAGTTTAACCTCTTAAACATTCTGAAAACGCAGCGGAAAGACAACATTATAAACTTGTTTATAAGCTGAAAAATATGTTCATTAGGTGACCATATTAATGTAGGAAACAAACCCATATATCAAAGGATCATTATATGTGAATAAGCATGCTATGGAAACATAAAACAACATAATATGACGGCCACAAAGGGCTGCCATATCTACCTTTCAGCAGCTCAAAAACGTGGATAAGATGAAGCCAAAAGGGGCTGCCAAAACCGTGCATAAGATGAAGATGGAGATGCCCAAAATCGTTCAAGACTCCAAGAGAAGGAGCCCTCAAGCTTGTATACCCCAAGCCTCCTTGCAAGCACCTCTTGTTAGGGAGATTCAACACCAAAGAACACCACAAATTGCTCTCCAAAACCCTTAATTGCTGCTGCCTTTTTTGTAGCTTTTAGAGAAAAAGAGAGAGTTTTTTATGTTCTTGCATGTATTGAGAGAAGAGAATGAGGAGTGCAAGACTAGTTTAACTTGTGTGTATTTTCAAGGCAACAAAGGTCCAATCACAATGAAAGGGGGGGGGGGGCGGCCAACATTTTTAAAAAACAAGGTTTCCCACTTAAAATTGAACACACACAATATTCAAACTAGTCTTTTGTCACACATTAATAAGTCATCTACTAGACTTATTTAAAAATGTGACATATGTCTTCTTTAATTAAACAATTTAATTAAAGTACACTCATATGTTATTAATGTTATTTAAACCCTTTTAAATGACAAAAATAACAATAAACTCATTAAAAAATTATCCTTATAATTTGTTCCATCTCATATGCAACTTATTTAGAAAACCCATTTTCTAAATTTGGTGTAAATATTTAATTGAATGATCATATCATCAATTAAATATTAGTTGGTGTTTGCTAAGCTTGTTATTGGGTATAACCCGACTTGGATCATAACGTACTAACCACATCAATATTCTAAGTGTCTTGGGCACATAGAATCCTACAATCCAGGCAAAGCCAATAAGGTTGCTGACGCCCTTAGCCGGAAGGGACAACCCGAACTAATTCGGGTGAGAGCTTACCAAATAATCCTGACACCTGATGTTATGAAACAAGTGAGGGAGTTTCAAGATGAGGCATTGAGAGATGACAGAGTCAACTCTGAAAGGATGAAAGGACAAGTTTCAGATTTGGGGGAAAACACCCTGGGTGTTAGGACCCGATCTAGGCGAATGTGGATCCCTCTCTATGGGGATCTGAGGGGGAAGATCATGGATGAGGCTCACAAAACCCGATATTCCATTCATCCCGGTGCCACGAAAATGTATCAGGATCTGAAGAAAGATTACTGGTGGCCGGGAATGAAGCGAGACGTGGCTAAGTATGTGAGCAAGTGCCTGACTTGTCTACAAGTGAAGGCAGAGCACCAAAAGCCATATGGAAAGATCCAGCCTTTGGATATTCCTGAATGGAAATGGGAACATATCACAATGGACTTCATCACGAAGCTACCTCGCACGACGAGAGGAAGCGACGCGATCTGGGTGATTGTTGACCGTTTAACAAAGAGCGCCCATCTCCTACCAATTCGTGAGACGTTTTCCTTTGAGAGGTTAGCAGAGCTATTTATCAAGGAGATAGTGGCTCGTCACAATGTGCCAGTGTCTATCGTTTCGGATAGGGACACACGGTTTATCTGGAAGAGGTTTCACGACTCAATGGGGACTACACTGCATATTAGTACGGCTTACCACCCCCAGACGGATGGTCAGTCGGAAAGAACGATTCAGACGTTAGAAGACATGCTACGAGCGTGTGTAATCGACTTTGGAGGAAGTTGGAATGAGCACTTACCGTTGGCGGAATTCTCATATAATAATAGTTACCATGCCAGCATTGGTATGCCACCTTATGAGATGTTGTACGGTAGGAAGTGCAGGACGCCCGTGTGTGTTTGGGTGACATCGGGTAAAAGGAATTGAAGTGATTGAGGTCACGACCGAGAAGTTAGATAAGATTAAGGCATTCATGAAAGCCGCAAAGGATCGCCAGAAGTCTTATGCTGATAAGAGGCGTAGACCAATAGAGTTTGAGGTTGGTGACAAGGTTATGCTCAAGGTATCTCCCTGGAAAGGGATCATCAGGATTCGAAAACGGGGAAAGTTAAGCCCAAGGTTCATAGGGCCATTCCGTATTGTCGCGAGGGTAGGGGATGTGGCCTATAGATTAGAACTACCTGATGAGTTGAGTGGAATTCACCCTACGTTCCATGTATCTCATATTAGGAAATGTCTGGCAGACAATGATGTAGTTGTACCATTAGAAGACATCGAAATCGATGAACGGCTGAACTATGTAGAGCAGCCGGTGGCCATCCTTGATTGGAAAGAGAAGCACTTACGTAATAAAGTGGTTCCGCTAGTACGAGTACAGTGGAGACACAGAAAAGGATTAGAATCTACGTGGGAGACCGAGGAAGAGATGAGGAAATTTTATCCTCAATTGTTTGATAACGAACAGGTTTTAAGGACGAAACCTAAATAAGTGGGGGAGACTTGTAACACCCCGAAAAGTCAAAACGAGTCATCTAGAATAATGGGCTATAAAGGAAATGGATTATGGGCTAAATTGGGTTTATGGACAAGAGCCTAAGTGGTTAAAGCCCATAATCAGCCCCATAATCATATAGTTTCTGTGAAATTGCATATACTTTCTCTCTCTACGAATTTGGTGGCTAGGGTTGAACTTAGGCTCTTGCCAATAAACCAAATTTAGCCCATAACCCATTTCCTTCTTTTATTAAATACCCATTAATTAAGCCCATTATTCTAGATGACTCGTTTTGACTTTTCGGGGTGTTACACATCCCTAGCCGTTGGACCTCAATCAGCCAATCCCAAACCTTGAATTCTTTGATGATTAGGATATGAGATTTAATGAGTACCATGACTCTCTCTTATTCTCCTCTGCTCAAGAAGAGATGTGTGCTCTTGCTACTACCATATCTAGCCCACATCTTCTAGCCATAACTGTGGTGGACCTTTTTAAACAAGTTCAAGAGGTTAATGTGAAAAAGGCTCTCACTTTTTTAAATGATTACATACTTAAGACCTCAACCATGACAACCTAGTTCCTTGATACTTCTGATGAAGCTGTTATGGAATAAGGGAAATCCAGAGACCAAGAACAAATAACTGATGGTGAGAGGGATGACTTTGGTTATGTCCTCTCATCCCCCATGATTCTTCTGAAGAAGATGAGGGGAGTATGCAACTAAAGGTGCAAAAACTGACCCAAGCTTGCACATACTTGGTCTCTAAGGTTAGTCACCTAGAATCTCAGGTGGCTACCTTAAAAAGGTAGGTTATTAATCACCAACTTGAGATCACCAATCTTAAGGGCAAGTCAGCTGAAAGGTCTACCTCGTATGCTCAACCAGGTCCACAGGAATCTATGGCTGACCTAACCTCTAGCTCACATGTGCAAGTAGGTGATGCTACCAAAAAGGGGAGAAAGTCTTCACCACAATCAAAGAACCTGAAAGCACTACCCAGAGTATGGACATTAAGGATTCATCACCCTTACTTGTAATTTTCCAGACTCAACAACCTCATCAGGCCCACATCAATGTGTATGCCATAGTTCAAAGGTCTATTTGAGAAGGGTGCTATACCAAAGGCTATGTCACCTCCATCTCACACTGCTGACAATCCAATTGTATGATGGACGTATGACACTGACAAAAAAGCCTTGGTGCTTTCTAGATACTAGCAACAACAAGTCTTTAACATCCATACCCTGGGATCCTATGAAAGGTTTCCGCTAATTGACCTGCCACATGTCAATCCAAGCCAAAATAAACAAGCTGTCAGGTCAGCTGGGAGGATTCAGGTGAGGGTGTTTGAGTAGTTCAAGAGAAGAACAAGTTGATATAGACAGAGGCTAGAAGGGAAAACAGTTGGTCAACTTGATACTGAGTTGGACCCTAAGATTAGCTTCAAAGGAGAGACCTCAGTTGAAGGCCCATCTATAAAACCTGTGAACCTTGAGACTACTATTCCTTCAGCACCCATTACCCTCAGTGAGACACCAGTTTGTGAAGGTGTCACATAACCTCTCTATTGTTAGAGCTCTAGTGCAGAACTAGTTCAAGAAGGCCAAAGATCTCTCATCCCTGAGTCACACAGACCTGAGATTGAAAAATGAAAGAAAGTTCTAAATCTAAGGAGATTAAGTAGAAAAAGAGAGAGAGGAAGAGGAAGGCAAGAGAAGAGAGAATGAGAGAGACACCCAGTTTCATGCAGGCTGCGATCAGGGCTGCCCACAGGCCAAATACTTAGGAAGATGAGTTAAGGGAAGTAATATTGAACTACTTGGGAACCATGAAATAAAACATAGATTAACTTATCTCTCTTCCCTTGGAAGAATTGAATGAACTAGCAGATACTTAAGTATCTAAAGAGAGGAAGGTGGCTATGGCTGCTGCTTTATTCCTCAAGTTCAAGGAAGAAAGATAAAGAAGAAAATTGTATAAAGCCCCTATCCTCTTTCTAGTTCAAGAAAAGTCTGAAGTGGTGTGTGTAGCTATTAAGGAAGAAACTCAAGTAGGTAGGGAACAAGACAAACAAAACATGATTACCTACATGAGTGCCATAGGTCTCCATCAGACAACAGCCTTACTCTCTCTACCTTGTAAGTACATAAAATTTGAATATCTCAAGTAGCTAGAACAAGAAGTCCTCAAATAAAAGAAAGCTGCTAAGAGAAAGATGAGGGAGGAAGCTGTAAAGTCAAGAGCCACCATCAAAGCTAATAAGAAAAAGTCTAAGGACAGAAAAAAGATGGTGAGCTTATTAAAGTTGAATGGGTTCTCCGAAAGGAGGCTTGGTCCCATGTCTCTATCCACAATGGATGAGCATATTAGGGTGATTAAGCATAAGATCAAGAGGCATGAGCTTCTAGACTTGCATTCTCTACTAAGTCAAGCTGCACCTAAAGCTGAGGTCAATGTTGAACCCCAACAGACAACACAACGTTGGCCTAGTGCTGATCCACAACCAGCATCATCTTCTAACCCACAGAACGATCCTGAGCCTTCTTCTAAACCTTTGAATGGGAAATACCAAACTAAGAAGGATAGTGAAAAAAGACCTCATGATAAAGACAAACCTTCTCAGTGAAGTATAGAAAGAGACAAGGATGACCATTAGAAAAGACTTAAAAAAGAAGAAGTAGTAGTCTACGGCATCCACCTTTACACCTAAGAGTGAGTCAGAACATCCTGAAGGTGAACCAAAAGAGGCTGCTCAGTCAACTCCATTACAAGTAGAGCCTCTTGCTCCTCAGAGATCCATCCTGTCCTGGGCTTACTCTCCAAACCCAAACAAATGGTATGTCACAAGAGATCAAGGAAGTCAACACATATACTTGTAGCATAATATGCTTGATCTTACTCAGCATGATCTCTTAAACATGAAAAGATACTATGAGAGCCTAAAGAATCCAGACTAACTTAAAAATAGAGGAATGGCTTTGGTTCTAATGATGGTTGTAAACAAGTGAATGTCAAGCCTCGTAGTCATCTTCAAGTTTTGATAGCATCAGCCTATGGGGGAGTTTATAAGAGTTCATCTTAAAGGCTTATGCTAATCAAAGATCTCCCAGCATGCATTATAAAGTACAAGGAAGTTACTTTAGAAGATATGACCATGCATAAAGAAAACTAACTAAGTGTCAAATCTTCTGAAGCCAAAGATGCAAATCATTCGAAGCCAAAAGCAAAGTCTTCCAAATCTTGAAGACAAAATCTTTCAAAGCTTGAATACTGATTTCTTTTAAAGAGAAAAAACATGCTTTCTTAACATTACTTTTGACAAAAGTTGAACAATTTTCTGCTACCAGCTCTGAAGACTCACCAACTTATACAAGTTGGTGATTATCTCCATACTTTTGTCAACTATATATTATGGTGTCTGTGTTTGTAACTTTCCACTCTTCTACTTTTATCATTTTCATAATACAATAGGATGTGAGCTATGCCATGTCATAGTAACTTGTCAAAAGGCAATCTGCCTTTTGACTTTACATTGATCTTGTTGTCTAGATTAGAATTCAGTTGGCCTTCAAAGCCTGGCCGACTATAGGATACACTATAAAGTGTCTCATGTAATCATTATTCGAACTAAGACTTGTAAAAATTGTAAAACATTTGAGAGCAATATACATCATCCTTGAAAACCAGTATTTGTTTGTTCTTGTGTTCTTACTTTTGTTCATTATTTTGTCTTGCCTGGTTTCCTATTTGATCTATCAAGTGTTGAATTCTTCAACTGTGAAACTATTGCATAACCATAACCGATCATGTAGAATTCAAGTGAAGCAAGTTGACAATGGCATATTTATAAACTAGTCAAAGTATGTATATGACATACTAACAAGGTTTCATTTGACTGATTGTAAGGTTTCTTAGACTCCCATAACTAGAAACACTCCTTAGGAATTGATCTAAGGGGGAGTGTGTTGATGAAAATCTATTTAGGGCTATGATTGGGTCTCTTACATACCTAAATTCCAGTAGACCTGATATCATGTTTGTTACATGTATATGTGCAAGATATGAAACCAACCCAAGGATATCAAACCTAGTTGCTATCTAGAGGATTCTTAGATATCTGAAAGAAGCTCCCAAACTAGAACTTTGGTATCCAAAGAATTCTGACTTCAATATGTATGCATATACATACACTGACTATGGTGGCTGCAATATGAGTAAAAAAGTCTACATCTGGGGATGTTAGTTCTTTGGTGGAAGGATAGTCTCATGGCAATGCAAGAAGCAATCTTGTGTATTTACATCAACCGCTAAAGCTGAATACATTGCTGCTACAAGCTGTTGTGCTCAAATATTTTGGATTCAGAATCAGACGCTAGATTATGGGTTCAACTTCAAGAAGAATCCTATCCACATATACAACAGTGTTATCTCAATCATGGAGAATTAAGTGCAGCACACAAAGGAAAAACACATGAATATAAGTTATCATTTGATCAGAGATAATTTTGAGAAAGGATTGATTAAACTTGTCAAAGTTAACACAAATGAACAATATATTGATATGTTCACAAAAGGATTTGATGAAAACAAATTTTAATATCTTGTATAATCTATTGGAATTATTAACTTTGAGAAGATTTTCTTAAATTAATTTCAAATTTGTTTTTCAAAAGATGTGTTTTTACTGTTGCCTAATTTATCACTTATATAAGCCCTATTAATCTCAGAAGAAACTTTTCTAAGTATGGACAGATTTTCTCTCGAAAGAAACTGATATGACTTCTAAAGAAAATAATGTTTTCAAAGCTAATAGCTACCTACTAAGGGATTTAACTTTGGAAGAAATTCTAATAAGTCTTCCGAAGCTTAAGTTTGCTTCTAAGTACTTATATGTTTTGAAGGATAGTGTTCTTCTAAAAGCAATTAAGCCTCGTAAGTTTTGTTTACTCATTGAGTATAAATTCTTAAGCTTAATATCTTCTGAAACCAAATATACTCAGAAGCAAATTTACTTTCGAAGAATTGTTTTATTTACTCTAAGTAGATTTTCTTCTAAAAAAATTCTTCCCAAAGTAAGAAATATCTTCAAAAGTCAATTAAGCTTCGAAAGCTTTCTTTAAACTTCCAAAGACAAAGTACCTTTGGAATATTTTAAACTTCTAGATAACTACTCTTTTGGACACTTTTTCGGGAGGTGTGACCGACATTCGAATTCCAAAGTTTATCTTTCGAAATAATGCTTTTCAAATCGAATCCTATAAATAGCATTTCCAACGAGTCTCACTCTCTATTCTTCTTCTTCATCTGAATCTTTCAAGCCCTAAACCAGGCCACAAACCCTTGTTCTTCTTCAAACTATCTCCTAAAAGCTTCAAAAATTACTAACCCTTAACCCCAAAACCAGCAAGCAGCCTTCACCATGCATCTACACAAGCAACACAATCAAGTTGCTATGTAATATGCTAATAAATACCTTGGTGTTTCAAAGATTTGCAACTTTCTTTCACACTCTTGCTACCTCACCATACTTACCATTGACCCTCTACTCTCAGAAGATCAACTTTTGGAGTTCTGGAAGACTTGCAAGTAAGTTATCATGGACGGTGAGAATGCACTCTCGGCTTTAGTGGAGGAGAGGATAATTTTCATCACTCCAGCCTCTATATACCAACATTTGCGGCTGGATAATGAAGATGGTGAGCTGTCCTTCACCAAGGAGGAAGTCAATGGATCATTCCATCAAATAGGCTATGAAGATGACTAAGCAGTAGAACCTTTAGGAAGGCAAAGGTATCTTCACAATGGAAATACATCCTTTGTGTGGTTATGCACTCATTATCTAACAAGCATGGAGGATGGGACCAAATTCTAGAAGACCTATCCTACATAGTTCTTAAAATGGTCAAAGGGGTCAAGTTTATGTACTCACAATTTGTTTACACAAATTTATTTGCAAACTTGAATTCCTTTGAATATTACATGTACCCTAGATATATCCAGCACATTCTTAACTATGAACTGGGCTCATAGTTGAGGGGAACAAGGAATATTCTAAGTTAAAACAGATGAAGCACGACATTTTTAAAATAATAAGAAAAACCATTGTTGGTTTATTGAGGTAGAAACAGCCCTTGTCCCCAAAATGTTAAAGCAACCTTCTAAAAGTGAAGACTTGGCAATCCCGGCCAATGTTTTACCCATACCTTCTTCACCACCACCTACACAACATCAAATCTCCATCACGTACACTAGAAAATCTCAACGAACCCCTGCTTAGTCTATTCAGATTGAGTAGGCCCCCGTATGGATGCCCATATAGGAGCAAGTGGAAACAAGAGCTCTACCCGTCCTAAGGAGCAAACCATTCCCATTCCTTTAAGTATTAATGTTGAGGTTCTTCATGCTCAGCCTTATGAGCTCACAACCCCAGCCTTAGGCCATGATCTTGAGTCTCAATACTCAGATGATCAACCTTCAGGGGAAAGCTACTATCCCCAGCCTTTAGATCTTAACCAACCAATTCCCAGTCTTGAATTTTATTATGATGAATACATGGCGTTTTAATAAGTACCATGAGTTTCTCTACTCTTCCATACTCAAGGAGAGATGAATGCTCCTAACACTCCCATGTTTAGCCCATAACATCCACCCATTACTGAGGAGGACCTCTCTGAACATGTTCAAGTGGTCCATATGGAAGAGGCTCTCACTTTTGCAAGTGATTACATCATTCAGACCTCAACCACAACAACCTAGCTTCTTGGAACTTTGTATGTAACTGTCGTAGAGTAGGGGAAATCCAGAGAGCAATAACAAACATCTGGTGATGAGAGGAATGACTTTGGTTATGTACTCTCATCCCCCCATGATTCTTCTAATGAAGATGAGGGGAGCATGAAACAAAAGGTGCAAGAATTGACGGCTATATGCACATATCTCGTTTCAAAGTTAGTCACCTGGAATCTAAGGTGGATACCTCACAAAGGCAAGTGTTTAATCAGCAACTTGAGATCACCAATCTCAAGGGTAAGCTAGCTGAGAGGCCTGCCAAGCATGCCCAACCATGGTCACAAGAACCTATGGATGTAGTGGACCTAACCTCCAGCTCACTTTTGCAGTTAAGTAATGCTACCAAAAAGGAGGAGAAAGTTACTACAATCATAGAAAATGGTAGCAATGCCTAAGGATGGACATTGAGGACACATCACTATCATTTGTAATTTTCTAGACAACAACCTCCTCTAGACCACATTAATGTAGATATGATCTTTTAAAGCCTATTTGAGGAGGATTTTGTACCAAGGGCCATGTCACCTCCATTCAATCCTAATGAAAATCCAATCATAGGATGTAGGTATGACATTGACAGAAGTACCTTGGTGCTTTCTAGATTCCTAGGTCAATAAGTAACTTCAACATCTACAACCTATGATTCTTTGAAAGCTTTCCTCTGCTAACCCAACCATTTGTTAAATCTAGTCAAAACAGACATGCTGACAGGTTAGAAGAGTGGAATCAAAGGAGAGTGGATTCAAAGGAAAATGTCTAAGGAGTTTAGAAAAAAACAAGCATCTACAGACAAAGTCTAACATGGAAAATAATTGCTCAACTGGATACCGAGTTGGACCCTAAGATTAGCTTCAAAGGGAAAACCTATGTTAAAGGCCCAGTTGTGAACTCTATACCTTTAGATTCCTACTTTCTCAGAACCAACCACTCCTAGTGAGACACTAGTTGGTGATGGTGAGTCACACCCTCTCCCTTCTAGAGCTCAAATGAAGAAGAAGTGCATGAAGGCCAAAGCTCCCGCATCCCTCAATCACACAGGCCAATGATTGACAAAGCAAAAAAGGTTCTATCTGCAGAGGAGATTGAGTAGGAGAAAATGGAAAGGAAGAGGAAGGTAAGGGAAGAAAGACAAAGAAAGAATCTTAGTTTCATGCAGGCTGCAATTAGGGTTGCTCAAAGGACAAACACTCAAGTAAATAAGTTAAGGGCAGCCAGATTAAACTACTACTAGGAGTTACAATATTGATGATCTAATCTCTTTTCCCTTGGATGAACTGAATGAATTGGCAGACAAAGAGTTGTCTAGAGAGTGGAAGGTGGTTGAGGATGCTGCTTTGTTTCTACAAAAACATAGAGGAAAGAAAGAAAAGAAAATTATATCAAGCCCATGCCCTCTCCCTAGTTCAAGAGGTGCCTGAGGTGGAAATTATGGCTGTAGAGGAAGAAACTCAAGTAAGCAAAGAATAGGATAGACAGAACATGATTACCCACTTCAATGCCATAGGTTTCTACAAGTCAAAAGCTTTACTCCCTCTACCTTATGATTATATAGAGTTCGAGTACCTTAAGCCGGTGGAACAAGAAGTAATTAAAGGAAGAAATTATTCTAAGAGAAAGATGAGGGAGGAAGCTAAAAATCAAGGGCCACCATCAAAGCCAACAAGAAGAAGTCAGATGACAAATAAAATATGGTGAGCTTCTTGAAACTGTATAGGTTCTCTAGTAGGAGGCTTGGTCCCATGTCTTTAACCATAAAGAATGAGTACATCAAGGTGATCAAGTAGAAGATCAAAATGGATGGCCTACAAGACTTGCATTCTCTTCCAAGTCAAGCTGCACCTAAAGCTGAGGTCAAGGTTCAACCCAAACAGATAATAGAACTAAGATCTACTGCTGATCCATAGCCAGCTCTATCTTCATACCCACAGTAATGTCCTAAACCTTGTTCTGAACATATGAATGGGAAGGACCAAACTAAGAAGGAAAAAAAGGTGATCAATACCAACCTCTCAGTTAAAATATAGAAAGAGGAAAAGGATGGCTATCGAAAGATACTTGAAGTCAAGAAAGAAGAAAAACTCTAAGGCATCCACCTATACACCTCAGGATGAGTCAGAACATCCTAAGAGTCACCCAAAAGAGGTTGTTCAACCAACTCCCTTATATGTAAAGCCTTTAGCTGCTGAGAGACCCATCATGTCTTGGGTGTATTTTTCAAACCTAGATAGATGGTTTCTCACAAGAGATTAAGGATATCAACAAGTATTCTTCTTACAAAAGATGGTATTCTTCTTATAATACTTTTAATTAACATTTAAATTTATTAATAAGTATTATCTTATTTAATACCTAACTATATAAAAACTAATTACTTATAATAATAATAATAATAATAATAATAATAATAATAATAATAATAATAATAATAATAATAATAATAATAATAATAATAATAATAATAATTATTATTATTATTATTATTATTATTATTATTATTATTATTATTATTATTATTATTATTATTATTATTATTATTATTATTATTATTATTATTATTATTATTATTATTATTATTATTATTATAAAATTTATAAATAAGTAGTATCTTATTGTAATATTTAACTTTATAATTACCATATACTTTTATAATAATGATGATAATAGTCATGATCATTAAATATTTTCATACTTACAACAAAATTAGTAACCAATATATAAGTATTTACGACGGGTCAGAAAATAGACTTAATAACACCCGTCACATCAGTATATATAAACATATTCAAAAAAATTATAAGTACTAAAGATGAAAGTTTTCTTGATTTTATCAAATCAATTTTCTTTTTCCAAATTACATCTTTTTTTATGATTTCACATTTGAATCTCAAAAATTTTGAAACTAACCACAACATTTTCTTTATTTCTTTTTTTTTCATATTGATAACTACTCATTTTGTTTCGTTTTAAATTTTATATCAAAACTTCGAGTTATGTTAAATTTATATTTAATCATCCGAATAGTTGTTTAAATTTTATATTTAATCATTCGAGTTATCTTAAATTTACATTTAATCACCTTAACTTTTTTAAGTTTTATACATAACCTTTCGAGTTATGTCAACTTTGATTTTAACCAATTTACAATAGATCTTGTTAATGAAAATAAAGTCACGGTTTACGCATTCAATATTTTTCTTCATTGTCTTGAGGTTTATTTTTTAGTGGGTTTTTTATTACATTTTTTTTTAGTGTTTCGCACATAATATTTTTTCAGGTAGTCAGCGCTAACGCATAATAATTGGAATTATATATTTTAATTTTTATAATTCCCACTGCATAGCGCGGATACAACCCACTAGTTACATAATATAGGGTCAATGACTTAATATAGGGTCAATGACTTAATGAATAGAAAAACAAATATGAGCCCAAGCCTTAATCTCTTTGTTCCAACTTAAGGCCAAGCTCAAAAACCTACACGAACCCAACAGGCCCTAACTGGGAACTTATTTCTTTATACAGACAATTCACAACGCACACCTGGTTAGTAGGTGCTTGTGGAATACTTTAAAGATGACCAAACGAATTTCTTCACGTTGTTAGGTGTACGGTTTTTGTTCAAGTCTATAATTTAAATGTGAAGATACAGATAAAAATCGTAGAGATACTTTTTACAGGTGTACGGTTAAATTTTAGGTCTTCAGATTGTTGCTTGAACTTTAATATTCCAAGCCTTGAGTATAAGATTTAAGCGCTTTGGATCCAAAATTTTATGGTAACATTTAATTTGTGATAAGTATTGACAACACAGCAAATTTCTTCTTTTAATCAACTAAAACCCAAGACTATATTAAATACAATAAGTTTGAGGATATACATTTCATGTTGAACACTTGAACTAATGATTTATATTCTGTTTCGGTAATATTTAATACTTCTTTGGAGATTAAGGCATGGTAATGTGTTTGTTAATGTATATAGCATGCAAGTTGTTGCTTCAATGTCAACGCTTATGCGCTACTAAATTCTTTAGAAAATTTCCTTCCTTGTTTATATATTAATTATTAATAAAACGAGTAATTTGGTTAAAATAGTAACGTATATAAAACTGAACCAGGTGTTACAGTGACGGTCCTATTTCTCTACTTTGGAAGATAGTGTTCAATTGTGTTAACAAGTTGAAACCTCTATGGTCAAAACATAATTAAATTTCTAAAACTACACTGTAGCTAATGTTTAGTTTTTATATAAGGTATAATAACAATCATTATATTGTATAAAAGTTTAGATACATGTGCGTTACACGATTTAAAATATAAAACTATATAATAGATATTATATATATGTACAATTTAATATACGTTGTACATAAAACAATAATGACAATATTATATATAACAAAAATTAATAACTATTAAGACAATTATGCTATAAACATAAATGAAGTTTTTAGTATGGATGATTATAATGATATCATTATTAAAGATTGTCACAATAAAATGTTAAATATAGTTACAAACATAACATATTATAATAATAATAATCGAATCTATACTTATTAATAAAACAATAGCTTTAGTGTCACGTGACATTCTCTAATTTATACTTATTAATAAAACAATAACTTTAGTACCACGTGACATTCTATATGCCTCTTCTTTATTCAATTCCCGCTAAAATATGTATTTGTCCTAGTGTTAGTATAGGTTTATTTGACTAAGAGTCAACTTCTGATACAAGAGATATTTAGAGAAAATTTAGAAATGTAACCTTTAATTAGAGCATATTTTCCCAATATTTCTTATTTCTTCAAATAATTCATCAACTAAAACTGTAGAAATCATTTATGATTTTCTTTATCTATGAAATCGATTCATTGATTGTGTGTTTCCATTAAATACTCGGTTTATATTTAAATCTTAACAAAAGTTACGTGATTTTTTTATTGACTCCTCTCCATTTTGAAGGAATTCATGATATCATTTTTGGAAATGAAATCCTACCTGATTCTAAAATATTTCTCAACCATCCCATCTTTACGACCCTCGCGATTTGTCTTTACAAAATCTAATGATATCGCCTTCAAAAGGCTTCAATCAACGTTCTCATTTTGGCTTCGATTTCATCAAGCTTTTTTTAACAAAATGTATTTGTTTCTTGTTATATTTGATCTTTCATCATCTCTGATTATGATTTAATCTATTATTATCTACAATTGTGTTTTTGGATTAATATTATTTTACTTTTAGTTTTTTGATTTAAAGGTGATGTACTTTAACAATCTATCTGTGAAAGGGTATTATATGCTTCTACTTTTTAAATTTTTTTATGTGTACAGTCATATTATTAATATGTTGGATTGGAATTCATTTGATATGTGTGCAAATTGTTTTGATGTATCTGGAAGTAATATTGCAAATCACACTTTTATTCTAAGGTTGACTTTAAAACTTTAAGACAAAACAATTTCATTTAAATTTCAAAAAAGACAGTTGTTGTTAGCAGTGTGTTTTGCAATGACAATAAACAAAAGCCAAGAACAATCGCTATCCAAAGTTGGTTTGTTTTTAAACATGAATCATGGTCAGCTCTATGTTGCATTATCTCAAGTTAAAAGTAAACAAAAATTAAAACTATTAATATTAGATAATGATGGAAAAATCAACAACAAAACATCAAATGTTATATACAAATAAATTTTCGGATGTTTATGAATTTGAAATATTCTTTTTCATGTTCAATTTAATTTGTTTATTACTTAAAGTTCTTATTTATAAGTTTATTTCATTTCATATTATACACTATTTAGACGTATAAATATTAATAGAGAAAACATACTAATATTTGATGTAGCTAATGTTAAAAATTATACATAAAAGTTGATATACAAAGTATTGTCAACAACATAATAACTTACGAACCTTTTTAAACAAAAATAATACTTTTTGGATTGAACTCGTGTGTTACACGGGTCTTTAGCCTAGTCATATATATAGTATGAAGAAAGAAATTTAAATACTTAAAATCATGCACGTTAATTTTGAAATAAAATATACATTTATTATTTTTGAAAAGTTATTTTAAAATGATTAATACTGTAAACATGAAAATTACTTAAAAGTAATTGTCATATATTTATTAGTAATAATTATTATTATTGAAATATGTAAAAATATGTAATAATATTAAAAGTATATAAGAAAAAGTAAATATTTATAATGTGATGGAGATGATGACACGATAAATATGATGGCTAGGTGAACATACTAGTAATGAGCCATGTGTACAAATATTTATTCTTTTATTATTAATTATAGCCTAGTATGAAACTATGTGTACAAATAGTTATTCTTTTGTTATTAATTATTATAGATAAATTATAGATTATAGATTATAGATAATAGATTATAGATAATTTTTTTGGTTTTAGATTTGCAATACTTTGTCTTTATATATGCAACATGCTATTTTCATTTATAAGAAATGAACAGCTACATATTTTATTGTAAAAGTTAGTAATCAGCAATGAAAACAATTGTCGAAGATCCATCAGAACAAAATTCCATCGATCATTGATCTCTTGGTAAATGAAGTATTTGTTAGTGATATTGTTCGTATAAACTGCTTGTAAAACCCGTTTTGATCCGTCCGTATTACTTTTAATGGTCCCATAGTAACTCTGTGGGTGATCTATGACTAAATACATTACCCATGCCTATTTTCCCCACCATCAGATATTGTATATGTTTTTTCCTTCCCAATGTTATATATATTTTTTATCTTCTGGGATTAAAGCATGAAATGTGTTTGGCACTCCAATATTATATTTCCAATGGCAACGTCTTTTCTTTGCATAATTCCATGTGGCTGACATTCTAAGAGATTCGATTGTTAGATTTTAAGCTATGCACATTAATTATCTACACCTTTAATTATATGGAACATAATTTGAAATATAAACCCTGAAAAATGGATACTACTAAATTTATAATTGTCCTCAAGCTGACAATTGAAGTGATAATTAAGATGTCTTCCATGTATATAAAAAACTATTGGTTAAAATCATGTAAATCACAAGTATTAGAGTAGTTTAGAAGTAGTTCAAAAAAGCTAAATTGATCGTTTTTCTGTTTGAATATTTTTTTTTTGTATTGTTTAAGTAGGCATTCTCTCCTTTTTTTCTAATATTGATCATGTGCAAATCGTATCTGTTGATGAACATGGAATGTACAACGCATATTTAGCAATAATCATGAAGTTAATTAAAATATAAAGGCTGACAACATCTATGCCATATGCAAATTACATGGTCTCTCAACTCTACTATAAAATGAACCATTGATCGCACAATTCTTTTATCCCATAAACAAGTTTAACTTGTGAAAGACTAATATATCCTATCAAAATGGCCGCTTACAAGTACTCATTTGGTGCTTTTGTGCTCCAAATGATGGTTCTAGCACTCATCTCTTTACATGCACAAGGCCAAGGGTTAAAAGTAGGGTTTTATGAGAAATCATGCCCACAAGCAGAAAAGATTGTAACTAATGTCGTCAAGGATGTTATGGCTGTGGCTCCATCTCTTTCTGGCCCTTTGTTGAGAATGCATTTCCATGATTGCTTCATTAGGGTTTGTAACATCTTATATTATCATAAGATTTCAGTTCTCTAGCTCACTACTAGCTAGGGAAAAACTTTTTCCCTACAAAAATTACCAAAAAAGTTAACTGTCAGAACTTGATTTGAATTTATGATAACTTTGTAACATATAGGAAAACCCTAAACACTTTTTCGACAACTTTGTACAATAGAAAAAACTCTACAGCATCATTTTCTAGTAGTGGCTTCTCAATTCACTTATCTTGTCAATTATAAGTGTATATGTATTTGTTATATCACGGTTGTAGGGCTGCGATGGATCGATATTATTGGACTCTCCAACAAATCAATCGGAGAAATTCTCAGCCCCGAATCTCAGCCTGAGAGGGTTTAATATCATCGATAGGGTGAAGGCGGCGTTAGAAACCGCCTGCCCTGGCGTAGTTTCTTGTGCTGACATTGTAGCTCTAGTTGCTAGAGATGTTACCGTTGCGGTAGATTTATCCTCCTCACAAATTTCTGAAATTTTCATTTTGGTGATGATAATGCATGGTAAGTTGTAAGGTTATAAGTTCTTATCCTGACAATACTCTTTTCTTAACAGACAATGGGGCCATTTTGGGAGGTCGAAACGGGCAGACGAGATGGAAACGTGTCTTTAATCAGTGATCCTATAAATCCTGTAACAGGGTTGCCACCATTTACTGCAAACATCAGTGCTTTGAAACAATCATTTGCACTTAGAGGACTAAACACAAAAGACCTTGTTGTTCTATCCGGTACCTCCTGAATTAACTATATAATTTTCATTCAAGTGAGTTTCCATAATCGTAATATTGTAGTTCATCATATCAATAAGCACGTTCTTGATCATTTCGTAGGAGGGCATACCATAGGGATGTCTCATTGCTCGTCATTCGACAGCAGGCTCTACAACTTCACTGGGAGAGGGGATACCGACCCCACAATGGACCCAAACTACATTGCAAGATTGAAACTCAAGTGCAAGCCAGGAGACCAAACCACATTAGCTGAGTTGGACCCAGGGAGCTTCTTGACATTTGATGACTCTTACTACAAGTTCGTGACTAAGAGGAGAGGTCTTCTTGAATCCGATGCAGCCTTGCTTAACGACCCTGAGACTAGAGCGTACTTGGTTCAATCGACTAGCCCCGCTTCGACTTTCTTCAAGGATTTTGGTGTGTCGATGGTTAAAATGGGTCGCATTGGGGTTCTTACAGGTTCTCAGGGTGAAGTTAGGAAAGTTTGCAGCAAAACAAACTAGGCTATCTTTTTTCAATAAACTTAAATAAAACCAAGAACATCTCCTTTGGTGTATCGAGTTCAATCGTAATAACACAAGCATAAACCCATGTAAAAGTTTCTATTTAATTCCTTTTATTTTGTTCTATTCATTCTGGATATATATAATATATATTTTTCAACATATTACTTGTATTGTTTAAATGCCAATTACAGAAAACATTTGTAATTATGGTCCTTCTAGGTGGTTGTTTCAAACGGAGTTGAAGCAACGGAACATGCCCTCGGTAATATTTAAATATAATCTTCTGTAATATCTCTAATAAAAGAAAGTAAATTTTACTACGTGTCGTCTTCTGATAACCGTTCCGTCAATTTAATAATCATATTAAATGCTAAATAATATTTATTATATACTTTTCAAATTATAAAACAACTTTTTTATATATTAAAAACATATTTCTCTTTTTGTTAAGCCATAATTGTTTTAAACACAAAGTTACATGAAATATAAAGTTATTTTTTCCTATGTTATATATGTATTTTCAAACATATTTTATCATCAAAAGTTACTATATAATTTTTAAATATAAATCTGTAACTAATAATTTAATATTTTCATTCAACTCGTGTATTATAAAACTTTCTAAAATAGTATATAATAACTAAAAAACCATCTATCATAAAAACACAGAAGTGGATAATTGGTCTAGGAGTTCAGTGGGACTTTGGATGTTGTGCTTCACTTGGAGTGGTCTGCGGGTCTGGTCACCAACACGTCTATATTTGTGGACGTGGGTGACCTTTTACCAATGTGCATACTGGGTGACCAGGCATATAGTCTTCGTTAATCGTTTAAAAATAGGAGTTAAACAAATTAAAACTGACACTCCATCTTTTCTTATAGATTGTATTTAATTCTAATCTCATTAAACTTAGGTTATTCTAATTACAAGATCATAATAGCGAATTAGATATATCAAAATTGATACTTTATTTTATAGTTTTATACTGCTATCCACAACGATGTTACCTCTTGTGCGTAGTGATTGAAGCATGCTCTTGTATGAAAAACATCATTAATATTGGACGCAAATCCAATGGCGAAACCCGTTTTCTAAACTTTGCAACAAACTTCTTATTGATGATTAAATTTGTGACATCCTTTAAATCTCCAACCTTTCATGGCCAATCAATATCACATGTGCTTGTGCAATAAAATATTTCATTTATGTGACTTGTTAAAGGATATTGGTCGCACTCTTTATATAAGCTTTCACTTCCTATCACAACAAAGGCACTAGATATAGAGTTGGCATCCATGAGAAACCATAAAGTCACTTACATCTTTACACAACAATAATTACAAAATATTACGGAAATTTTAGCCGTACCGTAGGGAATTTGAAGAAAACCCGACCTAAACGTGACGGTTTGGGCTACACGACCGTTAGGTCAGGTTTAGAAACTAACCGTCACAATTGGGACTAATTGTAACGGTTAGGGTTTAGAGAATGTTCTGCACCTCGGGATTGGGTAAATTACTAAGAGTGGGAGTGTGTTCTTTTTTAGAGTTGGGTTTTAGGGTTTTAGTGGTGGTGTATATGTCACGATTTGGGCAAACCGTGACATATTGGATAGTTAATTTTTTAATCATACGGTTTGGGTGGGGTCCACCAACGGCTCGGGCACCCATGCCACAAGCTCATGGAATCTCTACATCAGGTGCCACGTGCCGTCCCCAAACCTCCAACGATCCTCATTCTAGTGGTTGTAACAACCGGAAATTTTCTTCGAAGCCGACGAAAAAAGAAAAAAGAAATAAAGTCCAAAATCGAGGGACCAAACTTGCCAAAACTGGAGAAGGTTGGATGAGCAGGGGTATAAAAGAGGGAAGCCATCTCACACCCTCCCCCTCACTTGTAAAAAAATCAGCCAAAGAGGAGAAGAGAGAAAGAGGGGAGAAAAAGGTGAAAGCTTGGTTCGGGTGGATTCAAGCGTGCACAATCGAAGTGTAGCGTGTTGATTCGAAGCTCTTCTCGTTTTGGTCGTTTGTGTGAGTTCAGGACCCCTCTTTTACATGTTTTCAAATGATTTTGGGGCTGGAACACATCAAAACCCGATTTTTGTAAAAGTTGGGTATTGAACCCGTTTGAATGCGTATGTGTATGTGTTTGATGTGTGTGTGGTTTGATTTCGGGCTTTTGTATGCATGAATGGTGTTGTGGTAGGTGTTTCTAAGGTTTGGGATGGTTGATTAGGGCTAAAATCGAGTTTGGAAGAGCTTGGAGGCCGAAAAGGACAGTTGCGTTCGGCTGGAACTGCATTCTGCATCAGCTAGGGCTAGGAGACCGAATGGAGTGCGATTGGAGGCCATAAGGCCGATTGGCGTGCGACTGAGGTCCATGCGCACGATTGCCATGCGACTGAGGTTCATACGTATGATAGTCATGCGACTAAAGTTCATGTGCCTGCAAGGCATGCGATTGAAGTTTATGCGAGTGATGTCCATTCGCACGAAGGTTATGCGCCTGGGGTCCATGCGCCTGGAGGCCATGCGACTGAGGTTCATTCGCACGAAGGGTATGCGACTGAAGCCATGCGACTGAAGGCCATACGCATGAAAGCTATGCGACTGAGAGTCCATACACATAGATGTCCATTCGCCGATAGGTCCATTCGCATAGGGTCTAATCGCCTGATGTCCATTCGTGTAAGGCCCCGTTCCTGGGATGCTTACAGTTGGATCCTCATCGCACATAAAAAATATAAATACGTTTTCATTTTACATTCATTACAAAAACATTAAACATAAACATTAAACATAAGGATGCCATTCAAAATACGCTGAGTAGCCGCCCCGTGCCATCCTCAGCAACATACCTGCCAACTGGAAACACATCAAAGTCAGCGTCGCTGAGTGAGTTCTAGTTTTATAAAAAAAACATACTTTTCTTCCTTCATAAAATCATTCGTTACTTTTGTAAGCGATCACACAACATACATACACATAGATAATATCATTATTATCTTCATCATTACCTTCGCACTTTAACTTTCGTTCGTTCATTATTACATCTTTTCTTTCCATTAAAACCATGAACTTTACCCTTCATGCTCATGGTAATGGACCTAGGCCTATCATAGACCTTCTATAACGGTGCACAGCACCTCATGGTCACAGTACCTAAGGTAAGGTTCAGGATCATTACATCTGTTATTTCATCACGTTCGTTACATTCTTCATTCGTTAATTATCGCACGGTACATTATCATTTACTTCATTTGTTATAACGTCTTTTCTTACGTTCGCTCATTTCATACATTTCGCACTTTCGCATCATCGTACCCGAAGTACATATCGCACGATCGCACACATAAGGAAGCCAGAATCGCACGCTATCTCATGGGTTAGCCAAGATCGCACACTAGCCAAAATCGCACGCTACCCTTATGCTTTCCATCGCACATATCGCACAAATCGCACCATCGGAGTGGTCACCAAGACCGACTCCCCCTGTGTGTGTGAGAACTCTCGGGGTTTAGCCAGAATCGCACGCCATCTAATGGGTTAGCCAAGATCGCACGCTACATAAACCACAGGAGGCAGCCAAAATCGCACGCTATATAGCACACAGTAAATACCACATCGCACGTATTGGAGCAGTTACCAAAACTGAACTCCCTACTGTGTCTATGTCCCCTTATGAGTAAGCCATGATCGCACGCTATAATACACACATAGTTGAGCTAATAACTCTCAATGAGTCATGAACCTCCTTTCTTCTTTCACAAGCCATCCTTACTCTCATTTGTTCATTCATGCTTGCATTCATTCATTATGTTCCTCTTTTCATTATCTTCCACTTTACGTTACATAATACTTTCATTACATTCATTAACATACATCGCACAACCACGGGAAGATAATCATACATATCATCATCATCAACATGCCCAACATAACATCTATGACCTCGAAAGTCAACTTACACAAGCCTACGGGAACCTCCCGAGTCAAAACCCATAACTGCACTTTCCCCCGAAGGTCATAAGATAAAAAGTTTTTCTTTCGACCGTATGAGCCCCACTTGGGCGTATGGATACTCCAGTCGCATGGCCTTCCAGGCGACTGAACAATTAGGCGAATGGACATCAGGCGAATGGACCCTATGCGAATGGACCTATGGGCGAATGGACATCTATGCGTATGGACTCTCAGTCGCATAGCTTTCATGCGTATGGCCTTCAGTCGCATGACTTCAGGCGCATGGGCTTCAGTCGCATGCTCTTCGTGCGAATGAACCTCAGTCGCATGGTCTCCAGGCGCATGGACTTTAGTCGCATAACCTTCGTGCGAATGAACCTCAGTCGCACACTCCTTCAATCGCATGCCTTACAGGCACATGAAATTCAGTCGCATGACCATCATGCGTATGGACATCAGTCGCATGGCAATCGTGCGCATGGACCACAGTCGCACGCCAATCAGCCGTATGGCCTCCAATCGCACTCTAGTCGGTCGCCTAGCCCTAGCTGATGCAGAATGCAGTTCATCCCGGCTTCAGCCGATGGTTTTCGGCCTCCAACCTCTTCCAAACCTCTTTTAAGCTCAAATCAACCATTCTAAACCTTAGGGAAACATACCACGACCTCATTCAAGCATAACCAAGCAAGAAATCAAGCCCCAAACGAATCATACACATACACACATACATAAAAACGGGTTAACACCTAAAAACTCAAAAAAAGGGTTTTCAGATGTGTTCCAGCCCCAAAATCAGTTGAAAACATGTAAAAGTGGGGTCCTAGAACTCACACAAACGTTCCCGTCGAGTAGAGCTTCGATTTGACTCGCTACACGACGATTTCCACGCTCGAATCCACCCGAACCAAGCTTTTCTCCTCTTTTTCTCCTTCTTTTATCCTCTCCTCTCTTCTTGGCTAAAAAATGGCAAGCATGGGGTGCTCTCACCCTTTTATACTCCCATTCATCGAAGTTTCTCTCATTGGCGAGTTTGGTCCCTCGACTTTAGACTTTATTTCTTTTTCTTCTTTCGTCGGCTTCAAGGAAAATTTGCGGGCGTTACAATTCGCCTAAGTGTTCATTCGCATCGAAGGCCATGCGGCTGAAGGGTGTCCATACGCCCAAGTAGGGCTCATACGCCCGAAAGAACAACTGTTCATCTTATGACTTTCGAGGGAAAATGCGGTTGTGGGTTTTGACTAGGGAGGTTCCCGGAAGTTCGTGTAAGTTAACTTTGAGGTCATAGACGTTATGTTGGGCATGTGATGATGATTATGTGATGCATGATTGGTTTGTGTGTATGATGTATGGTATGTATGTATGATGATGCCCTATATGGTGATGCTGTATGTTTATGTTTATGTTCCTTAATATGTGTGGTTATTTTCACGTGGCTTTACGTTGAATGTTAATGAATGAAATGAAAGTATTATGTAACGTAAAGTGGAAGATAACGAAAAGTGGAACATGATGAATGAATGCATGCATTAATGAACGAATGAAAATGTGAAAGGCTTGCAAGCAAAATGTACAGAGGTGCACGGCTCTAAAATGCCGTAAGCTCAACTACGTATAGTTTAGCTAACCCTTAAGGGTACACACAGGGGTTCCAGTCTTTGTGACTGACCAACGTTGTGGTACATGGTGTATAGTGATTACTCACCTCGGTGCTGGTGCTAGGCTATGTGCAGTGTGGAAGTCATTTATGAACTTCGGCCCAGTACTCGAGTTATGCATATCGTTGGGGGTGGAGTAGTGATTACTCACCTCGGTGCTGGTGCCAGGCTATGTGCTGTGTGGAAGTCATTTATGAGCTTCGGCCCAATACTTGAGTTATGCATATCGTTGGAGGTGGAGTAGTGATTACTCACCTCAGTGCTGGTGCCAAGCTATGTGCAGTGTTAAAGTCATTTATGAACTTCGGCCTAGTACTCGAGTTATGCATATCGTTGGGGTTTAGTATATGGATGGGATCTTTGTCGCTTACCCCGGTGTTGGTGCCAGGCTATGTGCAGTGTGGAAGTCATCTATGAACTTCGGCCCAGTAGCCATATAGTTTGGGGCATAGCTGTTGACACTGATCCAGAATGTGATGAAATAATAGATGTAATGATCCTGAACTTTATCTTAGGTACTGTGGCCAGAGGTGCTATGCACCGTTATAGAAGGTCTATGATAGGCCTAGGTCCAGTACCATGAACAGAAGGGTAAAGTTTATGGTTTGATGGAAAGGGTAAGATGTAATGATGAAAGAATGTAAAAGTTAATGACGTACGATGAATGAACAGAAGTTAATAGATGAATGATGAAGATAATAAAGATATTATCTATGTGTACGTATGATGTGTGATCGCATGAATGTAAAGAACAGTTTTTAATGAAAGCAAAGTATGTTTTATTATAAAACTAGAAGTCACTCAGCAACGCTGACTTTTATGTGTTTCCAGTTGGCAGGTAAAGTTGCTTAGGATGGCACGGGGCGGCTACTCAGCTTGTTTTGGATGGCATTCTTTTTTTTAATGCTTTTGTAATGTAATGAAACAAATATTTTGTAACTGGACAATGATTTATTATGTTGCAAAAGTTTTTATGATGAAATGGAATGATGTTTAATGTTTCTGCTGCAACGTTTTATGAAAGTTAAATGTAATTATATGTTTTATGTGCGATGAGTAACCAACTGTAAGCGTCCTGGGAACGGGGCCTTACAGTGGTGGTGGGCTGTCTCACCAGGCGCACAAGAGTTGCAGGCAGTGGAAGCAGAGACATGTCATGCTCGTATCCTAGGCCCCGAGCGATCTGCGGAACGATGCTGCTCCCTACCAACGCCCATCGTGCCTGCCTGTGATAGTAGCTGGCAAAGTAATCAGAAAGATCATGTGTGTGGTGGTAGTGTGGGTATGTGAGTAGACACTGGAGAAAGAATAGGTTGGCGGTGTTGACCTTGTCGGTCCCCGCTCCACGTCCAGCGACCGACATGGCGATCAGTCGGTGAATGTAACGATAGAGTGACTCTGGTGTTGTCCTGTCGTTCCCTCGAAATAAATGTGTGCGCAATAAAAAATGACTTCGACATCGACGTAACACCAATAACTTAAACAAACAGAATGTTGTACATGTTGGTCTTGTACGTCGTGAATATCAACCTCACGTGCGGTAATGCGCGTCACATTTTGTACGAGGTAGGATGACAAAATAAAACATCTTCCACACCCTTAGTTTCTAGATTCTTTCGTGTTTCATACACTGTTAGGATCGTGTATTGAACGAAATACTAACTGATTAATGTGTATATTGAATCAAATAGTGCGGAATCCTATTTGATTGGGGATCCAATCAGTGAGAACGCACGTAGAAATAATTATGGATTGAATCTAAACGTTAAGAACGATATGGAATCGATCTAGTGTGATCTATGAACTTGGTATTTATAGGTTAGGGTTTCTCATTCGGGCGACTGAACAATTAGCATGGTTCAGTCGTGCGATTGAGCCATGCGGTTGATCCATTCGCACGACTGAGTGTTCAGTCGTGCGACTGAGTCAATCTCATGTTACACTTGTGCGACTGATCCAGTCTCCTAGTTTAGTCGTGCGACTGAGTCATTCGCATGAAGTTGTTCATGCGTATGGTCCATAAGCATGGGCCATTCGCATGAGAACTTCATATTAGTAAGTTTGAATATATTTATTAATCATTACATTATTAAGATTCATTCAAACAACCACAAACCTATATAGTCAGTTCAATAAGCGTTACACTACTAATCAATGAAATAATAAACATTATAAGCACAACCACACATTGTATTTCATTAAGTACCCATTCAATTACATATGTGTAAGACAATAAAGACATATTACATTAAGCTCAGAAACTAGGTACACATGTATCTACAAACTCCCCCTTGGACCTAGATTCATCTATTGTCTTACATTCTTCGTAAGCTCCTCATATTTCTTGTACCTCTCCTCTCTTATAACTCCTGCATGTATTTCAATTGCAAAGCAGAGTCTGATCACGTTTTGGAATTGGAGGGCTTGTACAATATCTTGTGCGTCATAGAACAGTGGCCACTTGTATAATGTGTAAACATCATCAGCCGACAAGTTAGTGAGCCACATGGGGTCAAATACCCTAATAGTTTCCATATTTCCATTTCTGTTCAGTACTATGACCGCCTCACCTGTTCTCCAATCGTAGTACCACCACTTGAAGTGTGGAGTGAAGTCATGTGGCATTTCCCGTAGAGGGATTCTAGACATCGTGCGCGGAGGACTCCACTTCAGCACTACTTTTGGCTTTCCAGTAATGGCATCAACTTCAGATCTTCTGATATACCTCGTTGGTTGTTGAGGTTTGAAGTTGACCCGCTTGGTGTGGTACTCTCTCTTTAAAGCAGCTTCAAACCAGCCTGACATCTTACGAGGGTCAGTGCAGGACCGGTGAAGGGTGGTCACTTACAACACAACAACACAAAGAGGAGATTAACCAAACTTAATCAAACAGTAAACTGGATTAACCACAATAATGATACTAAGAACACAAGTAATGAGTAAGAGACAGAACAAGAGAACACAAGAGATTGGGTTTCAAGGATGCAGTATATTGCTTTCTCAAGTTTTATTACAAGTGTTACAAAATATAAAGAAAGATACTAGAACATGGAATACTTATACTACAACCTACAGCCGGCTATACTTTGAAAGCCAGCTGGATACAATTGACTAGACACAAACAAAATCAATTGTAAAATCAAAAGGCATATTTGCCTTTTGACTTGTGACTATGACATGCCATAGCTCACATCCTAATATATTACAAAAAGGATAAAAGTACATAAAGTAGAAAGCATGGACTCAAGACCGCAATGTACAGTTACCAAAAGCATTGACCTTTCACCAACTCATGTAAGTTGGTGACTTTACAGAGTTGCAGCGGAAAGGTGGTCCAGCTTTATGGTAAAGTACATCGGATAAAGGCATATCTCTAAAAGTCTTCGGAAGAAATCTGTCTTCACTATTTGGCTTCGGAAGACTTTGTCTCTGAAGCTTCAGAAGACTTCACTTTTGGCTTCGGAAGATATTGGTATTGGCTTCGGAAGATTTTACACTTATAATATTTCTAGTGAATGGTGTAAAACTTCCGAAGCAATTCTACTTCAGTTCTTTAGTGCATTGCTTTTAGAGAGACTTTGGATGTTTTGTGTTGCATCAGACTTATAGGAATCCTTACAAACTCCCCCTAGGCTGATGCTACCAAAACATTTAGAAGATCTTCAGATGTTAGTAGTCTTCAGCACAATGATGACCATACCCTTCTTCATTAGATGGTCAGGATCATTCAAACTCTCATAGTATCTTCTCATTTCAAAGAGATCATGCAGAGGTAAGTTAATTATGTCTTGCCATGTATAGACATCCTCAACACCTTGATCTCTGATTACATGCCATCTTTCTGGATTAGTAGAGAAGGTCCATGATAAGATGGGTGTCTCAGCTGCAAGAGAAGCCACTTGAATTGGAGTTGGTTGGGCTGCCTCTTCATGCACTTCCTCAGGTTGATCTGACTCAGCTTGAGGTGTAGAGGTACATGATTTAGGCTTCTTCTTCTTAGACTTTGGTTTAGAATCCATCTTCTTCTTCTTCTTAGAGGACTTTAATTGAGAAGACTGGTCTGCAGCACCTTGTTGATCATCCTTGTCTTTCTCAGTTGGGTGTTCCTCTCTCACATGTTCAGAAGGAGAGGGATTTTGACCCTGCTGTGGATCAGAAGATGAAGCTTGCTGAGGCTCAGCAGGAGGTCCGGGTTGTGTTGTCTCAGGTTGTTCAACCTTAACCTCCACTTCAGGTGGGACTTGACTTGGAAGAGAGTGTAAGTCAATCAGCTCTCCACTCTTGATCTTCTGCTTGATTACCCTGATATGCTCATCCATTGTGGATAGAGACATAGGGCCAAGTCTCCTTCCTGAGAATCCATACAGCTTCAAGAAGCTCATCATCCTTTGTCTGTCAGCAGACTTCTTCATACTCTTTTGGATGATGGCTCTTGACTTTGCAGCCTCTTCCCTCATCTTTCTCTTTGTAGCTTTTTGTTCTTTGAGCACTTGAAGTTCAAGTTGTTTGAGATACTCAAACTCAATGTACTCAAAGGACAAGGGAAGAAGTGAAGATGCCTGGTAGAGACCTGTGGCACTCAGGTAGTTGATCATGTTTTGTCTGTTTGTTTCTTTGTCTACCAGAGGTTCTTGTGTTGAAGCCATAGTCTCTTACACAGGACTTTCTTGAACTGGGGAGAGAGTAAGAGCATGCTTGTAGAGTCTTTTCTGTCTCTTCTCCTCTTTGAATTGGAGAAGTAACCTTGCATCCTCTTTTTCTTTCATCTCTCTTGACACTTCCATGTCAGCTAGTTCATTTAGTTGTTCTATGGGGAGAGAAATAATTTCATCTATGTCATAGTTCCTGGTCTGCAGGTAAGTAATCCTTACTGCCCTCAACTCATCATCTTGAGTATTTGGTCTGGGGGCAGCCCTGATTGCAGCTTGCATAAAACCTGAAGACCGAGAGGAACTTTCTCCCCTTAGCTTTCTCTTCCTCTCTCTCTCCTCCTCCTCAACTTCCTCAGGAGTCAAAATCCTTTTCCCTTTGTCACCCACAGACCTTTGTGACTCAGGGTGGATAGAGATTTGGCCTTCATTGCTTGGTGTAGCATCCATGCTCTGGCCAGAGAGAGGTTGTGAGACACCTTCACCAGCAGGTGTTTCACCGAGGGAATGAATTTCTGAAGCAGTTGTTGGTGTGACAGGGCTCTCAGGCTCTATCACTGGGCCTTCAGCCAAGGTTTTCCCTTTGAAGCTAATCTCAGGGTCTGCCTCAACATCCAGTTGACCAATGACATTACCTGATTGCCTTTGTCTCCTTCTTAGGCTGAACTCTCCAGTAATTCTGTCTTGAATTCTGAGTGCCAACCTGTCAGCTTGTCTTGATTTGCTTGGATTGACAAGTGGCATGTTGACCAGATCAAGACCTTCATAGTAGTTCAAGGTTTGAAAATCAAATACTTCTTGTTGCCCTTGAACTCTGTGAAGAATAAGTGCTCTTCTATCAGCATCATACCTCCACCCAATAATGTGTTTAAAGTTCCTTGAGGTGGGGATGACATTGCCCTTGGTATACCTTCCTCAATACTCCTGATGATAGAGTCTATAGAGTCCACATTAATGTGAACTTGAGGAAGTTGCTGATGCACAATTGCAAGTGAGGATGGTGAGTCCCCAATGTCCATACTCTCTGAGGAGCTCCCAGGTTCTGTGTCTGTAATGACTTTCTCCCCCTTTTTGGTAACATCACCCTCTTGCATAGGTGAGCTAGAGGTTAGGTCAACCACATTCACAGGTTCTTGTGTTCCTAGTTGAACTCTTCTTAAAGGTCTCCCAGCTAGTTTTTCCCTGAGATAAGATATCTCAAGTTGCTGATCATTGATGTTGTTGTGAAGGGTAGTCACCTGATATTCAAGGTGACTAACCTTAGAGACTAAAAAGGAGCATGTTTTTGACCGTTTTTGCACCTTTAGTCTCAGATTCCCCTCTTCTTCATCAGAAGAATCATTGGGGGATGAGATGATTGGACCAAAGTCCTCTCTCTCACTACCAGCTTCAAGTTCTTGGTTGCTAGATTTCCTTTACTCATTGACATTCTCAGTTGAGATGTCAATGGGCTGAGTTGCCATGGTTGAGGTCATAATAATGTAATCACTTGCAAAAGTGAGAGCCTCTTCCATATGGATATCCTGAACAGGTTCAGAAGTATCCACCTCAGTTATAGATGACTGATGTGGGCTAGACAGAGGAGACTCAGGAGTACTCATCTCTCTTTGAGTAGGGGAAGAGAAGAGAGACTCATGGTACTCACTAAACCTAAGTCTTCATCAGTATAGAAGGAAAGTTTGGAATTGGCTGATTTAGATCTAAAGGCTGGGAATGGTAACTATCCCCTGAAGGTTGTTCACTTGAGTGTTGAGACTCAGAGTGAAGCTTAAGGCAGTTGGGCTTGTGAGCTCATCTGGGTGAGCATGAGGAACCTCAGCCCTGATAGTTGAAGAGATGGGAGTGGTTTGCTCCTCAGAGGAAGTGGGAGCTCTAGTGTCCACTTCCTCCTGTAAAGGTGAGTATATGGGGACCTGCACAGACTCAATAGCTTGAGCAGGGGTTCGTTTGGATTTTCTTTGGTAGGTGAGGGTTACTTGAGGCCTTTTTAGTTGTAGAGAGGTAGAAGGTGTGGGTTCAACAATAGCTTGTTGTGCTAGGTTGTCACCTTGAGCAATGAGCTCTAACATTTTGGGGCAAGGGTTGTTTCTACCCCTGAGAAGCCTACAGTTGGCTTCTTCATGATCTTAAGGATGCCGGGTTTCATCTGTCTCAATTTAAAAATATTATCGGTTTCCCTCAACTGTGAGCCCAGTTCACAGTTGAGAATGTGTTGAACATATCTAGGAAACATATAATACTCTAAGGAGTCCAAGTTAGCAATCAAATTGGTATAGACAAATTGAGAGTACCTGAACTTGACCCCTTGAACCATTCCATGCAATATGAAGGAGAGATTCTCAGGAATCTGGTCCCACCCTCCATGCTTGTTTGACAAGCTGTGGATAACCACATGGAGTAGGTATTTCCACTGGAATGAGACCTTCCCTTTCCTGAAGGTCTTTACAGAGAAATCTTCCTCATAGCCCATCTGCTCAAAGGAATGATTGACAGCTTCCTTTGGGAAGGACAACTCACCTTCTTCATCATCCAGCTGCAAATGAGTGTTGATGATGGCCGGAGTGATGAAGATTGTCCTCCCTTGCACTGTGGCAGACAGTGCCTTCTCCCCATCCATGATGACCTCTTGGCAGGTCTTCCAAAATTCAAGCAGATGATCCTCATAGAGAGTAGGATCAATGGTTAGGGAGGTGAAGTAATTTGATAAAGCTAAGAACTGGCAAATCTCTTAGAAACTTTCATCTTTCTTAGAGCTTAACAGAGCAACCTGGTTGTGTTGCCTGTGAAGTTGCATGGAGAAATCTGGGTTGTTTCTGCGGTTAAAGTTGGCCATTTGAGAAGCTTAAGGATGAAGAAAAGTGAAAAGCAAAGGCTGTTTGGGAATTAGGTTTGAGGAATAGTAGAATTGAAGAATATAGCGAGGGAGAGGGGGAACCGTTGGGTATTTATGTGAAAAGGATTTGAACCAAAGTTAATGAAAGAGGATAAACTTTGAAATCTGTATGTCGGTCCCACCTCTGAAAAAGTAGTTTGCTTTGGCTCAAAAAGTAGTTTTCTTGGAATTCGAAAAGCTTTCGAAGGTAAATTATCTTCGGAAGTTTTAATGAAAAAGCTTCCGAAGCTAAAATGACTTCGGAAGATTTTCCTGAGAATCTTGAAAATTTTTCTTCGGAATAGAAATAAACACTTGAATGCTTTGTATATAAAACAACAAAGCTTCCAAGAGTTAATTTTGCTTCGGAAGGAAAAGGTCCTTGAAAACAAATAAGTGTTTGAGACAAGTATTTAAGCTTCGGAAGATAGATTGAGACTTCTTCCGAAGGTAAATTTCTTAGACAGTAATTTATTTTGAAGACATGATTTTCTTCCAAAGGTAAAAATATATCTTCCGAAGGATCAGAAAATTTTCAAGAATCTAAGGAAAGTCTTCAAAAAGGATTTGATATCCAAAGAAAACATGAGCTTATGAAAGTGATGAACTAGACAACTTAGGACACACATATTTTAGGAAATAACTAGAATTAGTTTTAAGAAAAGATCTACTCAAAGTTGATCATCTCAATAGCTGATATTAGATATTTAAATCTCTGTTCATCAAAAGCTTTTGTAAACAGATCAGCATATTGTTCATTTGTATGAACTTTGACTAGTTTAATTAATCCCTTTTCATAGTTATCTCTTATTAAATGATACCTGATATTAATGTGTTTGGTCCTTGAGTGCTGCACAGGGTTCTCAGTGATAGAGATAGGACTATTGTTGTCTATGTGGATAGGAGTCTCTTTGAAGTTAAATCCATAGTCCAGCATCTGATTTTGAATCCAAAGCACTTGAGCACAACAACTTGTAGCAGCAATGTATTCAGCCTCAGCAGTTGATGCAGACACAGAGGATTGTTTCTTGCATTGCCATGAGACAACCCTTCCACCAAGAAATTGACATCCTCCAGATGTAGACTTTGCAGTCATGTTGCGACCACCATAATCACTATCTGTATAAGCATACAGATTGAAGTCAGGATTCTTTGGATACCATAAACCAAGTGTTGAAGCACCTTTGAGGTATCTTAGAATCCTTTTGACAGTGATGAGGTGAGACATCTTAGGGTTGGCTTGATATCTTGCACAAATACATGTAGCAAACATGATATCAGGCCTGGTAGCTGTAAGATACATAAGAGACCCAATCAGAGCCCTGTATAAGTGTTCATCTACACACTCCCCCTCAAGATCAGGTCCAAGGGAGTGGTTTCTGGCTATGGGTGTCTTGGCAATCTTACAGTCAGTCATGTTGGACCTCTTGAGTATGTCCTGAACATACTTTGACTGACTTATGAAGATGTCATCTTCAACTTGCTTCACTTGAATTCCCAGAAAGAAATTGAGTTCTCCCATTGCACTCATTTCAAATCTTTCTTTCATCAGTTTCTCAAAGTCTTTGCCTAGCTTTGGATTAGTTGAACCAAAGATGATGTCATCTACATACACTTGAACTAGCAATATGTTATTTCCCTCTCCTTTGATAAAGAGAGTTCCATCTATAGTACCTCCCTGTATCCATGTTTGCAAAGATACTCAGACAATGTCTCATACCACTTCCTGGGTGCCTGATGCAGCCCGTAAAGAGCTTTGTCAAGCTTGCAGACATAATCAGGATGATCAGGGTCTACAAAACCAGGTGGTTGTTTGACATACACCTCTTCATCAATCACTCGATACAGAAAAGCACACTTCACATCAAGTTGAAAGACCTTGAAGTTCTCGGATGCAGCAAATGCCAGGAATATCCTAACAGCTTCTAATCTTGCTACAGGAGCAAAGACATCAGTGTAGTCAATCCCTTCTTCTTGTGTGTATCCTTGAACTACTAGTCTAGCCTTGTTCTTGATGATAATGCCTCTATCATCCTTCTTATTCCTAAACACCCATTTGGTTCCAATGGTAGTCTTCCCATGAGGAAGAGGACAAAGGTTCCAAACTTTTTGCCTTTTGAATTGAAGCATATCTTATTGCATAGCTTCAACCCAACTTCTATCCTTTAGAGCCTCATCAACTTTCTTTGGCTCTATCTGGGATAAGAAACAAGAATGAAGACAAACATTTGCTTCATGGGTTTGTCCTCTTGTTCTTACCCCTGTGACAACATCTCCAATGATGTTTGTGGTGGGGTGTGACTTGTGGATCCTAAGCTAAGGGTTCACAACAAGTTACTGAGAAAGATCCAAATTTGAAAAATTTAGATCTGGCATAGATGATTCACCCTCCACAGCACCACACTTATCAAGATTGACTTGATCCAATGAGTGTGTGACATCATTGATGTTGTCATCTATGTTGTGGTTATTAGCATCAAGGAATTCCTGATCACTTTCACCATCACCATTGTTCTCTTCCATAGTTGAGGTATCTTTATCTGGTTGTGGAGCCTCTGAGCTGGAATTTGAAGGCAGCCTAGATGTATCAGCTGAATTTGTCATTGTAGTGCTGATAGAAACCTCATTTGCTGAAGTAGTTCCAACTAGAGCTGAAGATGTATGAGTTGAAGGTCTTCTTAGCTCAAATCTTGGATCAGGATCACCTATATTTAGTTTTTCTGTAGATCCTGAAACATTCTCACAAGATTTGTTAAAACAGTTGGTAACTAAATCAAGATCAAATAGCCAATCAGGACCAGAACCAGCCACACAGGGTTTGTGTTCATTGAAAGTCACATTGGCTGACTCCTAAACAATTCTAGTTCTGAGATTGTATACTCTATAAGCCTTAGCCTGGGAAGAGTATCCAATGAAGTGTCCATCATATGATTTCTCAACAAATTTGGCAATTTGATCTTTGGTATTCAAGATGGTGCAAGGATATCCAAATGACCTGAGAAAACCAATGAAAGGTTTTCTCTTGTTCCAAAGTTCATAAGGAGTCTTACCATGTGTCTTAACTACTAAAACTCTGTTTTGCACATAGCAAGCAGTGTTTACTGCCTCTGCCCAGAAGGTGATGGGCAGTTTGGACTCAGACAACATAGTTCTTGCAACTTCAATTAGTGTCCTGTTTCTCCTCTCAGCAACACCATTTTGCTGAGGAGTCCTGGGAGCACTATATTGTCTTGTAATATCTTTTTCATCACAAAATGTATCAAGGATTTGATTCTTGAAATCATTCCCTTGATCACATCTTATGGTTTTGACCTTGTGATCACTTTGATTCTCAATGTTTAAGATGAAATTCTTCAGAATCGTAGGGGTCTCATCCTTAGTTCTAAGAAAGAAAACCCAAGTGAATCTTGTAAAATCATCTGTGATCACCAAACAGTAAGAGGTCCTTCCTAGACTCATTACACTGGTGGGGCCAAAGAGATCCATATGTAATAAGTGTAGGGGAGTAGTGATGGAGTTCCTTTCCTTAGGCTTGTGAGATACCTTATGTTGCTTCCCTTTGAGGGATGCAACACAATGATCATCACTTGTAAACTCTTTTTTTGGCATTCCAGTTACCAAATCATGTTTAATTAGTTTATTCATGTTCTTAAAGTTCACATGGCACATTCTTTTATGCCATAGGAAAGACTCATCTGTATTTGCTTTAGACAGAAAGCATGAAACTTCTCCGGAGGGAGATGTTTCTTGCAAGTCCATCTTGTACATGTTCCCTTTCTTGGGGGCTCTAAGCAGGATGTGCTCATGAGGAATGACCACTCCAGGCTTGAGAACAATGCACTCATGTTCAGTAAAGAGCATGTTATGACTTTGATCGCAATATTGGGATACACTCAGAAGATTGTACCCAAGCTCCTTGACAAAGTTTACCTTTTCAATGCTGAGCTTATCATTTGTGACCTTGCCCCTTCCATAAATGTAACCACCTTCATCTCCTCCAAAAGCAACTGGTCCTTTATCAATTCTCTCAAAGTTATGGAGTAGTGACCTATTGCCTGTCATGTGCCAGGAACAGCCACTATCAATGATCCAGACATTCTTGTTTGTCTTGAGCTGTTACTGCACAAAGAAAATGATTAGTTACATTTGGAAACCCAAGCCTTATTTGTCTTGGGCTCACTGAGTATAATAGAAGGTAATGCAATAGTAATAGATAATATGGTTGTGCTAGAAGGATCTTAAGCTGTTGTTGATGGAGAAACTTCAGTCACTTGGTCTTTCTTAGACTTCCACACCACCTTTGGAGTCTTGGACTTGACTTTCAAAAGTTCGGAAGCTTTTGGGACTTCGGAAGTTTTGATGACTGAACCTTCGGAAGATTCTGCAGTCACTGCAGCAGACTTCAGTGCTTCGGAAGAATTCCTTTCTTTCGAGACCAACTTCTCTTCCGAAGGTATTTTTCCATTTGCCTTCTTCTTAGATTTGGAGCTTCCGAAGGAAACAGACTTTCCTTCCAAAGCTTGAATCTTCTTGAAACTCTTTGAAGTCTTTGTCTTGGTCATATGGATAGTACTTTTAGGATTGTATGGACAATCCTTAGCAATGTGAGAGGTACTTTCACACATGACACACAACATTTTCTTCTTCACAAGAGTCTCCTTATGAGAACAAGACTGTCTTTGGTCAGATCCCTTCTCCACCTTCATCTTTGCAGATGCTGAGACGGTTCTTATGGGCTGGGAACTGTTCTTGGAGTTTGATGGTCTAAGCTGTGCAGCAGTGGTACACAGCAAATCAGTCTTCTTCTTGGTACTGAGATGATTTAAACAAGAACCAGAACTCTTAGCTGAAAAGTTTTGGTTGATGTGTTCAGTCTTTACTACTTCAAACCCTGCAGAGATAAAAACTTGTTTCTGCTTAGAGTCAAAAGTAGCCTTGATCTCTTGAGCCTTCTTTGTTTTTCTTTTGCTCTTCCTGATCAAGTTCTTTCTCATTCACTTGGTCATCACAGTAATTTTCTTCTCCTCAGAAGGATAGTGGGCCTTCATAGAATCCTCCTCTTCACTCTTCTCAGAGGAATTCTTCACTACTCTTCTTCATCCTCTTCACTTATAGGATCTATGAGAGGAAGCTCATCTATACAAGTTCCACACCTAGGAGATCTTACTAACAAGATTGTGTGTGGAGGAGCTATCTCATTGGATCCCAGTCCTTGTCTATTTTGATAACACACCTTGTTGTGTAGGGATGAGGATATCATGTTCTTGAAGGTCTCTTCTTCAAGAACACTCTTCTGCCCTGGCTTTGCTGATCACAAGCTCAGCCTGGCACTCAGTCAGCTTGGTTATGAGATCTTTGATTTGAGTCCTAAAATCTATATGCTCATGTTTTAGAACTGAAATGGTTTTCTCTAAGTCCTCTATCTTTAGTTTATAATTATTTTCAAACTTTCTAAAATCAGATTTTAAAATGTTTAAGGACTCAAGATCAGATCTCATCGCCAAGTTATAGGACATGTATCTGTTAACTTTAGCAATGCATTCAGGAGTACAGAGATGTTCCAATACCTTGGCTTCATCATGATCTGCCATTAGTGCTTGGTTTGGATAAGCATCTTCCACCTGAAAGCTCCAATCAAAGCCTCCTTCTTCAACAGCAACAGCAGCTTGTTGCTTTGACTTCTCATTCTGAGGGGCTTTCTCAGTGTAGTTTGGTCTGGTTTGTGCTTGGCCACCATTTATTTTAGGTGCCTTACACTCTCTAGCAAAGTGGCCCATCAGGTTACAGTTGTAACACTTGACTTTGCTTTTATCCAAGCCAAACTTTCCACTGGTTGCATTGCTTGGAAACCTCCTTCCAGTTCTCTTGTAGAACTTCTTGGCTTTATGAGTGAGAAGAGCCCTCTGCTGGACTATTTCCATATATTCCAGATCATCTGGATGGATACAATCCAGGTCTCCAAGAGTGAAAAGAGAGTTGCCACAACTTTCATCAGAAGACACAAAGGCTTGATAAGAGCTTGTCTCTTGGAATGGGCTTCCTTGAGTGTAGTTCTCCTTGGGTGTCTCTAGGAAGGTGATGAAAGGACCCTTTGGTGAGTTGTCAGGGTAGCATATGAGATGATGTTGGGGTTCTATGCTATCCCTTTCAACCATATGCAGGGCTGAACCCAATTGATTTTTGGAGTTGCCAGATGAACCTTGCATGTTCATCTCCATCTGGTAGCCATTGAGAATCCCATATAACTCTATCAGAGTAAGAGTTTTGAGATTTTTAGTCCTTTTGATTACCACACAATAGTGTGTCCATTGCCTAGGAAGGGAGGACATGAACTTCCTTACAATGTCTCTGTTTTCAAGAGGAACTCCTCCACCCACAAGGGTATCCATTATTTCAACATACCTGAAGTATTGCTGAGTCATGGTTTCACCTGTTTTGAAGGTGAAGTTTTCAAACTGCTGCTTCAAGAGATCCTTCTTGTTCTCCTTGGCTTCAGAGGAGCCTTCATACATCAGTTTTAGTGCATCCCACAGCTGTTTAGCTGTTTTGCACTTCTTATAACCTCTGTACACAGAGTTTGGAAGGGCAGTTTGAAGAGCTGTCATGGCTTTTCTATTAATCTCTACTATCTTCCTATCTTCATCAGAGTAGTTAGCCACATCTTTGGGGATCATACCAGCACCAGTAGCAGAAAGAGTGCTGGGTATGAAAGGTCCATTTTCAACAGACTCCCATATTCTTGAGTCTAGAGACCCGATGAAACCTTCCATTCTCATACACCAGGTATCAAAGTCATCAAGAGTGATCAGTGGGAACTTGTTCATGGTTCCAGTTTCCATATCAGTCTTTGAAATAGCTGCCATTTGAAAGTTTAGTATTTTTGTGTGTGAGGGATCTTAAGATGGTGAGATCTTATATCAAGAGCCTGAAATGCTCTGATATCAATTGTAGGATCGGTGAAGGGTGGTCACTTACAACACAACAACACAAAGAGGAGATTAACCAAACTTAATCAAATAGTAAACAGGATTAACCATAATAAAGAGTAAAAGACAGAACAAGAGAACAAGAGATTGGGTTTCAAGGATGCAGTATATTGCTTTCTCAAGTTCTATTACAAGTGTTACAAAGCATAAAGAAAGATACTAGAACATGGAATACTTATACTACAACCTACAGCCAGCTATACTTTGAAAGCCAGCTGGATACAATTGACTAGACACAAACAAAATCAATTGTAGAATCAAAAGGCATATCTGCCTTTTGACTTGTGACTATGACATGCCATAGCTCACATCCTAATATTTTACAAAAAGGATAAAAGTACATAAAGTAGAAAGCATGGACTCAAGACCTCAATGTACAGTTACCAAAAGCATGGACCTTTCACTAACTCATGTAAGTTGGTGACTTTACAGAGTTGCAGCGGAAAGGTGGTCCAGCTTTATGGTAAAGTACATCGGATAAAGGCATAACTCTAAAAGTCTTCGGAAGATTTCTGTCTTCACTATTTGGCTTCGGAAGACTTTGTCTCTGAAGCTTCGGAAGACTTCACTTTTGGCTTCGGAAGATATTGGTCTTGGCTTCGGAAGATTTTAGAATATTTCTAGTGCATGGTGTAAAACTTCCAAAGCAATTCTACTTCAGTTCTTTAGTGCATTGCTTTTAGAGAGACTTTGGATGTTTTGTGTTGCATCAGACTTATAGGAATCCTTACAGTCAGCGTATAGCAACTTCAACTTTGCTAACTGGTTAAGCTCAAAACCCAGAAGAGTCTTCAGATCGTGTGGGAATCTGATGTACTTGATCCCTTTCTCTCTCTTAACAGCATAAACTTTAAGATTTTCAAAATAGGCCCACGCTATGATTTTGCCTGACACCTTGTGATGCTTCTTCACTTTGTAGAGTTTGGTGTAGACAGTTGACTTTGGAGCACTGCGCTAGGCTCTATGTTCTGCAAAACATGCTGCCTATTCAGCCTTTCTGATGTTGACATCGGCGTTTGAGGCTTGGGCTTTCTCTTTGTCCTTCTCTGACTCCTGCTCCATTTTATCCAGAGTTTCAAAGGTATCACTGATAAGGGTGTCTCCCAGATTGGGAACTACATTTCCTTCATTGTCAGTATACTCTGGATAATGTTGGGCCGTGACATCCTCAATTTCCATCTCGTCTATATCATTCAGTTCATCGTCACTTTCCACGGTTACGGTAGGAGCATCCTTCAGGATCTCATCAGGATTGAGTCGGAACATTCCGGCCAATTGCTCATCAGTGAGATCATGAATTATTTCTCCTTCTTCAGGAGTGTAACTCACGGATCTCCTAACTATCCCTTGCAGATCAAGAATCATTGTTAGTTGAGCCTTGATCTGCTAGAGGGGAGCAACGTCGTATTCATCTCTTTGAAAATTTGGATCTGCTTGATTTAAAACATTTAACACAACAATCATTAGTTACTAATCAAAACAGAACCACATTAACAAAATATAAACATTATGTACATTAGTTTGATACAATATTCAATTACACATGATTTTAAATAACATAAACAACTATGCATTACTCGTCTTGTATCATGTGTTCCTCTGCTGACGAGGCTGATATAGAGGCACCTTTGTCTTGAGCTTTCTTGGTCCTCCTTTCACTTGCTGATGTGGCACCCGTAGCAGATGTATCTCCTTCTCCTTCATCATCATCATCACCAGCATCAACATCATCTCCTCCCTCAGTAACGTCACCTTGATCATCACCATCATCATCCTCATCATCATCACTGTCATCATCATCACCATCATCTCCATCTCCTTCTCCGATCTTTAGTGGCTCATCTTTAGATCCTTTGAGCCTCAACATGAGCTTCTTGTTCTGAGCCCTCTAAATCCTGTATCCTCTGTACAGAGGATGTTTGCATCTCTCTCAGCTCTGTGATCTCAAGGCTCTGAGCCTCAATCCTCTGGGCTTGGGAGGCATTGAGCTCCATCAGCTGATTAAGCTGAGTAGCTCTTTGGTCATCCGTCGCCAGCAGCTTTAGTACTAACCGGTTTAGGTTAGCCAGCTGCTCCTCCAACCCAATAGATGGGTAAGAGGATCCAAAAGCAGGTGGGACCTGTGATGAGGTCCCGGCTCCATGTGTGGTGGTGGTAGTGGTGGATGTAGAGAAGATGGGTGGTGGGATATGTGTGGATGGTGGGGTAGTCATGATGGGTGGAGTGGTAGTGGTGGTATTAGGTGGAGTGGTGGTAGTGGTGGAGGGTGGAATGGTGGTAGTGGTGGAGGGTGGAATGGTGGTAGTGGTGGAGGGTGGAATGGAGGTAGTGGTGGTGGTAGGTGGAGTGGTAGTGGTGGTAGGTGGAGTGGTAGTGGAGGTAAGTGGAGTGGTGGTTGTGGTGGCTGTAGTGGTGGTGGTGATAAAGGTCATCCTCCTCCTTTTCGTCTTTATCCCGTGGGACCGAGCCATCCATTTATTCCTCGAACCCCTCGAGGTGGATGCTCCCCCTGGGATGTTGTGCTGATCTGGGTGTAGGATGGATCAGTCATAGTCTCCCAGACCCTCCCAGGCGTTCACCAACCGCCCTAAGCCCTTGTTCGGTGGCAAGCACCTTGCTGCCCACCGTTCGAGTCAACGGCTCCTCATCGGACTCCTCCTCCTCATCAGGTCGGAAGTCCTAATGGAAGCCCGCAATCTCTGTCCCACCTTGGGTGGGTGCTGGAGATGCTATATCAGCAGTGGAGGCCCTCAATTGAGTGGACCCTTCATCTCCACCATCACCGCTATCATCGTCGTCGGAATCATCGTCCGGGAGCACAAGTTGCTCAACATCAGAATCACTGTCTGCGTGGCGCCATTTACGCCTCGCTGGCACCACGTAATCCTCCTGGGCCAGATGCCCGAATAATCTCCTCACAGGGGGCTTGACTTGCTTTCCCCTGTAAACCTTCATACGACCCAGTGTGGTGTCGTCCATTACCTCAAGTACTTCAACGTCCTCCTTTTCCTTAGGCAGCGACGGTAGTTTCTGATCGATAATCATCTGGATGAATCGAGGGTACATGTAGAACCCTTCCTTCCCTTTCCCCTCAATGTTCTCCACTAGATAGGCGAAGATCATCTTAGAGAAACTGAACAGGTGGTTCAGCACCAATGCTGCAAAAGCGTTCTGAATTTGATCTGAGAGCTCGTCGAACCCTCCCTTCCGTGAAGCTATGCACTTCAGCAGCACATGTGCGAGGTACTTGAACTGGGGGCACAGGTTGCTCTTGTTGAGCACCCGTGCGTTGAGGTCCCCAGAGTACTTAGCTCGCATGAAACATCCTCGAACAGTAAGGGGGTGTTGTCGAGTGGGACAGTCAGCATCATCCCCGAACTCTAGAACAGTACGAAGATGATCCTCTGTGATGTCTATATCCTGACCAAAGATAGAGCTCCTGATCCGGTGGGGCTCTGAGGTCCTGTCAACAACCACGCCTTCCCAGAAGGCCTGCTGAACCGAGCGATATGGTGTGCACAGAGTCGAGATGGCACAGAAGATCCTCGATCTCCGTAGGAAGGTAATAATGCGAGAGAAGCCTACAGCGTTCCTTGAGGTCAGATCTAGATGAACACAGATGTTGTGCTTGGTGCTCATAGTCCAACGACTAGCCATCTGTTACACATTGCAAATAAACGTTAGTTTCCTTCAGTGAGTAATAATTTGATTCATTTGATTTTGAATTTTTCTTTTCTGTCGTGCGAATGAACCTGTGCGACTGAGATCTAGTCGTGCGAATGAGCTGTGCGATTGAGAACTAGTCGTGCGAATGACCTCATACGTACGACTGAGCATGTGTCTAGGCTCATTCGTATGCTATCTCATGTGCTTACATCAGTCATGCGATTGAACTCATACTCATGGTTCAATCGTGCGGTTTAGCCATTCGCCCCGCTCAGTCGTGCGACTGAAGTTCATTAGGTTGTCCATTCGCATGACAAACTTACTGTTCAATTCAAAATCGAATTTTGAGCAAACTTTAATGTTAGACGTCGTGGTTTGGCTCATTAGGCTCGCATTTGACCGACAAAACACATAGTAACCTTTAATTTCACAATGGACTTAGTTTAATTAGTTTCTTAGTTAGAGTAAGTCTCGATTCTTTTTAGGGTTCAAATCAGTCGATTTTGGGCAAGAATCGATGTACATTTTCATTGATTGCACCGCACATTACCTGTATAGTCACTACAAATCGTCAGTATGCAATAATCAAAGGTCTAGAGTGCTCTAATGAAAATCGGGCAGAGTAACGGTGCTTCGTGCGATTTAGGGGCGATTTGGGGATGATGAACGAATATGACCGACTCCCCCTGCAGGATCGGGTTTTGTCACTTAACACTTGTATTTCTCTCAAACTCACTTATAATATCACTCAAACAAGATGAAGCAATGCCTTTGACAAGAGTTGATAATAATATAATAAGTAATCAAAGCAACAAGCAGGAATATTTTCAAGGTACTTGTATATATTACTTCTCAACTCAAGATTACAAGACACTTACAAGCATAGAACATGAGTTACAATGAGAAACTATATATACTAGATCCTACAGCCGGTTATACTTGATACCAGCTGGAAACCTACGACTAAAGCATATACTACAATGCTATAGTTAAGGTATCTTAGATAAAGTATTATCTAAGATATGGTAGTCATGACATGTCCATGACTTACCTTTTGTCACCAACTAAAGATGGCAACTGTACTTAACATAAAAAGGTAAACAGTAGATTAAAGTATGGTCAACTACATGGCTTTTGAGAAAACGCCATGCAGTATCTCAGAGATTTGCAGCGGACTGTCAGACAGACCATACTTATGTCTACTGGATAATAGAAGTGTCTTCCGAAGGTTAACTGGCTTCGGAAGAACAAGTTCTTCCGAAGCCACTTATACTTCGGAATATGCTTCTATGCTTCCGAGGTTTTAAGGACTTCTTTATACTTCGGAAGTAGCTTCTTTACCTTCGGAAGTTGGAGTTCTCCTTCGGAAGTGTATTTTACACTTAGACTTCGGAAGAGCTCTTTCTTCCTTCGGAAGTCCCACACTTGGCTTCGGAAGTCCTTTGTATGTAGTACTCAAAATCTTCTAAGTGATATGGTTTTGGTTGCAACAGCCTCTTATGATCCAACAAACTCCCCCTAGGCTGATGCTACCAAAACTTCACTTATCTCTACTTCTCAAAGTTTTCAGCACCAGGGACAAAAGATATTTGTCTGTCTCTCTGTTCTTCCCGGAAGTGGTGCTGAGAAGCTTGTACAAGTCATTCGTAGATAGGAGATCCAGTCTATCACTTTGAATGACATGCACCCTTTGTTGTGACCCCCTGAAGAGAGTTAGTTGACGGGAGTTGTAGTCATACTCCCATCTAACTATGGACTCAAGTTCAGGACCTTCAACCATTTGAAGAAAGGCTTTGCCTTTGGTTGCTGATCCTTTCCTTTCCTCCTCCTCTCTCCGTTTTGACTCCTCTTCGACCTTGCTTCTTGCAGTGAGCTCGGCCATGTGAAGGCTGCCTAGATGATTTCTGATGTGAGCAGCTACTTCGGAGTTTGAGGGGTTGGAGAATGGTTTCTCTGCTAACTCAGCAATATCAAATCTGCTTAAGTGTAGCAGAGATGAGGCATTCATCCTGTTAATCTCACCATTCTCTCTCTCAACAACAAAGTTGTGAGAAGAGTCTTCGAACCTCCACTGGACTATCTTCTTTCTGGGTACAAGAGATTGTCTTGGTACCCTATCTCCTTTCTTTGTGTCCAGCAGAGTCACCAGCCTTCTCCTCAGCTTCTTTTCTTCCTCATTCAATGTATCTGAATTGAGGCCAAAGAGTCTTGTGGCTTGGTCCAAAGTTCCTCTTGGCAGATCAAGAAACTCATCTCTTGTGAGGAAACTTGAGGATCCATCAACATAAGTCAGGTTGACTGTATCCTCCTCACATGAGATGTCGCTCAGAGTAGTGCAGTTGATGAGCTTGGTTTTGATCGCCTTGAATTCCTCCATTGAGAGATGTTTGGAAGGCTGAGGGGATGGTTTGATTGGTTGTTGGGTAGGTTTAGGAGGTTGGGTTCTGGGTAAGGTTTTAGGTTGGATGATGGGTAGTTTAGGTGGTTGAGGTGAGGGAGTTGGTAGATGTGAAGGTGTAGGTTCAGGGGTGAAAGGTTCAGGTTCAGTTTTGATTGGGAAGGGAAAGGGTATTGGTTCAGGTTGATGTTGGGTTTGGATATTTGGCTGAGGGGTGGCTTTGAAGGTCATCCCCTGTCCCCTTCTATACATCTCCTTTCTTCTCCCTGCACGAATGTCAGCCTTGATGTCACTGACATGTCGTTGGAGAGTCTTCTCAGACATTGGACCCACTTGCCTGCCAGAGAAGCCGTGAGCTTTAAGATAGTTCTTCATCCAAGCTTTGTCACCTATCTTCTTGGCGGCAGACAGTCCAGCCTCTTCTTCCTTCTTCTTCTTCTCTACCAGCTTCTCCCTTGCAGCTCTCTTTCTCTCCTTCTCCATTTGATCTTGCTCTTTGTTAAAGAGCCACAAGATCGTGTCACTGTTGTGTGGAGACAACTCCTCTTGAGAGAATCCTCTGGAGAGTAGGAAAGTGATCCTTTCTCTCCTGAGCTGCAGATCAGCTTCTCTTTCTTTTCTCAGCCTTTCTTCTTCCAAGGCCAACCTTGCAGCTTCTTCTTTTTGCTGTTTTTGCAGCAAGGTTGCCTTTTCAAGCTCTATCAGCTCCTCTAATGGTAGCAGGAGTACATCTTCCGAGGCAGCCCCTAGACTGACAAGTCTATCAATTACCTCCACCCTTCTTCTATTGTTGATTGCCTCTTGGTTGGCTGCAGCTGCTTTTGAACTTGCAGCTAACAGTTTCCCAGTTGGCAGTCTTCCTTTCCTTTTAAGTTTCTCCAGCCTTTCTTCTTCCTGAAGCTCTTCCGAAGTCATCTTCCTTTTGCCTTTAATGTCTTCGGAAGTGCTAGACTTTGGTGGTTCTTGGGTAGAAGATTCAGGTTGGATGGTGGAGGTAGGAGCTGAGGTCAATGCAGATGTAATGGCTAGTGGTTGGCTGAGAAAGTCCTCCCTATTAACCTCAGATGCAAGTTCCAGAATTGCATCTGTGACTATTAGATCATCGGAAAGAGAGAACAGTCCTTCCGCAGCAGCAATTTCAGCTTCGGAAGTTTGAGTTGGTTCTTCCGAGGCTTCGAATTGTGCTTCGGAAGCCTGTGAAAACACACCTTCTGTCCCAACTGTTTCAGTTGCTGGGCCATCAGTCCTAGTTTCCCCTTCGAAATCAATCTCAGGTTCCACTTGGGCCTTAGGTTGACCAACTTCCTCAACAGTGGTAGGAGGTGTATTCAACCTCTGAAGCTCTTGAGCTCCAAAGTAAATCACAGACATATCCGGACTAGGTTGATCAATAAGGGACTCTAAAAGGAACTTGTTGAAGATCCTATTTAGATCCTGAAGCATCCTTTGATCCACTTGAAACACAACTGGAGGAGGCTCAGGGAAGATGGCAGCTTGTTGTCTTGAGCTCAAAGAAGTGAGAGCTTGACTGATGGAATCCTGTCTTTGGCTTTGTTCCTCAACATTCTCCCCCTTTTTGGTAGCATCATCTTGAGAGGTAGATGAGCTAGAGGAAGAGGTCAAGGAGACTTGAACTGGTACATGCCTAACAGATCTCTCAATCTGTTTCTCAGCTAGTTTGACCTTGAGACTTTCAATCTCAAGTTGCTGAGTGGCAGACCTATCCTCTAAAGTCTTAACCTTTGATTCAAGGTTTGAGACTTTAGAAAGTAGGTCTCTTATTGTGAGTTGCATTCTTCCCTCATCTTCTTTGGAAGAATCACGGGGAGATGAGGTAACATACCTAGTATGTTCATCCTCACCACCAGATGTGGTTTCTTGGCACCCTGGTTTCCCTTGCACAATGATGTCTCTTTCAGAGGCATCATAGGGCATGGTTGCCGTAGATTCAGTCTGACTATCGTTACCACTGTCCTGAGGATCCAATGAGGCTCCTTCAGTAGTGGCAGCTGAATCTACATGAGTCCCCTCCACATCAGTGGGACTCACCTCAGTAGGGCTTTGCTGGTGTGGGCTAGAGACAAGAGGTTTCTCTAGGCTCTGTTGATCCTTAATGGGGTGTTGTGGATCAACTTCATTGCCTTGGAGAGACATAGTCTCTTCACCAGCTCCGGTCAATAGGTCAGTAAAAGAGAAGGAATGAAGACCTAAGGACCCGGGACTTTGATCAATGTCAAAAGGCATTGAGCTGTCCCTTGGTGGCTGCTCAGGGGAGTATAGAGACTCACCCTGAGGGCTATCAGCTGGGGTTATGGGCTCATGGGTCTGAGACTGAGGAGACTCAAGACCCATATTGAGGTCAATAGTGAAGGATTGGGGGACCTCTGGCTGAGTGGGAGCCCCTTGTTCCACTCTAGCCTTTTTGGTTTGAAGAGGAGGGGCTTGTTCAATCAGAGTAGATTGAACAAGGGTTCGTTTGGTACGTCTCTGATAGGTGACTTTTATTGGAGGAGAAGGTAGATTTGGAATGGTGAGGGTAGTTGCTGGTGTGGGTTCATCACCTGTGGGGATAACAGGGATGTCACCAGGAGCCATTGGCTCAATCATACCTGGAAGTAGTGCGGTATCCCTTCCAGTGTAGTTGGTAGACACTCTCTTCAAAACTTTGAAGATGGTCGGCCTCATTTGAGGAGCAGACAGAGCAGCTGCACAGACAAGCTTACTCTGATCTAGCTCGCAGTTGATTATGTGCTGTAGAAATCTGGGATACATAAAGAATGTGTCCCTTTGCAGATTTCCCATGAGGTTAGTCAGCACAAACCTGGAGTAGTTGAAGCGCAGGCCTTGTACCAACCCATGAACTAGGCACCCGAGTTCATAGGGAATTTGATCCCATCCCCCGGATTTGTTAGATAAGCAGTGAAGAACCACATGTAGCAGGAACTTCCACTTGTAGGAGAAGTTGAATTTGTAGACTGTAGACCTGCTTACATCTCCACCGTATCCCATTTGGAGATAAGAGTTATCTAACTCAGACTTGGGGAATTCCGTCGGTGCGCCTTCATCATGGAGCTCAAGATGCTCCCTGATGATTTGTTCAGTAATGACCAACTCTTGGCCACAAACACTTGACCTGATAGCACGAACCCCATTTAGGGTTTCAACCCGACCATTTGCCCAGAATTCGGACATTTGGTTGGTGTAAATGGTAGGGTTTACAGTCAGTGCTGTGTAGTATGAAGATTGGGCTAAGAAAGAGATAATATCAGAGAAGTCAGCATCCCTTGAAGAGTCAAGGAGTGCGACCTGGTTGTGCTGAGGGTTTAGAGCCATTGAGAAAGATAGCAGAGGAAAAGTTCTTGAGAGAGGTAAATTGGAGAAGAAGAAAGCTTTTAGGGCAGTGAATTTGGTAAAAAGAGTGTAAGTGATTAACCGGAAGTATTTAAATGGGTGAAATGGCGGTTTAAAGGGTGGTTTGGATAAGATGATGTGAGGGTTCAGAGGATGATGTGACAGGGGCGGTAAGGTTAAGCCATTTAAATAATCCGACATCATTAACAAAATCTTTACTTTTTACAGAGTGGGGCCCAAAAGATTTCCGTTACACAGTAAAATCCTTCTTCCGAGTATAAGGTATTTCCGAAGGTAAAGTTCTTCCGAAGGCAAATGTACTTCCGAAGGTAAATAAATTGCTTCCGAAGATACATGTTGCTTTCAAGTGGAGAGTATTAAGTGCTTCGGAAGTAGATCTGAGATTACCTCAATCGCTTCTTCCGAGACTTAGTACACTTCCGAGAAGAAAATTATCCTATGAGAAATTTGCTTCGGAAGTTATACTAGATATCTTCCGAAGGCAAGTTTCTCTTCGGAAGAACTTATACTTAGTTAAATAAGAAAGGATCTTTTGTAACAGGGCTTAGATTGTATTGACATAAGACTTTACATATTGAAAAGGTTTTCAATTGAGATTAACTAGTCAATGTTTATCATCCCAATAGCTGTAATGAGATACTTAAATCTTTGTTCATCAAATGCTTTGGTGAACAAATCAGCATATTGTTCATTTGAATCAACTTTGATTAGTTTGATAAGATTTTTCTCATGAATATCTCTAATGAAATGATACCTGATGTCAATATGCTTTGTCTTTGAGTGCTTTACTGGATTTTCAGTGATGGATATAGCACTGTTGTTGTCAATGTGGATAGGAGTGCTCATGAAGTTGAATCCATAGTCAATCATCTGGTTTTGAATCCACAGCAGCTGAGCACAGCAACTTGCAGCAGCAATGTATTCAGCTTCAGCAGTTGATGTAGAGACACAGGATTGCTTTTTGCATTGCCATGAGATGATCCTTCCACCAAGAAATTGACATCCACCTGATGTTGATTTCTTGTTGATGTTGCAGCCACCATAATCACTGTCAGAGTAACCATAGAGATTAAAATCACTATTTCTTGGATACCAGAGACCTAACTTAGGTGCTCCTTTGAGGTATCTGAGGATTCTCTTGACAGCAATTAGGTGAGACACCTTTGGAGCAGCCTGATATCTTGCACAAATGCAGGTTGCAAACATGATATCAGGTCTACTTGCTGTGAGATACATCAGAGAACCAATGATTGCTCTATACTGATGTTGATCAGTATCCTCCCCCTCAGAATCAGGGCATAAATCATGGTTTCTGGGTATGGGTGTCTTTGCTGCTTTACAATCCTTCATATCAAATCTCTCTAAGATATCATTGACATACTTAGATTGATTGATGAAAAACCCTTCCTTCAGTTGCTTTACCTGAATTCCAAGGAAAAAGTCCATTTTTCCCATAGAACTCATTTCGAACTTCTTCTTCATAATGCTCTCAAAGTCTTTGCACATTTGGTCATTTGAAGAACCAAATATGATGTCATCGACATAGACTTGAACTAGCAAAATGTCTTTCCCAGACTTTCTGATGAAGAGAGTCTTGTCAATGGTTCCTCTAGTATAGCCATTCTTCAGAAGAAATTGAGACAATGTCTCATACCACAGCCTAGGTGCTTGGTGCAGCCCATATAGAGCTTTATCCAATTTGCACACATAGTTTGGATGCTGTGGGTCTTCAAATCCTGGAGGCTGGCATACATAGACTTCCCTATCTATATCCCCATATAGAAAGGCACACTTGACATCAAGCTGGTAGACAGTGAAATTCTTGGATGCAGCATAAGCAAGGAAGATCCTAACTGCCTCAAGTCTTGCAACAGGTGCAAAGACATCAGTATAATCAATTCCTTCCTCTTGAGTGTATCCTTGAACCACCAGTCTTGCCTTGTTCTTGATAATCAAGCCTCTGTCATCTCTTTTGTTTCTGAAAACCCACTTGGTGCCTATAGGTACTTGACCAGATGGTAGCGGACATAGGTTCCAAACCTTTTGTCTTTTGAATTGAAGCAGCTCCTCTTGCATTGATTCAACCCAGCTACTATCCTTTAAGGCATCTTCCACCTTCTTGGGTTCCATTTGGGATAAGAAGCATGAGTACAAGCAGACATTCCCATTGTGAGTTTGTCCCCTTGTTCTCACACCCTCAGAGACTTCCCCTATGATGTTTTCAGCTGGATGAGTATTGTGAATTCTGAGTCTTGGAATTACCTCCAGCTGCAAAGATAGGTCCAAGTTGGACATATTTTGCTCTGGAGCTTGAATACTTGGTCCAGCTGTTGTTTCAATCTCATTCAATGAGGACTGATTGAATGAAAGAGAAACATCATCATTTCTTTGCTGTGAAGCATCATTAACAGTTGCCTGTTCCTTCAAAATGCTGCTTCCATCAGCTTGGTGTTGTGTAGGATCACCTGAGGAGACTTGAAGATCATCAGGTGAGTCCCTTGTTGAAGTTCCACTATTTCTTGAAATGGTTATACTGTCAGATCTTTCAATAGTAGGAACTTGATTTGTTGTTCTTGGAGAACTTGGAGCAGGTCTGGGAAGCTCAAATAGTTGATCTTCATCAGAATTGCCTTGAGCACCTGTTCCAGCTGAAACATTCTCACAAGATGGTTTAGAATAGTTTGGAAACAATTCTAAATCAAAAATATGATCAGGGCCATTCCCCCTAACACAAGGAGTGTGCTCATTAACTACAATGTTGGAGGATTCCTCAAATTGTTGGTTTTTAATGTTATAAACCCTGTAAGCTTTAGAATGGGAGGAATATCCAACAAAGATGGCATCATCTGACTTTTCAGCAAATTTTGCTAAATTGTCTTTTGTGTTAAGTATGGTACACCTGCTGCCAAAGGACCTTAGAAAGCCAATGAACGGTGGCCTCTTGTTCCATAGCTCATAAGGGGTCTTTCCATGTGGCTTTACTACAAGAACTCTGTTCTGCACATAGCATGCAGTGCTGACTGCCTCTGCCCAGAATGTTAGAGGCAGCTTTGAATCAGCTAACATAGTCCGAGCAGCCTCAATAAGTGTCCTATTTCTCCTCTCAGCAACACCATTTTGTTGAGGAGTTCTAGGAGCACTGTATTGTCTGGCAATCCCTTTTGAGTTACAGAATGAGTCAAGAACAAAGTTCTTAAACTCAGTCCCTTGATCACTTCTAATTATTTTAACCTTGTGATCAACTTGATTTTCTATTTTAAGAATAAAAGATTTTAAAGTTTCAGCAGTTTCATCTTTAGTTCTTAAAAAGAATACCCATGTAAATCTAGTAAAATCATCAACTATCACAAGGCAATATGATTTCCTTCCAATGCTCATTATACTTGTGGGACCAAATAGATCCATGTGCAATAAGTGTAATGGAGTAGTGATAGAGTTAACAACTTTGGATTTATGAGAAGACCTGTGTTGTTTCCTTTCAGGCAAGCAACACAGTTATCTTTGCAGAAAAATTCCTTTTTAGGCAAACCATGTACCAAGTTATTTTTAGCCAATTTATTCATTGTCTTAAAATTGACATGACACATTCGTTTATGCCACAGTGTTGACTCATCACTATCAGCTTTGGAAAGAAAGCATGATACTTCTCCCATTGGGGAAGCATTGTTCATATCAAGCTTGTACATATCCCCTCTCCTGGGAGATCTAAGAAGCACCAATTCCTGAGGAATTGTCATCCCAGGTTTGAGGATGATGCACTCATGTTCTGTGAAAAGCATTTGATGCTTTTGATCACAAAACTGAGAAACACTTAACAGGTTGTGTTCAAGCTGTTTGACAAAAGTTAACTTTGTCAACTTTTAATTTTCCGTTGGATATACTTCCTCTGCCAGAAATATATCCTCCGGCCTCACCTCCAAACTGGACAGGACCTCCATCATAATGTTGAAATTGTTGAAGGAGAGATCTGTTCCCTGTCATGTGCCTGGAGCATCCACTATCTACTATCCAAATGTTGTTATTCTTGTCATATGGATGTCCCTGCACATAAGGTGAGATAATTAGTTTTGATTGGAAACCCAAGCCTTTTTGGTCTTGGGTTCTTCCAATGAAAGTGACATGATTGAACCAAAATTTATGCATGGGGGTTCAATGGATGTCTTTGAAGAAGAGGTTTGGGCTACAGCATCTTCCTTGATCTTCCATTCCATCCCTTGGTTGATCATAGAAGATGAGCTTGATGAAGCTTTTGTAGCTTGGCATTCTTCCGAAGCTTCTTTCTTTTCGGAAGAGACCTTCACCACCTTTTCTTCCGAAGCAGTCTTCTTCTGGGATGGTTTCAAGGGGACTCTTTTGTGAGTCTTTGCAGCTTTCACTTCCGAAGCCTTTTTCCTCTCGGAAGAAGAGTTTTCTTCCGAGACAAGCCTTGCTTCGGAAACAAGCTTTCCCTTTTTCAACACTTGAACCATCTGATATGGTCCAAATGTGAAACCTTCCCTGACTCCTTCTCTTTTAACATTATTTGCATAATGTGTGCTAGCAGGATTGTAGTAACAATCTTTAGCCATGTGGTTTTGCAGACCACACATTATGCATGCAATGTTAATTTTCTGGGAATTGGAGGGTTGCTGTTTCTTGTTCTTTTTCTCCTCATCAGCAACCTTTCCCTTTAACTTCTGATCCTTTGGTAGGACAGGAGTACTGGTATTATACTCCTTTCCTGAATCAGAAGGTCCAACCACCTGGAATCCTGCTGATATGAATACACCCTTTTGCTTTGGGTCTATCTTCAGCTTGGATTCAGCCACCTTCTTGGCAGTTTTTCTGGCTGCTTTAGCCCTGCTTCTTCTGGCTTTGGTGGTCAGGGATTGATCATCATTGGTCTGGGAGGGCTCAATTACCTGTTCCTTCCCTGTGATGGTCATGGTCTCCACAGTTGCATCACTCTTTGACTCTTTACAAGGTGGGTCAACAGATGGAACCTCTTGCTCTTCAGTACCACATCTTGGTTGTCTTACAGACTCATAAGAGTGTGGTGGAGCAATTTCATTGGTTCCCAACCCACTTTTGTTTTGATAACAAAGTTTGGAGTGAGAGGATGATGCAAGTATGGCTTGGAAGTTTTGCTCAGCAATAGCATACTTCCTGGCTTGAGCCTCAGCTGTGACAAGCTGGGCTTGAGCCTCAGTCAATTTGGATATTAAATCCTTGATTTGAGTCTTGTAGTTGGTGTGTTCATGTTTTAAAAGAGATACAGTTTTCTCTAACTCCTCAATTTTCTTTTGGTAGTCAGATTCAGCTCTTTTAAAGTCAGATTTTAGCACATTTAAAGACTCAATATCGGATTTAATTTCCATATTGTAGTCCTGGTACAACTTAACCTTAGCAATACAAGCAGGGGTACAGAGATGTTCATATACCTTATTTTCATCTGTTCCTGCCATGAGTGCTTGAGCAGGAGTCACATCTTGAACCATAAAGCTCCAGTCAACTTCTTGAGCCATAGCTGCAGTTTCAGTTGACTTCCCATTGGGCTTTGGTGTAGAAGGATGTGTGGAGGCCTGTGAGGTTCCCGGGTTGGACTTGGGAGCCTTGCATTCCCTTGCAAAGTGGCCAAGCTGGTTACAGTTGTAACACTTAGCCTTGCTCTTGTCAAACCCAAACTTGCTAGTGATTGGGTTTTGAGGGAATTGCCTTCCAGTTCTCTTAAAGAACTTCTTCGCTCTGTAGGTAAGGAGAGCCATTTGCTGGACAATGTCCACATACTCTATGTCATCTGGACTGAAGCACTCAAGATCATCAAAGCAAAACTGATGATCATTGGAGTGTCCACTCCCTGAGACAAACGCACAGCCCTCCTGAAAGGAGCTTTGCTGAGCTTGATGAGACCTTGGAGTCTCAGGGAATGTGATGTAAGGCCCAGATGAACAAGATGGCTGCTGGGTGTATGACAGGTACTGCTGAGACTGAGAGATACCTGAGCCTTCAGCAACCATTAAAGCGTTGCTAGCAGGAAGGCTCAAGGGTCTGCTTGCTTGGTGACCCTTCTTGCTTTCCATTTCCAAACGGTATCCATCAAGGATCCCATAGAGTTCGGTCATGGTGAGAGTGTTTAAATTCTCTGTTCTCTTAATGGAGACACAGTAGAAAGTCCACTCATTGGGTAGAGCACTCATGAACTTTCTGGTAAGGTCTCTAAGTTCTTGAGTGATTCCCACAGATTGGAGGGAGGAGATAAGATCCATATACCTGAAGTATTGCTGGCTAAAAGTTTCTCCAGCAACATAGGTGAAGTTCTCGAACTGCTGCTTCAGTGAGTCCTTCTTTGAATCATTAGAGCTCGAGTACATTTGAGCAAGTGCATCAAAGAGTTCTTTGGCTGACTTGCAATGCTCAAACCCCACCATGATGGAGTTTGGGATTGCAGTCATGAGAACAGTCATAGCATTGCTGTCAATGTCGAGCTTCTTCCTGTCTTCATCGGAGTAGTCTTCAACAGCCTTCTCGATCATGGCACCGTTTCCACCAGCAACTTTTGGCTTGTACGGGCCATTCACGATGGACTGCCACATCTTGCTATCCTGGTATCTGATGAAGCCTTCCATTCTTCTGCTCCAAGACCTGAAGTTTTCAGGATCAATGATGGGAGCTTTGGTCATCGTTCCCATTTCAACTTCAGATTTGATGAGGGCCATTTTTGAGTGAGGTATAAGGAGGAGTGAAAAACTGGTTGATTAGGATGGTAAGATCTCACAATCAAGAGCCTAAAAAGCTCTGATACCAATTGCAGGATCGGGTTTTGTCACTTAACACTTGTGTTTCTCTCAAACTCACTTATAATATCACTCAAACAAGATGAAGCAATGCCTTTGACAAGAGTTGATAATAATATAATAAGTAATCAAAGCAACAAGCAGGAATATTTTCAAGGTACTTGTATATATTACTTCTCAACTCAAGATTACAAGACACTTACAAGCATAGAACATGAGTTACAATGAGAAACTATATATACTAGATCCTACAGCCGGTTATACTTGATACCAGCTGGAAACCTACGACTAAAGCATATACTACAATGCTATAGTTAAGGTATCTTAGATAAAGTATTATCTAAGATATGGTAGTCATGACATGTCCATGACTTACCTTTTGTCACCAACTAAAGATGGCAACTATACTTAACAAAAAGGTAAACAGTAGATTAAAGTATGGTCAACTACATGGCTTTTGAGAAAACGCCATGCAGTATCTCAGAGATTTGCAGCGGACTGTCAGACAGACCATACTTATGTCTACTGGATAATAGAAGTGTCTTCCGAAGGTTAACTGGCTTCGGAAGAACAAGTTCTTCCGAAGCCACTTATACTTCGGAAGATGCTTCTATGCTTCCGAGGCTTTAAGGACTTCTTTATACTTCGGAAGTTGACTTCAGAACTTTGTCTTCAAGTCTTGAACCTTCGGAAGTAGCTTCTTTACCTTCGGAAGTTGGAGTTCTCCTTCGGAAGTGTATTTTACACTTAGACTTCGGAAGAGCTCTTTCTTCCTTCGGAAGTCCCACACTTGGCTTCGGAAGTCCTTTGTATGTAGTACTCAAAATCTTCTAAGTGATATGGTTTTGGTTGCAACAGCCTCTTATGATCCAACACCCCCTCTTTTTATACTAGGGTTTCCTTCAGTCGTGCTACTGAGCCCAGTCACATAGTTGATTCGCGCGACTGAACATCAGTCGTGCGACTAGCACTGTCGGTCACCTTCAGTCGTGCGACTAGAAGTCAGTCGTGCGACTGTGTCATTCGTTCACCTTCATCCATGCGATTGGCTCATTTTAGTCATCCAATCGTGTGATTTTATTCATGTTTATGGTCCAATCGCACGTATGTCCCATACGTGTGGGTTAATCGTGCGATTGGGCTCATTCGTATCCTCCAATCGTACGACTGGTCCATACTCATGGTCCAGTCGTGCGAATGGATCATACTCATGATTTTGACTTTATGACCATTTGACATATTACACCTTCTAACTTATTAATTAAACATTATGAGAATTCGATCATCTCAGACATGATCATTTTAATTTTGAAAACTTTTGATCACCTCAGTCGTGATCCTTTTAAACAAAACACACACTTTGTCACCTCAGACGTGACCCATTTCAAATTTGAAAACTTGTGTGGTCACCTCAGACGTGACCTTTTTAGGTGATTAAATCCACGATTGAATTCCATGGCATAGTCAGATGTTTAACAAACTAAATTGACGAAATTTAAACACAATAAAAGAACTAAAACTGAAATACAGAAATAAACTTGTTTTTGTGGTTTTGTGTGAGGTGGAAATTCTAAGATGCAAATTTAAACGATTCATTTTCTGAAAGGGCAACTTCAATTCATTTTGACCATAAGTAGGCTGATTCAGTTTTGAATCATACAGGTATGTCAAATCATTCGGGACATCTTATCAAAACCTTTTGATGCTCTATTCTTGTTTTTCATCTAGATTCGTTAGCAAATTTAGGAAATCATACTAGTTGTTAGGACCTGGTATTTGAACGAAATACCTAGCGATTAGCGTGTTAAACCAACTCAAATAGTGCGGAATCCTATTTGATTGGCGATCCAATCAGTGAGAACACACGATGAATCAATCAAGAATTGAAATCAACGTCAGAAATCGATTAGGAATCGATCTGATGTGTTCTGTGAACTTGGAGAACGATTTGGGAGGCTTCTGGACGGCTAGGGTACGTCTGGAATCGTAATGGGATGAATGCTTATGTTTTTCCACGAATTGGGTCTATTTATAGGTTAGTATTGTTCAATCGTGCGACTGGGCCATAAGTATGGTTCAGTCGTGCGATTGAACCATGCGGTTGATTCATCCGCACGACTGAGTGTTCAGTCGTGCGATTGAGTCAATCTTATGTGTCAATCATACGACTGATCCAGTCTCCTGGTTCAGTCGTGCGATTGAGTCAATCGTATGAAGTTATTCATGCGTGTGGTCCATTCGCATGGGCCATTCGCATGAGAACTTCATTAAGTTAAGTTTGAATGTTTTAATTAATATAACATAATGTGCAATCATTCAAACAATCATAAACCCAATCAATTCAATCACGACTCATTAATGAAATATTAAACATCACAAGTAACAACCAATTCATATCATTTCATTAATCGATACTATTACATCATAATCAGACAGACAAGATTTATTACATTACAACTCATGATCTAGGGACATACATGCATCAACAAACTCCCCCTTGGACCTAGATCTATCTAATCTCTTGTCTTCTGCATCACCTCCTTATACTTCTTGTACTTCTCCTCTTTAGTGACTCCTGCGTGTATCTCAAACGCAAAGCAAAGTCGTATAACATTTTGGAACTGGAGGGCTTGTACAATGTCTTGTGTGTCATAGAACAGTGGCCACTTGTATAATGTATAGACATCATTAGCAGACAAGTTGGTTAGCCACATTGGGTCGAATACCTGATAGTATCCATTTGGCCCTCTTTATTCAGAACTATGACAGCTTCAGCTGTTCTCCAATCATAGTACCACCATTTGAAGTGTGGAGTGAAGTCCTGTGGCATTTCCCTGAGAGGGATTCTTGACATAGTGCGCGGAGGACTCCACTTCAACACAATCTTGGGCTTGCCAGTAATGGCATCAACCTCAGACCTTCTTATGTACCTCGTAGGCTGTTGTGGTCTGAAGTTAACCCATCTGGTGTGGTACTCCTTCTTCAGGGCAGCCTCGAACCAGCCTGACATCTTTCTTGGGTCAGCATACAGCAGCTTTAGCTTAGCCAGCTGGTTGAGCTCAAAACCAGGTAGAGTCTTCAGATCATGTGGGAACCTGAAGTACTCTATGCCCTGCTCCCTCTTAACTGCATACGCGTTAAGGTCATCAAAATAAGCCCATGAGATAATCCTGCCTGACACCTTATGGTGTTTCTTGACTCTGTAGAGCTTGGTGTAGGCATCTTTCTTTGGTGCAGCACGCTGGGCTCTTACTTCTTCAAAACAGGCAGCCCACTCAGCCTTGCAAATATCTACGTCATCATTGGAGGCTTGGGCTGTTCCTTCAGTCTTTTCAGTTTCCTGCTCCATCTTGTCTAGTACCTCAAACGTATCACTGACTAGGGATTCACCCAGATTGGGGACCACATTACCCTCGGTGTCAGCATACTGAGGGTACTCTTCTGCAGTAATATCTTCAACCTCAACTTCATCAACGTCGTTTAGTTCTTCATCACTGGTTGAATCAACTGTTGGAGCATCCTTGACTATTTCATCAGGATTGAGTCTGAACATCTCTGCCAGTTGCTCATCAGATAGGTCATGAATTATTTCCCCTTCTTCAGGGGTATAACTCACAGACCGTCTCACAATCCCTTGCAGATCAAGAATCATGGTTAATTGAGTCTTGACCATTTGAAGGGGAGCAAAGTCAAACTCATCCCTTTGAAAGTTTGGATCTGTTTGATATAAACATTCAACACATAAACTATTAGTAAGTAATCAAACAGAATCATATCAACTTAATATATAAACATTCAACACACTGTTTTTCATTACATGATTCAAATACAAAATAAATAAATACATAAGACATCTAATCTGTACTTTTGTCTTGAATCAGGGGCGTGTCGCTCGGAGGAGCAGAAGTGGTCGATGACTGGTCCTGTCGATGCTTAGATCTTCGCTCTTGACCAGAAGCAGAGGCCGATGCAGCCGCATCCCCTCCTTCTGCCTCGTCATCATCATCTCTACCTTCTGTCCTGTCTTCCTCAGTCTCTTCCTCATCATCATCATCTTCCTCATCATCATCATCATCTTCATCATCACCATCTCCATCATCCCCGTCACCCTCCTTTAGCTTCAAGGGCTCATCCTTCGACCCCTTTAACCTCAGCATAATCGTCTTGTTGGTCGTCTCCAACTCCTCTATACGTTTGACGGACTGGGCCTGCTGGTCCTGGAGTTGGGACACCTCGACTCTCTGTGCATCGATTAGCTGGTTCTGCTGGTCTATCACCCGAGCCTGCTCTGCCATCTGCTGAGACTGGGCAGCAGTCAGGTCGGTCAGCTGGCGGATCTGCGCCGCCTTCTCCTCATCTGCAGCGAGCAGCCGCATCACCATACGGTTAAGCGCCGACAGCTGCTCCTCTACCCCGATGTGAAGTAGAGTAGATCCATAAGCATGTGAAGGCTGGGCTGAAGGTCCAGCATGATGTGAGGTGGTGGTGGCAGTGGCAGTGGTGAATATGGGTCGGTAGGCTGGTGCTGGTGATGTAGGTGTGAATGGTCTGGTGGTGGATGGGAAGGATACAGTGGTGGTAGGTAAGGTGGTGGATGTGGTAGTGGAAGTAGTGGATGTGGTGGCTGTGGTGATGGGTGGTATGTCAGTAGTGGTGGTAGTGGTGGTGGAAGTAGTGGCAGCAGTAGTAACGAAGGTCAGGCGACGCTTCTTCTTCTTCAATCCATGGGGTTGAGCCATCTGCTTCCTCCTAGTCCCGGTGGAAGTGGATGCTCCCCCTGCAGCTCTGCCCACTGAACCCGGAACATAGTTCGGGTCAGTCTCTCTCTCTGAGGAGTCCCGAGGGTGTTCACCAACCACCCTAAGCCCGTGGTCTGTGGGAACAACTTTGCTTCCCACAGTCCTAGTGAGGGGCTCCTCATCTGACTCCTCCTCCTCTTGATCCCCAGCCACAAACTCCTGATGGAAACCGGCCATCTCAGCGACCTCTCCGGCAGTGGCAGACCCCGGGGGAATAACGTCTGAATCAGTGCCTCTAGGTGGAGCAGGCATATCATCCCCGGCGTCGCCGCTATCATCATCATCTGAGTCAGTATCTGGTATAGCAATATGCTCCACATCTGAATCACTGTCATCGTGGACGCCATTTCTCTGGCTGGTGCCACATAATCAGCACGGGCCAGATGCCCAAACAACCTCCTGACAGGGGGTTTCACCTGCTTCCCCCTGTATACCATCATCCGGCCTAGCGTAGTGTCATCCATGACCTCAAGAACAACAGCATCATCCTTCTCCTTCGGCAGGGAGGGAAGCTTCTGATCAATAATCATCTGTATAAACCTGGGGTACATACAGAAGCCTTCCTTCCCTTTCCCCTCGATGTTCTCCACCAGGTAGGTGAATATCATCTTGGAGAAGCTGAACGGGTGGTTCAGCACCAACGCAACATACGCGTTCTGGATCTGGTCGGAAAGCTCATCAAAACCTCCCTTCCTGGAAGCTATACACTTTAGCAGCACGTGCGCAAGATACTTAAGCTGGGGACAGAGGTTACTCTTGTTGAGTACCCCAGCATTGATGTCCCCAGAGTACTTGGCTCTCATGAAACATCCTCTGACAGTGAGGGGGTGTAGACGAGTAGGACAGTCAGCATCATCCCCTAACTGTAGAACAATCCTCAAATCCTCCTCTGATACGGTGATAGCCTCACCAAAGATCGTACTCCTGATGCAATGAGGCTCAGAGGATCTATCAACAGTCGCGCCTTCCCAGAAGGCCTGCTGCACTGATCTATACGGAGTGCATGGTGTAGAGATAGCATGAGCAATCCTGGATCTCAACAGAAATGTAATAATGCCTGTGAAGTCAGCTGCGTTCCTGGATGTCAAATCCAGATGAGCACATATGTTATGCTTGGTGCTCATGTTCCATCGACTCGCCATCTGTAACACATAACAATATAAACATTAGTTTCGTTGGCTAAAAGCATAATGAAACACTTAGACTTTGAATAGAATGTCTCTGTCATGCGATTGAGGTTGTGCGACTGAAGACAGTCGTGCGACTGAACAGGGCGATTGAGGGTCAGACGTGCGAATGACCTCATGCGTACGACTGAGTGTGCGACTGGACTCATGCGCATGTACTCTTATGCGCTTACACCAGTCGTGCGACTGAGTCTCATTCGCATGGTTCAGTCGTGCGGTTAAGTAAATCGTCCCCTTCAGTCGTGCGACTGAAGTTCATCCGGACGACCAGTCGCCTGTCTCAGTTGTTCAGTCGCCAATCGTTCGAAACTTCACAAATTAAGTCTTTTAACTCAATCAACCGGTTCATTATACTCGCATTCTAGTTACTAATAACCTATTTGACTTAATTTTAACGTTTTGCTTGGTTTGAATAGGTTATTACGGCTTTCTTGTCTCGGTTCAGGTTTCACAGTCGAACAATCCAAGTTAGGGTTCCAATCCTTCTGTTTTTGGTTAAACAAGACTTCAAATTACCTGTATGATGAATGGCGAACGTCAGTGAATCACAATCAACTGTAAAACTAGGGCAAATAAAATTTTGGCAGAGTAACGGTAGGGAGTGCGATTTAGGGGCGATTTGAGGGTGATGAGTCTCTGCGACCGACTCCTCCTCTATTTATACCAACCCTAGATCCAATCGTGCGACTGAGTTCATACGCACCTTTCAGTCGTGCGAGTGGGACTCAGTCGTGCGATTGGGTCAGTCGCCCTTCTCCAGTCGTCCGACTGGATTTCAGTCGTGCGACTGACTCACTCGTTCGCACTTAAGCCTCCGACTGGACTAATCGTATGGGCCATTCGGTTTGATGGTCCATACTCATAGTTCATTCGTCCGAATAGACTCCATTCGTATGGTTAGTCCATACGTATGGTCCATTCGTGCGAATGGGTCATACTTAGTTAATTTTCTGCCATTTTTACCAATTTACATTTAAAACTCTTTTAGATTAATTAAATTAACGTTATGAGCTTTTGATCATCTCAGACATGATCATTTTATCTTGAAAACAGTTTGATCACCTCAGACGTGATCCTTTTAACCAATTTAGTCACCTCAGACGTGACCTTTTAAACACTTTGTCACCTCAGACGTGACTGTTCTAAATTTTTAAAGCACATATGGTCATCTCAGACATGACCCTTTTAGTGAGTTGATTCCTTCTGATTTTCCTGATGTAGCCCGACACACGACTAAAATTAAAATTAAAACAACTAACTAATTTAAGACTTTAAACTAATTACATAAAAAGACATATTTTTGGCTTTTTGTGAGAGATAAATCCAGAGATTGATATCTACGGGATTTGGTTCGGGAGTAGATAGCTTCAACTTAGATTGATCATATCTGGACCAATTCAATTTTAGAATCATACAGGCAAGTCAAATCATTTGGGACTAGTTATTAAACCTTTTGATGCTCAAATTCTCGGTGTTCATCCAGAGTCGTTAGCAACTTAAGGAAATCATACTGAAACTCTTAGATTTTCACATTGATTTGAACCTTTGAGAATGTAGCCACAATGATTGTCAGTATGTTTGTCCACTTAAATCCATACACAGACTTTTGACATAGACTGGTGACTTATTTAGGTTTAATTATTTCAACTAACATTTGTGGATCCCACACTTATATGGTAATCAACATTCCTCAGGAGCTTTTGAGCGGTCTACGGGTATTATTACAAGAAGAGACTATTCTTAGAGCTTTCAAAGAGAAGCCTGTCCTCAGGTCAGTGCCATCGCACAGCAGAGAGGCGGCAAACAACAATGAATTCTAGAATATCTAGGTTATGCTTATCCTCAGGTCAGTGCCATCGCACAGCAGAGAGGCACACAACCTATCTCCTTGTTAGAGCAGCTTATTTTATTTTACACAAAATGCACCAACAACATAAGTCATTAGCTTTATTGCATTTGTCTTTCATTTTTTTCTTGCTTTGCTCTAATTATGGTCATCCGCACACATTTGTGGCGTTTAATTGCTCATTACCCCTTATTGGAATATTGTTGATTGTGTTAACCAGTGATAAGATGGAAGCCCACAGTCAGTTGAACAACTTAGTTTGATCTTGAGATCACCAATCAGGTCTAATTGTCTATTGTGTTGAATCTACCAACATATCATTTGTGGTCTAGCAGCCTCTAAGTCTACTTTCTTTGTGTCACCTTAGGAGTTGCCAGTTTTCTATCATCTTTCCTTTTTATATTGCTTAGACTACACAGACTTATACTTTGAACTTTTGCATCTTTTCAAAACTTAAATTTTAAAGTCCCTCTTGATTGTTCCTGTGTACTATCATTTTCCAAAGGTATTGAATCGGTATCACAGACACAATCTACCTTATTTCAGCTAGTTACTCCTTCTCCCTCATTTTTTTTTTAATGTTAATTTGCTGACATATTCTCCCCCTAAAATACTAAAATCATTTCTGGTTTAATTATTTTAGGATTTTCATAAACAGCAAAATAACATGAGTTTAAATAAAATAAAATAAATAGACAAATAAAATAAAATAAAATAAACTTTAACTAAACTACATCGGACTACACATTATCATCATCAGGAATTACCTCACTTTTCTTTTTAACGCCGTTGACCTCTAGCAAATATTGAAAACGTGGTTTATCAAAGGCTTTAGTATAGAGGTCAGCGCGTTGAAAATCAGTATTAATTTTAACCACATCAATTAAGTTCTTTTCAAAGCAATCTCTTATGAAATGGTATTTAATACCGATGTGTTTGGTCTTAGGATGTTGGACCGGATTTTTAGTTACTGCAATTGCAGCAGAGTTATCAACAAAAATAGGAGTAGATGAGAATTTTAAACCGTAATCCCGCATTTGCTGTTGAATCCAGATGATTTGTGAACAGCAACTTGCAGCAGCAACATATTCGGCTTCACAGGTTGACAATGCAACCGATGTCTGCTTCTTACACTGCCAGGTAACTAATCTTCTCCCAAAGAATTGACACCCTGCTGATGTAGACTTGTAGTTCATCTTGCAGCCCCCGTAATCCGAGTCACTATACGCGGTAAGCTCAAAGTCATCATCATGAGGATACCACAATCCAAGTGTGGGTGTACCCTTCAGATAACGAAAAATCCTCTTGACCCCGATCAGATGGTTGACCTTTGGTTTAGCCTGATATCTAGAACATAGACATGTAGCATACATAATATCAGGTCTTGAGGCAGTGAGATACATGAGGGATCCAATCATTCCTCGGTACATAGTGGCATCTACTAGATCTCCATTCTCATCAGGTGCTATATCATGATTCGTAGCAAGTGGAGTCCCAGCAGCAGAAGCATTCTCCATGTCAAAGCGACTGAGAATGTCTCCTACATACTTGGTCTGATGTAGAAAGATTCCATTAGGTGTTTGATCCACCTGTAACCCGAGAAAGAACTTCATCTCCCCCATAGCACTCATCTCAAACTCTTTCTTCATTACTGCTTCAAACTCTTTACATAACTCTTCGTTCTTTGACCCGAAGATTATGTCATCAACATATATCTGTACAAGCAGTAGGTCGCCATCCTTTTCTTTAATAAACAGTGTACAGTCAATGACTCCCCTGCGAAAGCCGTGTTTCACAAGATGAGTCGAGAGTTTCTCATACCAAGCTCGAGGAGCTTGATGAAGCCCATATAAAGCTTTGTCGAGCTTGTAAACTCTATCCCGATGATAAGGATCCTCAAATCCCTCGGGTTGACTTACATAGACTGTTTCCCTGATTTCCCCATGAAGGAATGCACTCTTCACATCTAATTGGTAGACTTTAATCTTCATGTACGATGCATAGGCAAGGAAGATACGAATGGCTTCCATCCTTGCCACGGGTGCAAACACCTCATTATAGTCAATCCCCTCGACTTGGCGAAAACCTTGAACCACCAGTCGAGCTTTGTTCCTGATAATGACTCCTTGGTCATCCTTCTTGCATTTTAGTACCCATTTGGTGCCAATGACTTTAGCACCTTTAGGTCTATCAACCAGAGTCCATACACCTAACTTCTTAAACTGCAGAAGTTCTTCTTGCATGGCACTCACCCACGCCTCATCATTTAGTGCCTCACTGACATATTTTGGCTCAACCTGCGAGACAAAACATCGATAAGCACCATCATGAATGTAACCTTTCTCCATAACCGAGGCGTAATCAGCTGAGTATAGCTGATTTCGGGTTTGTACTCCTGATCTGACATCCCCAATAACATTGTCAAGGGGATGATAGACGTTTAGTCGTGATCCTGGAGTAGTAGGAACAGCCACCTCAAACCGAGATTATGAACATTTGGTTCTGCATCTGAGGTAGTTGGAGTTTGAGGTTCCGAAGTCGAAGGTGCATCACTCGTAGATGCTTGTGGACTTTCAGGAACTGGAACCTGTTCCTCCTGACTGTTCTGGTCATCTGCTTCAGTTTCATCTTCAGAGGAGGAGTCACTGTCATCGACTACTCCCCCTGACTGAGTAGATGATTCTCCCTGTGTGCTAGATGGTGTATTCAGAATATCATACATCATCCTAGTAGCTAACTCATCATCCGAGGGAGAGAGAGGTATGTTGAAGGACTTGAAGAATCCATCATAATCGAAGAAGTATGCAGGTCCTTTGCCTGTAGGTGGTGTGGTATATCTCTGAACGTCGACATTACACCACACTTCTACAAGACCCGTTGAGTTATTGTAAACTCGCTTGTTCGGTATGTTGTATCCTAGAAAAATTCCTTCATCTGCCTTCTCGCTGAATTTTCCTTCTTGTGTCTTCTTCAGAAGTGTACACGGCGCGCCAAAAGGTTCAAGATACTCCAAATTTGGTTTGCGTCTTTGTAGTAGCTCATAACATGTCTTTCCGTGGCGCTTGACTATTAGGACTCGATTCAGTGTATAACATGCATTTGCCACTGCCTCATTCCAGAATTGGATAGGCAGTTTCGAGTCAGCCAGCATAGTCCGTGCAGTCTCTATCAAGCTTCTGTTCTTTCTCTCAGCAACACCATTCATCTGAGGCGTGTAGGCAGAAGTGAATTGATGAACAATTCCCTTTTCCTTGCAGTATGCCTCCATCCATTGATTCTTGAATTCTGTCCCGTTGTCTGAGCGTACTTGTCTAACTTTTAGCTTGTAGAGAGATTCCAGAGTGGTTACTAATTCCTTGAATGACTCAAATGTTTCTGATTTGGATTTCAGAAACATTACCCAAGTGAACCTTGAGTAGTCATCAGTGACCACAAAACAGTACAAATCGCCTGCAATGCTCCTTGTACTGACTGGACCAAACAGATCCATGTGAAGAAGTTCAAGAGGAAGTTCTATTGAATGAACTTTCTTTTCCTTATGAGACTTCTTTGTCTGTTTGCCTTTCTTGCAAGCTACACAAAAGTCAGGAAGTTGGAAGTTCTTGACATTTACTCCTCTCACTAAATCCTTCTGAATCAAATGATTCATCTTCCTTTGACTAATGTGTCCCATTCTCCTATGCCAGGAGATTGAGTCCTTCTCAGTAGCTTTAGATAGAAAGCACTGAACCTCATGATCCGTTGTAGCAGCTGTTGACAGATCCAAGACATAAAGGTCTTTATATCTTGAAGCAGTCATCAGAACTTGGTCCTCTGGGATCATGTAGTCTTTCTTCAGCACGTAACACTTCTTGTTGTCGAAGATGACTTTAAATCCTTTATCGCAGATTTGGGAAACAGAAAGTAAGTTATTCTGAAGTTGTTGAACGTAGTTCACCTTATCAAACTTAACTTTCTGATTTCCCACTTCTCCCTGTGCTGTGATGTATCCTCCCTTGTTTCCTGCAAAGGAAACATGCCCTCCTTTTATTTGTTTGACGTTTGATAAAAGGGCTCTATTTCCTGTCATGTGCCTGGATGCTCCGCTGTCTATAATCCACGTGTTAGTCTCAGCGCTATATCGAACACCCTGCACATACAAAGTAAATGTATTAGTTTAGGTTAGGAACCCAAGCCTTTACTGTCTTGGGTTTCCCAGAGGCATCACACATCATAAACTCTACCCATTGACCCTTAGAGGGTGAGGGTAGCTCAGATTCCTTCTTGTCATCAGTATCAGACACGCAGGATGACTTCTCTTTCCATAAGCCAGATTTGTGCAATGCCTGTTTATGATAAACAGTCGTCTGGCTTACAGGTTGGACTTTAGGTTCACTAGATCTTCTAGGTGGAGTTAGAGAACTCCTCTTAGAAGACCTAGGTCTAGAGTCCTGAAGATCAATCTTCTTCCTAGGTGTCTGATAGAAAGGACAATAGGAAGCAATGTGTCCACATTCTCCACAGTTGTAGCATGACCTGCTATCAACTTTATAAGTAGACTTTCTTTGTGGAGAAGTGCGTGACACTCTAGTAACATCAATCACTTTAGGTTTTGACTCTTGTATGTTTGATGTTTTCTCTGGTTTAACAAAATTAACTGTTTTAACCTGTTTAACATGTTCCACTTTTTGGTTAACTGGTTTTTGACTTGAAGCATGTGAAAAATTAACGTTTGAAGTCCTTTTAGGTTCTGATTTGACTCTGTTTGACCCTGACTTTAAGTTAACTTTTTCAAATTCATTTTCCAGATTAACACAAGGCAATTTACCCTTTGCCTTTGAAGTGGCCTCCTTTTGTTTCTGTCCAGATTCAGTAGATGAACATGATGTGTCTGGATCAGTAACAAGAGGAGTAGTCACCACATGATCCTTGATGGGGTTGTTGTTTACTGGTTTAGACTTGGTGTTCATCAAGGTCTCAGGTGGAGGTGGAACCACTTTGTAGCCTAATCCCTCCCCGTTATTCCTTTCTCTCACTAAGTGTTGAACTATGTGTGAAGAACTAGTCCAACTGTGCAGTTTCTGTTTTAATGAATTAACTTCTACTTCTAGAACTGCCTTTTGCTTCTTAGTGTCCTCTAGGGAGTTTAGATAGTACCTAATGTCATTTGCTTGGTTAAAGGCAACTACTTCGGTTTCCCTAAGCTGTTTAGTCAATAGGTCTATCTTTTCTTTATAACTATGCTCATTTTGTTTTAGAACTCTATTAGCCTCAGTGCATAGTTGTAAATCTTTTACTAAGTTATCATTGTGATCTAATAACCTAGCAAATTTTTCATCAATGCTATTCCTAAACATATCACAATCAGAACAAGCATGATTATTAAACATTTGGTCAGTTGTACTTACCTGTGTTGGTTCAGAAGAGTTAGCCATCAACGCAGCATCAGACGTCTCTGGTTCTGGTGATTCTGACTTTTCTGTCTCTGACGTGGAAGTCTCCTCCTTTGGCTTGTAACTGACCTCAGCTGCAGTTGTTTCTTCACTATGTGACATTGCTATCTCAACTGCTAGATCACCTTCACTCGCAGAATCATCATCAATATCTTCAACACTGGCAATGTTAGATTCTCCTGGTGAGACAAACCTAAAACTCCAATCCTGTCCTTCATCATCATGAGCAGTCAAGGCTTTTGGGTCCTTGTTTGATGAAGTAGAACTGGAAGCTTGCTTGTCTTGGCGAGTAAAGGATGAGAACGGGTTCCCATTACCCGTCTTCTTTGGCTTGACACATTCTCTCTTGAAGTGCCCCTTCTCTCCACAGTTGAAGCAGGTCACTTTGCTCTTGTCAAAGCCAAATGTGGTATCCTTAGTAGCTATCAAGTTCTGTCCTGTCTTCTTAACAAACTTCTTCGCCCTTCGGACAGCGCTAGCTAAGGCCCACATTATATCCATCTTTCAAGCTCCATTTCATCCACCTGCTCGTAGTCCTCATCTGCCAGATGGCAGTTTCCAATCTTCCCAGCAACAAGTCCATCATATGAATGAACCACTGCTGCTAAAGATCCATATGCTCTCGTGCTACTTCTACGGTCACATTACCGAGGTTCTCGGTCTTCAATTTGGTAGCACTTGCTTCTGATCCAATATAGTGGGTACATGATGACCCTGACGTGTCTGATCCAGAAGGAGAAGCATGTGAAGGACCTGACGAGCTAGACACAAATGCTGTCTGGAGAGGTGCTCCAGATGTCTTAGCTTGAGGCGTGGCGTTGTATAAAGCTGGATTTTGTGTGTACGAAGACTTCTGTGCTCTATACTTCATCCTTAGTGCTTCTTCACGCAACTTGAGAATGAAGTCATTTATATCCAGCTTTATCAGCATTTCATTCTGTCTAAGGTTAGACACAAATGAAGCCCACTTATCAGGCAATCCGTCTGCGAAGTTGCTTACTTTCTCTTCCATAGTCGTTTCCACTCCATGTGTATGCAATTCGCTCATCAAGTGGTAGAATCTGTCTATGACTTCGTCTAAACTCTCATTACCAATCGATGAGAAGTTATCGAATTCCTTCTTTAACTCCTTTGCCTTGATTGCCTTCAATGACGCATTCCCATCATATCTCTTCTCTAGCTCATCCCACAGTTTCTTGGACTGCTTGTTCTCTGAATACTGGTGGAATATGTCTTTGGGGATAGACTGAGTGATCAATGCATAAACCCTTTTCTCTGCATTGTACTTTACTTTCTGTGCGTCTGTCATCCCACTTAACGTTAATTTAACTCCATCAGCTCCCACCGGTGTACTATAACCGACCTCAATAGCTTCCCACAGATTAGGATCTACTCCATTGAGGTAGATCTCAAAACGTTGTTTCCAGTGGGAAACTCATCTAAAGTCAAGAGCTTTGGTGGTTTATTGTGATTACCCACCTCACTCTCAAGCAACAGCAGGTTCTGAATCCTCGAGTCCTTCCCAGCAGTAAAGGCTGACATCTGATCTTCCATGGCTAATAAACTTAGAATCTAATCAAACAAACTTTCACTGATGCGACTGAAGGATGCGAATGGTCTAATCGTGCGTATGAACTCTGCGATTGGTTCAACCGTGCGACTGAACTGGGCGATTGGTTCAGTCGTGCGAATGAATCTGGTGCGTATGAGTATGCGAACGAACGGTTCAGTCGGCCGAATGAGGGTGCGACTAGGTCCAATCGTGCGAATGAGCAATGCGAATGGAGTCCAGTCGTGCGAATGGGTCACTCGTGCGACTGAAGCTGCTGTTTTGCGAAAATTTCTAGGTTTGACGGGTTTCAGCCGTAAAAATTCGAAATTTCACAAGTCCTAATCGCCTAAGTCCGTAGAAACTGAACTTCGATGAGCAGGGAACGTCCAAGATCACTTTTGATGCCAAAGATTGCGTTTTTCGTGCAAAAACACAAACTTTTATGCAATCTTGATTGAATCAACACGTAATCAAGAGCCAAAGCTCTGATACCACTTGTTAGGACCTGGTATTTGAACGAAATACCTAGTGATTAGCGTGTTAAACCAACTCAAATAGTGCGGAATCCTATTTGATTGGCGATCCAATCAGTGAGAACACACGATGAATCAATCAAGAATTGAAATCAACGTCAGAAATCGATTAGGAATCGATCTGATGTGTTCTGTGAACTTGGAGAACGATTTGGGAGGCTTCTGGACGGCTAGGGTACGTCTGGAATCGTAATGGGATGAATGCTTACGTTTTTCCACGAATTGGGTCTATTTATAGGTTAGTATTGTTCAATCGTGCGACTGGGCCATAAGTATGGTTCAGTCGTGCGATTGAATCATGCGGTTGATTCATCCGCACGACTGAGTGTTCAGTCGTGCGATTGAGTCAATCTTATGTGTCAATCATACGACTGATCCAGTCTCCTGGTTCAGTCGTGCGATTGAGTCAATCGTATGAAGTTATTCATGCGTGTGGTCCATTCGTATGGGCCATTTGCATGAGAACTTCATTAAGTTAAGTTTGAATGTTTTAATTAATATAACATAATGTGCAATCATTCAAACAATCATAAACCCAATCAATTCAATCACGACTCATTAATGAAATATTAATCACAAGTAACAACAAGTAACAACCAATTCATATCATTTCATTAATCGATACTATTACATCATAATCAGACAGACAAGATTTATTACATTACAACTCATGATCTAGGGACATACATGCATCAACACTAGTACTATTAGATCCCCACATTGATTTGGACTTTCAACAATTGTAGCCACGATGATTGTCAATATACATGTCCCCTTAAATCCATACACAGACTTTTGACATAGATTGGTGATAGTTTGTTAATTATTTCAACAACTTTTTATCGATCCCACACTTATATGGTAATCAACATTCCTCAGGAGCTTTTTAGCGGTCTAGGTATATTCAAAGAACTATTCTTAGAGCTTTCAGGAGAAGCCAATCCTCAGGTCAGTGCCATCGCACAGCAAGAGGCGGCAACAACAATAATTCTAGAATTATAGGTTATGCTTATCCTCAGGTCAGTGCCACCGCACAGCAGAGAGGCACATAACCTATCTTCTTGTTTGAGCACTTTTATTCTTTTGCACAGATGCCACCAACAACATAAGTTATAGTTTGATTGCTTTTGCATTTTTTCATCATGTATTTTTGCTCATATTTGGTCATCCGACACATTTGCGGCGTTTATCTGCTCATCCCCCTTATTGGAATATTGTTGATTGTGGTAACCAGGATAAGATTATAACCCACTCTTGTTGAACAACTTTTTTTTGATCTTGAGATCACCAACAGGTCTAATCATCTTTTGTGTTGAATCTACCGACATATCATTTGTGGTCTAGCAACCTCTAGGTCTACTTTCTTTGTGTTACCGTCAGTAGTTAACAGTTTTTCTATCATTTTTTCTTTTATATTGCTCAGACTACACAGACTTATACTTTGAATTTCGCATGTAGCCCATTTAATCTTTTAAAGTCCAAATGAGTTGTTCCTGTGTACTATCATTTTCCAAAGATTGAATCGGTATCACAGATACGATCTATTTCTATCAGCTAGCCTCCTTTCTCCTCTCCTCGTTTTTTATGTTGTTAACTAAACCTATTCCCCCCTAAAATTCTAAAACATAAACGATTTGCATTTTTAGGATTTAATAGGCGAAGAAAACATCAATTTAATAAAACATAAAATAAAATAAATAAAGAAAGAAAATAAAAATTTAAGAAAAATGGACTATATGCATCAGACTAAACATGGCCATCTTCAGGAATAACATCACTTTTCTACTTAACGCGCCGTTGACCTCTAACAAATATAGAAAACGTGGTTTATCAAAGCCTTTGTATAGAGGTCAGCGCTTTGAAAATCAGTATTATTTTAACCACATCGATTAGGTTCTTTTCAAAACAGTCACGTATAAAGTGATATTTTATGCCGATGTGTTTGGTCTTTCGATGTTGACCCGATTTTTAGTTACTGCAATTGCAGTAGAGTTATCAACAAAATAGGAGTAGAGAGAAATTCAATCTGTAATCCCGCATTTGCTGTTGAATCCAAGATTTTGTGAACAGCAACTTGCGGCAGCAACGTATTCGGCTTCACAGGTTGACAATGCAACCGAGGTCTGCTTCTTACATTGCCAGGTCACTAATCTCCTCCTAAAGAATTGACATCCCGCTGATTAGACTTGTAGTTCATCTTGCAGCCCCCGTAATCCGAGTACCTATATGCCGTAGCTCGAAGTCATCATCATGAGGATACCACAACCCAAGTGTTGGTGTACCCTTCAGATAACGAAATATCCTTTTGACCCCGATCAGATGATTAACTTTTGGCTTCGCCTGATATCTTGAACATAGACATGTACATACGTGATATCAGGTCTTGAGGCAGTGAGGTACATGAGAGATCCAATCATTCCTCGGTACATGGTGGCATCGACCAGATCACCATTTTCATCGGGTGCTACATCATGGTTTGTAGCAAGTGAGTTCCAGCTGTGGAAGCATTCTCCATGTCAAACGATTGAGAATATCTCCTACATACTTGGTCTGATGTAGGAATATTCCTTTGGGTTTGATCCACCTGTAACCCGAGAAAAAACTTCATCTCTCCCATGGCACTCATCTCAAACTCAGCCTTCATTACTACTTCAAACTCTTTACATAATTCCTTCATTCTTTAACCCGAAGATTATGTCATCAACATAGATTGAACAAGCAGTAAATCACCATCTTTTTCTTTGATAAACAGTGTGCATCAATAACACCTCTGCGAAAGCCGTGTTTCACAAGGTGAGTCGAGAGTTTCTCATACCAGCCCTTGGGGCTTGATGAAGCCCGTATAAAGCCTTGTCGAGTTTGTAAACTCTCTCCCGATGATATGGATCTTCAAATCCCTCGGGTTGACTGACGTACACTGTCTCTCTCTTCTTTGATTTCCATGAAGGAATGCACTCTTCACATCCAGTTGATAAACTTTAATCTTCAAACACGATGCATATGCAAGGAAGATGCGGATGACTTCCATTCTTGCCACGGGTGCAAACACTTCATTGTAATATATTTCCTCAACTTGTCGAAATCCTTGAACTACAAGTCGAGCCTTGTTCCTGATGATGACCCCTTGGTCATCTTTCTTGCATTTCAAGACCCATTTGGTGCCAATGACTTAGCACCTTTAGGTCTATCCACCAGAGTCCATACACCTAACTTCTTGAACTGAAGAAGTTCTTCTTGCATGGCACTCACCCATGCCTCATCATTCAGGCTTCACGACGTATTTTGCTCAAACTGCGACACAAAAACAATGATAAGCACCATCGTGAATGTATCATTTTTCCATTACCGAGGCATAATCAGCTGAATATAGCTATTTCTTGTCTGCACTCCTGATCTGACATCCCCAATGACATTGTCCAGGGGATGATTGACATTAAGCGTGATCCAGGAGTAGGTGGAACAACTACCTCAGGTCAAGATTATGAACGTTTGGTTCTATATCTGAGGCAGTAGGAGTTTGAGGTTCGAAGACACAGAGGCATCAATGTCAGATGCTTGTGGACTTGCACGAATGGGAACCTGTTCCTCCTGATGTTCTGGTCATTCTCCACAGCTTCATCTTCTGAGGAGGAGTCACTTACTTCGAGTGCTCCCCCTGAGTGTGAAACGAGTCACCTTGTGAACTAGATGATGTTGAATCTTGTGACGTGTGTGTCAAGACATCATACATCATCTGGTTGCTAACTCTTGTCAGAAGAGAGAGAGGTATGTTGAAGGACTTGAAGAATCCATCATAGTCGAAAAAGAAGGCGGGTCCTTTCCAGCAGGTGGTGTGGTGTATCTCTGAACGTCCACGTTACACCACATTTCTACAAACCCGTTGAGTTGTTGTAAACTCTCTTATTCGGTATGTTGTATCCTAGAAAGATACCTTCTTCATCGCGCCTTCTCGCTGAATTTTCCCTCCTGAGTCTTCTTCAGAAGGGTGCACGGTGCGCCGAACGGTTCGAGATACTCCAGATTAGGTTTACGTCGTTGTAGTAACTCGTAACACGTCTTGCCACTGGCGTTTATACCAGAACTCGATTTAATGTGTAACACGCATTTGCCACTGCCTCATTCCAGAATTGATAGGCAGTTTCGAGTCCGCCTAGCATTGTCCGTGCTGTCTCTATCAAGCTGTGATTCTTCTCTCAACACCCATTCATCTGAGGTGTGTAGGCATAGTGAACTGGGCACAATTCTCTTTTCCTTGCAAGTAAGCCTCCATCCACTGATTTTTGATCTCGGTTCCGTTTTCTGAGCGTACCTGTCATACCTCAGCTTGTAGAGAGATTCCAGTGTAGTTACTAATTCCTTGAAAACTCAAATGTTTCTGATTTGGATTTCAGAAACATTACCCAAGATATCTTGAGTAGTCATCAGTAACCACATAGTAGTACAAGTCGCCTGCAATGCTTCTTGTACTGACTGGACCAAACAAATCCATGTGAAGAAGTTCAAGAGGAATACGATGGAATGAACTTTCTTCGCCTTATGAGACTTCTTCGTCTGTTTGCCTTTCTTGCAAGCTACACAAAAATCCGGAAGTTGAAGTTTTGACATTAACTCCTCTCACTAGATCATTCTGGATCAAGTGATTCATCTTCCTTGATTAATGTGTCCCATTCTCCTATGCCAGGAGATGGAGTCCTTCTCAGTAGCCTTTGATAAAAGCACTGAACTTCATGATCCGTTGTGGAGGCCTTTGAAGATCCAAGACATAAAGGTCATTATATCTTGAGTGTCATCAAGACTTGTCCTCTCCGGATCACATAGTCCTTTTCAGGACGTAACACTTCTTGTTATCAAATATACTTTAACCCTTTATCACAAATTTGGGAAACAGAAAGTAAGTTATTTTGAAGTTGTTGAACGTAGTTTACTTTGTCAAACTTTACTTTCTGATTTCCCACTTCCCCTGAGCTGTGATATACCCTCCTTTGTTTCCACAAATGAAACATGGCCTCCTTTTATTTGTTTGACGTTTGATAAGAGTGCCCTGTTCCCAGTCATGTGCCTGGATGCTCCGCTATCGACAATCCACGTGTTGGTTTCAGTACTATAGCGAACACCCTGCACATTCAATTGAATATTAGTTCAGGTTAGGGACCCAAGCCTTTACTGGCTTGGGTTTCCTAGAGGCATCACACATCATAATTCAACCCATTGACCTTTAGATGGTGAGGGAAGCTCAGGTGTCCTTCTTGTCCTCATTATCAGACATGAGGTTGATTTTTTCTTTCCATAAACCAACTTTGTGTAAGGCCTGTTTGTGATAAACACGACTGGCTAATGGGTTGAACTTTAGGTTCACTAGCTCTTCTAGGGGGAGTCATTAAGCTCCTCTTAGAAGACCTAGGTTTTGGTTCTCGAAGTTCACTTTCTTCCTAGGTGTCTGATAGTAAGGACAGTAGACGCATGTGTCCACACTTCTCCACAGTTGTAGCATGACCTGCTATCAACTTTATGATTAAACTGTTTTTGTGGAGACGTGTGTGACACCACTGAGTGACATGTTTCTCGTTTGGTTTTGACTCTACTCTTTCTTTAATTTTTATCTTGTTTAACAAATTTAATTGTTTTTAACATTTGTAACATCCTTTCCATTTTGTTAACTAGACTTTGACATGAAACATGTGATTGGTTGACATTAATGGTCTTTTTAGGTTTTGATTTGACTGTGTTTGAACTAGACTTTATATTAACCTTTTCAAACTCTTTTTCCAGATTAACACAAGGCATTTTACCTTTTGCCTTTGACATGGCCTCCTTTTGCTTAGTTCCAAATTCATTTGATTTACATGTGGAATCTGGATCACTTACAAGAGGAGTGGACACCACATGATCCTTGATTGGATTGTTATTGATTGGTTTACTTTTAGTGTTCATCAAGGTCTCAGGTGGTGGTGGAACCACTTTATATCCCAAACCCTCCCTATTATTACGCTCTCTCTCACTAAGTGTTGGACAATATGAGATGAACTTGTCCAACTTGCAGTTTTTGCTTTAATGATTAACTTCTACTTCTAAACTGCTTTTTGTTTCTTAGTGTCTTCTAGGGAGTTAAGATAGTACCTAATGTCATTAGCTTGGTTAAGGCTACTACTTCTGTTTCCCTAAGCTGTTTGTTCAAAAGGTCTATCTTTTCTTTGTAACTGTGATCATTCTGTTTTAGAACTCTGTTAGCTTCAGTGCACAGTTGCAAATCCTTTACTAAGGTGTCATTATGATCTAATAACCTAGCAAATTTCAAATCTATGCTTTCCCTAATTTATTACAATCAGAACAAGCATGATTATTGAAAAGTTGGTCAGTAGTACTTACCTGAGGAGGTTCTGATGAATCAGCCATCAAAGCAGAGTCTTGTGTTTCTGGTTCTGGTGATCTGACGTTGTTGAAGTTTTCCCTTCTTCAGGCATGTAATTGACCACAGTTGCAGTCTCTTCAGTGTTTGACATCGCGAGTTCCACTGCAATATCCCCTTCACTAGCTGAATCATCATCTAAATCCTCAACACTAGCAATGTTGGATTCTCTCGGAGAGACAAACCGAAAGCTCCAGTCCTGCCCCTCGTCATCATGGGCAGTCAAGGCTTTAGGATCCTTGCTTGATGAAATAGGACTGCTAGTTTGGCTTATCTTGACGATTGAAGGATGGAATGGATTTCCCGTTTCCAGTTTCTTTGGCTTCACACACTCTCTCTTTTGAAGTGGCCCTTTTGTCCACAGTTGAAACAGGTCACTTGGTCTTGTCGAAACCAAAGGTAGTGTCCTTAGTTGCAACCAAGTTTTGTCCGGTCTTCTTGACAAACTTCTTAGCTCTCCGGACAGCACTTGCTAAGGCCCACATTATATCCACCCTTTCTAGCTCTGTCTCATCTACCTGCTCGTAGTCCTCCTCTGCCAGATGGCAGTTTCAAATTCTCCCAGCAACTAATCCATCATAGGAGTGGACTACAGTTGCTAAGAGATCCATGTGCTCTCTTGCTACTTCTACTGTCACATTACCGAGATTCTTGGTCTTCAGTTTTGTAGCATTTGCTTCAGGTGCAATGTATTGGGTACCAGATGACCCTGACGTTTCAGACCCTGAAGTAGAGGCTTGAGAAGGACCAGCTGAACTTGACACAAAACTCGTCTGAAGTGGTGCTCCAGACGTTTTGGCTTGTGGAGTCGCGTTGTACAGTGCTGGATTCTGATCATAAGAAGACTTGGGCTCTGTATTTCATCCTTAATTCTTCCTCTCTCACTCTCACTTAATGAATCATTTATATCTAACTTCTTTAGCAAACCATTCTATCTGAGATTGAGACAAAAGAAACCCACTTCTCTGGCAACCATCTGCAAAGTTTAACACCATGTCCTCCATGTCGTTGTAACTCCATGAGTGTGCACTCACTCATCAAGTGGTAGAACCGATCGATGACGTCATCCAAGCTCTCCATACCCATTAACGAGAAGTTGTCAAACTCCTTGTTCAACGCTTTAGCACTTAGAGCTTTCAATGACGCATTCCCGTCATACCGTTTTTCCAATTCATCCCACAGCTTCTTTGCTTGCTTGTTCTCATAAAATTGATGGAAGATGTCCTTAGGAATTGACTGAGTTAGCATTGCATATACTTCTTCTCAGCATTGTACTTTACCTTTTGCCATCAGTCATGCCACTTAAAGTAAGTTTGACTCCATCTGCACCTACAGGCATGCTATACCCTGTCTCTATTGATTCCCACATTGGGATTTACACACATTAAGTAGATCTCGAAACGTTGCTTCCATTTTGGGTATTCATCTAACGTGATTAGCTTAGGGGGTTTGTTATGATTCCCCACTTCATTCTCCAGAAGCAATAGGTTTTGAATCCTTGAATCTCTCCCTGCTGTGAATGCTGAGCTTGGTCCTTCATTACTATCAACTTTAGTTTTTGGAACAAACTGTTTCACTTATGCGAATGAAGGTGTGCGATTGGACTATTCGTGCGATCGAACAATGCGGCTGGTTCAATCGTGCGACTGAACTAATGCGGATGGCTCAGTCGGGCGAATGAACAAGTGCAGTTGAACAATGCGAATAGACTGCTCAGTCGTACGAATGAAGGTACGAATGAGTCCAATCGTGCGTATAAGGGATGCGTATGTATCCAGTCGTGCGATTGAGTCAATCGTGCGACTGAAGCTGCTGGATTTCGAAAATTCGTAGGTTTAAGGTGTTTTAGCTGCAAAAACACAAATTTTCACTAACCCTAATTGCCGTATGCGGAAAAACTAAACTTTACGAACAGGATACGTCTAAGACAGCGTTTGACACGAAAAGATTGCGTTTTAAGTGAAAAAACACAATCTTTGTATAAAAAACAATTGAATCACACGTAAATCAAGAGCCAAAGCTCTGATAGCACTTGTTAGGATCGTGTATTGAACGAAATACTAAACTGATTAACGTGTATATCAATCAAATAGTGCGGAATCCTATTTTGATTGGCGATCCAATCAGTGAGAACGCACGTAGAAACAATTATGGATGAATCTAACGTTAAGAACGATATGGAATCGATCTAAGTGCGATCTTTGAACTGGAACAGGTTCTTAGAGGTCTCTAGACGGCCAGGGGTACGTATGTAGTCGAAGCGTTCTGAATTCTTACGTTTTTCCACGAATTAAGTGGTATTATAGGTTAGGGTTTTCTCATTTCGGGCGACTGAACCATTAGCATGGTTTAGTCGTGCGATTGAGCCATGCGGTTGATCCATTCGCACGACTGAGTGTTCAGTCGAGCGACTGAGTCAATCTCATGTTACACTCGTGCGACTGATCCAGTCTCCTGGTTCAATCGTGCGGCTGAGTCATTCGCATGAAGTTGTTCATGCGTATGGTCCATTAGCATGGGCCATTCGCATGACAACCTTCATATTACTAAGTTTAAATATATTTAATTAATCATTACATTATTAAGATTCATTCAAACAACCACAAACCATATAGTCCAGTTCAATGACCATTACACTACTACTCAATGAAATAATAAACATTATAGCACAACCACACATTGTATTCAATTAAGTACCCATTCAATTACATGTGTAACAATAAGACATATTACATTAAGCTCAGAAACTACGTACACATGTATCTACAACTCTCTAGATGCTAGCACGTTTTCAAGTTCCTGCATTGGTGTTGTGCCTTTTTTCCCTTCAGCCCTAAACTTTGATGTCAGATTGTATAGGTCCTGAAAACACAGGCGTTGTTTGTGTAACTTCTTGACAGGAACAATTTCTTCAACGGTCATCTTCCTAAGAGTGTTCCACCTCTTTTTTCAGTGGCCAACCCACCATAATGATGCACCCATGCTTGCGTCCCCTCTTTTTAGCCCACTTTTCAAGTTCTCATGAGAATCAAAATGCTGAAAAAGTTATAAAGCCAGACATAAAAAACAATATATAAAACAAATAAGTGAATAATTTAAACAAACAAATTTAAACTCTTCGTACTATGTTGGTTTTATAAGAAACTATAGCCTTTCTTATCCGATCGTCATCCCATCGTGCTGCGTGGTGTCCGCATGGTTTTCTTTGAGGTGAACCGAACCGTCACTCTCATCTGTGTCATTCCCATTAAAAGTATCCGACACATGTGTAACTTCTGATTCTGACTGGTACGGGGGATGTCCGTAATGTCCGTGATTCGGCATTGTTTGCGAGTGGTACGAGGCATGTCCGTAATCCGGCTCAATTTGTGAGAGGTACGAGTTCGGGGCATGTCCGTAAGAATGGTAAAAGGGATGTCTGTACCCTTCACCGTAACACGTCGGTCCAAATAATAAGTTGTATGCCTCCTCCGCAAATGTGTTTGACGGGTTGGTTTCCTCCACCCCCCACGAAAGGTGAGTCTCGTATACGTAATATTACAAAAAAGGTAATGGTTAGATATTTCAAATAAGCATTTATAGTAAAATAGACACTACTTCAACTAGATTTTAATCTTCACTATGTGGCTCCTCACTTAGGCTTTTGATAATGATCTCCCGAACCCGACATTGTTTTTGAATTATCTGTTTTTGGAACGATGAGGTTTTTTTCATGATGGTTTGTAATGGTTGGTTGAATGAAAGCATGAAATGCATGTTTATAGAAAAATCTGGACAAGAAACCGTCTCTGTTTGGCCTAATCGTGACGGTTCAAAGTGGTAGGTACCCGAGATTCATGGAACTTTTTGTTGACATCAAGTTACCTCGTACCCTAACCGTGACGGTTAGGGAATACCGTCACGTTTTGTTTCAGACCCGTGCCTCTTTTACCAGTGTACTTTATTCAGGAATCAGATCATACGTGACGTTTGGCTCAAGCTGTCACGTTTAGGTTTCAAACTCTCACGTTAAGGCCTAGCTGTGACGGTTAGTATGGTTTCTCCCCCAATAACACCTGCGGTGTCCCCAGCACCACCCAAATATTATTCTAACAGTTTATAATATGTGTATGTGTTTGTCAAAAAGGGCATTTTTTTCGATGTTGTACCCTGTGTAGGCTTGCTTCTATCTATAGAAAGTTTCTCCTCTCCAACTGCTAACCTATTCACTACCAATCCTTTACTTTTAAAAACTAGTTGTTAGTGTGTAGTTGGGATGGAAATTATGATGTTATATGGATACTTCAGGAATTTTGAGAAAGGATTATAAGGGATGTGTGTCAATAAAGAAATTAAGACTAAACAAGTAATGTGTAATCAATCTGAGTAGGGATGAACAACTAAACGACTGTTGGTAATCCACAATAGGCTTCGGGTAGTCAATCAAGGGCTATTGGTTGTAGCCTATGGTGGTCAAATGTGTCATTCCTATTTAACGTTCGATGTTACCGATTTAGGAATATTAGGCTATGAATATGTATATGATTGTTTTATATAACCAAGATGAGTTGAGAGTCCCCGATTTAAAAAATATATATAGTTTGGCATTTGAAAATAACAAAAAGGATGAATTACATTGAAACTAGTTAAACCATATTACACAGTTGAAATGTTAAGAAATCAAAAGTAAGTTGATGATGATTTAAGGGAAGTTTTCATATATAAATGATTTATGACCAGCCCTAAAGGTAAAATTAACATTGTAACACGTGAATAAGATGGTTAATCAAATGAGTTAGGTGTCTTGATTTGTTATAAGTGTTATCACATTGAAATTATGATTTCATGTTATGTTGATGTTGGGATTTCCTATGTCATTTTAATCTTTTTAAAACAAGTCCAAAACATGTAGCAAAATTCTTAATCAAATCAAGACCAGAAAACAATCTGTTGATCCAATTGCAAAACAAAAAAGACACCCCGATAACACATATCATATGGTGTTTAGAATATTGCGGTAGTTGGTAATGCTCGGGGTAATGCGTTAGTCAATGGTGGCATCATTTTGTGATAGTGAGGGGTAATTGGTGATATGGTCACAGGTGATATGGTAATGATGTTAGGGTGTAGTTAGGATGGAAATGTTGATGTTATATGGATACTTATCCCTCATGGGGTTTTTTATGTGCTTAGCTTGAAAGGACAAATGCGCCCAAAATCGGCTTAAAAATGCCGGAAACACCAGATTCCATTTTGATAGTTTTTTATTTTGTTTTCTAAACACAACTTCTCATCCTAACACCTCCAATTTCTTAGGTTGCATGTGTAACATGTACATACATGCTATGCTTGTCATTGGGAATTCAAGTTGTACTCATTACTTAAAATAATATGTAGTTAAAATGAGAACAACACGAAACGTGAAACCTAACTCTAAAACAAACCTTCTTAGACTGGAGATTGAGCACAAAGATTGTTCAACTTGATTTATCTTCATGCCTGAAAAAATCTAACTACAAACTCAAACAATTAAAGAAACACATTCATGTTAACAAAAACAAACCAAAGCACATGAAAAATATATAGAATATCGGTTTTCTCGCAAGAGCGTTTAGTTTATTTATGACCTCTACCTGACTCGTCTCACCGCTCACTTATTTGGTAAATCGAGGTAAATAGCATCAACCTCACTATCTAATATTGACCCACTGATTTAGTGTTTCAACATGTGGCCATTCACCTTAAAAGTATCCTATCGAAACCCTCAATCTCTATTGTGCGATAAGCAAACACCTCTTTCGTTATAGACAGGCCTAACCACGTACTTCTCAACTTTCTAAAAAATAATCTCAATCAAGAATTGAACAGGAAAACTTGATCAATATTAGTTGAAGTCTTTATTACCCTTCAATTGTCAAGCTTGCAACCCCATCATCTTCTCTTAAACCCGTATGAATGTGTGCATGTGTGGTCTCGTAACTCCTGGCTTACTCAACTTATAAAACTAATGATCCTTTGTATAGGACATGTTTAGATTCACCGTCTGTAATGGTAGTCAACTTTGATACTCTAACTTGACTAGTAAATGACACGCTTTCCCATAAATCATCTAAAATTGTATGTAACCGATCAGAGTCATATAAGCCATGTGGAAAGCCTAAAGTACTTGATACCATAGTACTCACGTCTACCTTCCCACATCTCTATGGGTAACAAGCCATTATAAGCCAATAAGTGAGGCCATATCGTTGCAAGACTTCTTCTTTTGGTGCCAAGCATTATAGAAGTGAGTACCTCTATCACTAATTAGAGCCTTAGGAACTCAAAAGCCAGATAAAAACATTCTAATGAATGTCACTACAACCCCGACATCATTAATCAGCAAGGCTTGAGCCTCGTCCCATTTCGAAACGTAATCGTACTTGTTCATACGAGAACTTAGGAGTAGGCCCATGAAATCAATACTCCATAAATCAAACACCTCAAAACATGTGGTATATGGTATATCATTCTAGGATAAGATACTAGCAAGTCGCGACTCGCATCCCACACTCATAAAATTATGCATCTCTCTATAAATTAACAACCAATACACAAATCAAACACTTTCTTCGTAGGGTTGGTGGCCCAGTAATAGCCACCTCGGTAATGACCACCTATTGCAATCTCGTTTCAATGCCATAATATTTTCTTAGCATCACATCCATATATGCATTTGCATACCACCACCGGCACTAATCTTGAAAAGTTATGGATCACGCAAATGTATGCTTAACATCAACGAAGAATTTCTTCTATAACTGATGTGCCATACCCCTTCACAAGGTATCCATCAAAAGAATAATTTTCTAAATCAGCAAACCATGGCCATCTATACTCTTCAGCTCCCTCAAGCATACTCATCTCATGAGGAAAGTGATCATATATCACATCCTTCCTAATTTCCTCATCTATAGAATCCTCTAAATATGACAAATGATTAGTTGTAAAGTTATTCCTAATCTAATTATGAAGCTTCTAAAGCAGTAATATTCATCGCATTAATATTGGCTTTAGCATTATGCATACGAAACAAATACTTGAGTCCAACATGGCTAGTGTAAACAATAGTGTTAGAAAAGACGAGGTAAGATGCTAACAGCTCATTCTCTATCATGGTGTAGTGCGCCAATGCATAATAACTCATGTCACTCATCTACTTAAACAGTAAACTCCAATCTAGGTAAACTATAATCGAAGCATTCATGAAATTCTCTTTTAAAAGTTCGTACGCTCTTCTACACTCTTAAAAAACATGAATGGCATATCCTTCTCTAGGGGTTGTGTCATCAGCCTATCAAACTTAGAGAAATCCCTAATAAGAAGTTAATAAAAACCCTACAAGTGAAATCATGTGCCTTTCGACATTGTTCTGCTTCACCATGAAGTGACAGCTCCCCCAATTCAACATCAGGTTATTCTCTTCACATCAGCCAACATCCACTCCAAACGCTCCAAACAATAATTAAAGGAACTCATTAACACATAAAAAGAAAACTCATCCATGAGAAACTACATTGAGTTCCCAATCATGTCATGGAATATGTAAGGCCCTTCATCTAGGCAATCTCTGCTAGATTAAACAAGATGATAAACTGAAGCTTTTCAAATCACAATCTCATCCAACTGAAGATCTTGTTGTACATATTTAGAGACCAAGTTGATCAAAAGAAGAAAAAGAATATAAGACAAATTCAACAAGACAAAGTCAAAATCATGACCAAAAGAAAAAGCAAAATAACAGTTTATGATGTAATATTCCCTAGAATAGTATAAATAAAACCCACTAGTGCAATTTGCAAGTGTGTGTTCTTAATGGTATGAATCACCACCTGAGGAGAAATCCTTCTTGTGTTGAGTTTGATCTTCATGATCTTTGAATGAATTTCAAGGTAATTTGATTATCAATATAAGTGAATTCATCTTATTATTATTATCTATATCTTGTGTTTGTTGATTCACACATATACACCCATCTTAATTTTAATTTTTATGTCTTGAACATGATGATTCCTAAGATCCAAGCTAAATGAACATGAAACATTGATTTGGAATAATGGTATCATAGTTGTTGGTTTAGGGTTTTATGATGGTAAGAATAAAAAAGAAAAACCCATCTGTTCGTCATTAATTAAAAGAAAATCATGAAACTTGTTTAAATTTGGTACGAGTTGAAGATTTGTAATCAATTTGCTGATTATAACTTCAAAATTCATTGCAATAAAACAAGATGAACATTAAAAAATGAAGAAAATGAGTTTGAGTATGTTGTTCATCTAAATCAACTAAAATTTTAACTATGCATAAGATGATTACACACGATTTGATTACTCATGTTCAAAGCTAAATAAGTTCAATAGATTACTAAGATTCTCATTTGTACATATGATCCATGCAAAGTTATATGAATAATGCAAATCTAGTTCTATAAAGGAAATATGAAAAACTATCTTGTGTGCATGACTAACGAGACTGATCAAGTACCAAATACGGATGATTACCCAAATAAGTGCGGATGGTTTAATGAAATGTGATTGTCATTCTGACTAATGTAGATTTGGATTCACATAAATGCGGATACAAATGCTTATGTAACATGATCAAATGCATATAACTAAAACTATTGCAGTTGAACATTCAATCCAATGAAGATGAATCATTGAGGTTGATACGGCTGGCTAAGTCACTAACTGTGGATGAGTTTACATTTAAATAATTAAATGCGTATAAGAATCAAAACTAATATGGTTGTACTAACTCATAACCACAGATGGTTGAAACATTCAATGTTGATGTGTTCTTTCAAATGTAGATGAGTCCAAAAGAAATGCGGATGAACAGATGATGTCAAGAATAGGAAAAATAACATGAATATAAATGAGTGCAACCAACAAGAACATCCATGTTGAGCATTCTAAAAAGGGTGTAGAAATAAACTTTGGTCACATTATCCCTAATTTATCCAGGGATTAGTTAAACCGTTAGATACTCTTTCTAAATTACTTGGATTTACATTCTGTGATGATGTTTTGCACCCATGTTTGACAACTGAGTAGACATTTAGACATACTTTAATAAATAGGAATAATAATTATCTGAAGAATGCTATTTATCAAGTTATTTCAAAGTCTAACACCAGAAAAAAAAAGAAATAAAGAAAAAAAATTGATGAAAAAGAAAGAAAAGCCCAATAACCCAAGTTAAGGGGTTAAAGATATGCAAGGGACAAACTTTATTATTATGTTGTTCAAAAAGGAGCATGGCCGCCCACACTCCTGTGCTATCAACTTTCTCATACGATTTTTAGAGAGAGAAAGCAGAGAACTTCGAAGTATATAGAGAAGAAGAAGAGAAGCGTAGATTGTAGGTTAGTTTTCAAGGTTTTGAGTGTTCTTGGCTGATTTGAAGCTTTCGGGTATGTGCTTATATGTTCTTGTGTGTTTGGTTGTGTGTTTTGGTGGGTTTTAGGTGCTTGAACTGATAGTGCATTTGGGTTTGTAGAAGTCTACCCAAATGCTGCAAGAGGTGAGTTCTAGATCCCCATTTTATATGTTTTAACTTGTTTTGGGGCTGGAAATACATATTGTAACGTTTTTATTAAATATGGGTGTGTAGCCGTATGTATTTGTGTGTGTATTGTGGGTGGGTGTATATTGGGAATGATTTTTGGGTTATGTTCATGTTAGTGGGAATGTTTATGTTGCTTAGTATGTTAGAATTAGGCTTGGAACATGTTCAGATATGATTTGGGGACTAAAAATGATGTTAGTTACAAAGTTAGTTAATCATGCACCCCAATAGTACCCATGCGCCTAGAAATGTGCCCAAACGCCTAAGTATTTTCCCATGCGCCCAACTGCCCGAACGCCCAAGTGCCCATGCGCCTAAGTCAGGCTCATGCGCCTGCATAGTGCCCATGCGCCTTAGTTTCCCCAGACGCCTAAGTTGCCCATACGCCTAAGAGTTCATGCGCCCGTATAGTACTCACGCGCCTAGAATTTCCCCATGCGCCTAAGTGTTCCATGCACCTAAGAGGTCATGCGCCCGCATAGTGGCCATGTGCCTGCATAGTTCCCATGCATAAACACTTAGAATTTATTCTGAAATTTGGAAAGAAAGTGGTTTTTAGGGTATGAATAGGGATGTTCCCGGGGATGATGCATGATGTTATATGATGATGTGTGATGTTGTTATGAATGTTTATGTTCCATTTCTTTATGTTCTTTATTACGTATTATTTCTGTGGCTTTATGTGTGTAATTATGTAAATGAATGTAAAGTATTATGTAATGAAAGTAAAAGTTAATGATAATGAAAAGTGGAACATAAAGAATGAATGGAAGTATTGCAAGCAAAAATGAAAGGAGGTTCACAATTCATTGAGGGGTTGTTAGCTCAATTGTGTGCGGTTTAGCTAACCTATAAGGATGCACACATGGGTCTAATCCTTGTGATTGACCAGACGTATGAGACCCTTGTCGCTTGCCCTAGTACTGGTGCCCGCCTTATGCATGATGTTAGAAGTCTATTTATAGACTTCTGCCCAGTACCCGCCACATGCATGACGTTTGGGGTATAGCACATTGCATAGGTCCGGAATGAAAATTGGAAGATAATGATGAATGTACAGAATGTATGATACGAAAGAGTATGAAAGAGAATGAATGAATGATAATGAATGACGTATGATGAAGAATGATGATGAAAGATAATAATAATTATTATCTATGTATACGTATGATGTATGATCACGAATGGAAGTTAACAATGGTTTTAAACAAAAATAAAGTATAATATATTTTATAAATCTATAACTCACTCAGCAACACTGACTTTTATGTATTTTCCAGTTGGCAGGTAATGGTTGTTGAGGATGGCACATGGTGTAGCTACTTGGCAAGTTTAGGATGGCATCCATTTTATGTTATAATGACGTTTTTGTGTTGTAATGCAACCAAATAATATTTTGTAACGATTAACGATGTTGTATTATTTTGCAAAAGCGATTACTAATATATGAAATGGTTTTAGCTAAATGATTCCGCTGCGTTGCTTAAATAAAGTTTATGTATTTTTAAGTATGTTGTGCAATGATTATCTGACAGTAAGCGTTCCGGGATCGGGGCTTTACAAGTTGGTATCAGAGCCAGGTTTAAGAGAATTGAGTAAAATATTTTCAAAGAACCTAAACTTAAACTGAGAATGGGACAAATTGAAGGATGCCAGTCCAAGTAGCTACGTGCTATCAGGTATTTTCTTTAATGTTAACCGGTATTATGTGCGCATGTTATTTGATTATGGGCTCTTAGTAGATTTAGATACTGATGTAGTTAGGATAGGAAATGGTTGTGGTATGAAGAGTAAGGTAAGTGGCTAATCACAACTGGCCACTGTAATTAAGGACTTACTATACTTGACATAAACTAAGCTATTACCTTGAATGACCATGTTGGTGTTTGGATCTTATAGTGTGTCTAGAGGATGGCTGGTGGTAGATCTTCGAAAGCTTCGTGAGGTAGAGGTTGTGGTGGACCTGGTGCTGGACCGCGTGCCACAAGAGGCAAAACTAAGGCTGCTGAGAGGGCACCCGAAGACCCTAAGACTCATCATCCGGAAGGCGGTGATAAGAGTGATAATTTGAGGGCCTCAGTGAAAGAGGATGTTATTGAGGAGGTTCACTAGGTCATGCAGACGATCCTGCCGTCTATGGTGACTGAAGTGATTCGGGATGTACGGGAGGATGAAAAGAAGTAAAAGAAGAAGACCTCTGAGAGAGAGGAGAAAAGGAGCAGCCGGAGACTGAGACGGTTGTTCCTAGTGATGAGGAGGAGGAAGAAGCTATGCCAGAAGCAGCACAAGGTTGCAACTATGGAGCCTTTCAGAGGTGTAAGCCCCTGACTTTGGATGGCAATGGTAGTGTTGCTGCTGCTCACCGATGGGTGAGAGAGATGGAGGTTGTGTTAGATATGAACGAGTGCAAGGAGGACTAGAAGGTGAAGTTTGCTACCCACTCATTCTTGGATTCGGCCTTGTGTTGGTGGGACAATATTGTCCAGGCTGAGGGTAGTAGGGCAATTGGAAGGATGAGGTGGAGTGAGCTTAAAAAGTTGGTGATTGAGGAGTTTTGTCCTCACAGTGAACTTGATAAGGTTGAGAAGGAGCTCCTATAGCTAGAGGCAGGAACCATGACACACCAGCAATACACCACCAAGTTCAATGAAATGGCGCGGCTGGTGCCGGATCAGGTGACACCCGTGTCATGAAATATTAAGCGTTACATCCAGGGTTTGCCGGCGAATATCCGCAGGCACATGATCGTCGCCCGGCCAAGCACTTTTAAGTCGGTGGTTGACCTGGCGGGAAGGTTGTATGATGAATGAGAGGTGGAAGTGATTGAGGTGAATAGGAAGGGTGGTGGTGACAGGAACTGGAATGGGAAGTGGTTTAGACGTGGCGGGGTCACTCCAAACAACAAGGTTGCAAGGGTGGGGTACCAGCGTGTAGCCACATCCGGTGCGGGGACGAAGAGGTGTGGTAAATACGGGAGAGAACATACTGGGGAGTGTAAGGGATCGAATGTCTGTTTCGAGTGTGGAAGGAAAGGACATATGGCAAGAAAGTGCAAGTTGGGGAGATATTTTAAATGTGGCAAAAGGGGTCACATGAGCAGGGACATCAAGAAGCCAAGGGCTGAGAGTTCAAGAATGAAGTATACGACGAGAACTGAAGGGCAGAATGCGAGAGCCAAAGCCTTCACAATGACCCGGGAGGAGGCTAGGACGGACCTTGATGTTGTATTAGGTACGTTTTTAATAAACCAAACTCTTGCTTTTGTGTTATTTGATTCTGGTTCTAGCAAGAGTTTCATTTCTACTGCCTTTAATGCTAATTTTCCTGTTAGAAGTAGAAGCATTGATGAACCCTTCGATGTAGAAACTACCATAGGTAAGTCTACCATGCTTTCTGACCTGATTGAAGGTTATGACATAGAACTAGAAGGTCATAGGTATCCTGCTAGACTGTTTGTGATGACCTTAGGCGGGTTTGATGTAGTCCTAGGAATGGATTGTTTAGCGGATTATGAGGTGAATATTATGTGTCACAAAAAGATGATTCGACTGACAGCGCCAGACGGGGGTTCGATGACGATTTACGGTGATCGAGTCACTACGATTCCGAAGGTGATTTCGATGCCTGTTGTAAGGCCCGTTCCCGGGACGCTTACAGTTGGTCATTCATCGCACATAAAACATACATTACATTTTTCCTTTCATAAATAGTTGCAGCGGAAACATTAAAAACATAATTTCATTCCATCAAAATACTTTTACACAATAGTACAATCGTCTTTTTAACAATATCATGACACATTTATTACAAAAGCATTAAACATAAAGATGCCATCCAAAATACGCTGAGTAGCCGCCCCGTGCCATCCTCAGCAACATACCTGCCAACTGGAAACACATCAAAGTCAGCGTTGCTGAGTGAGTTCTAGTTTTATAATAAAACTTACTTTCCTTTCGTAAAACCGTTCTTTACTTTCTTTACAAAAACATACTTACATACATGCGTTCACACATCATATGTACATACAGATAATATCATTATTATCTTCGTCATTACGTTCATTACATTCATCATTCATCATTATCTTTCTCTTTATTCTAGATCCTGTTAGACTTTACCCTCTTCATGGCACACAGCCACGATTACTGAGGTCGAATGACAAGGATTCCATTTCATACATTATTAGGATCATTCGTTTATGTTCGTTTCATACGTTCATTCTTTTATTCATCTCTTTACTCATTACCCTTCCTTACTCGAATCTTGTCTTATGCAATATCCCCGACTCATGCTCGAAAGCTGATGTTGTGCCGGGACCCGCTCACAAGTCCCCGACTCATGTCCGAAGACTGACACAACACCGGGATACGCGACAAAGATCCCATATGAGTCAATCACCAGGATTGAACTCCATCCGAGTCTGTTGCAACACAAAGTCGGTCACCTCCTCATCTCGTCTCATGCATTATCCCCGACTCATGTCCGAAGACTGATACTGTGCCGGGGCCTGATAAACAAACCCCCGACTCATGTCCGAAGACTGACACAGTACCGGGATACGCGGCACGGATCTCATCATCCGTCCCTTTCATCATATGCGATACTCTCGACTCATGTCCGGAGACTGATACTGTACCGGGGCTTGCTCACAAACCCCCGACTCATGTCCGAAGACTGGCACAGTACCGGAGTATGCAACAAGAACCTCTTCCGAGTCTTTTGCGACACAGAGTCGCTCACCTCATACATATGCTTGCAAGCCTTTCATTCGTTCATTCATTAAGTCATTCATTCATTCATTAATGCATGCATTCATTCATTCATTACGTTCCTCTTTTCCTTATCCTTCACTTTACGTTACATAATACTTTCATTACATTCATTAACGTTCAACGCAAAGCCATAGAAATATAAACATACCAAACAAGGAACATAAACATAAACATAAACATACAGCATCATCACACATACGCATCAATCATACATCACATCACGCACATCATACATACTAAGCATCACACGCACCGTCGTGCCTAACATAACACATAACATCATGCATATTACCATCATCTCCATCAACATCCACATCATAAGCTCATCATCCTACGTTACCTTATACCGTCCATGCCCTTCACATCGTCGAGTAATTCCATCTCGGTTATCATTTCTGAACACTTAGGCGAATGGGCATCTATGCGAATGGACCCTATGCGAATGGACTATGGGCGAATGGACCTCTATGCGAATGGACTCCAAGTCGCATAGCTTTCATGCGTGTGGCCTCCAGTCGCATGACTTCAGGCGTATGGGCTTCAGTCGCATACTCTTCATGCGAATGAACCTCAGTCGCATGGCCTCCCGGTGCATGGACTTCAGTCGCATAACCTCCGTGCGAATGAGCCTCAGTCGCACCATCCCTCAATCGCATGGCTCTCAAGCACATGAACTCCAATCGCATGACCATCATGCGTATGGACCTCAGTCGCATAGCAAACGTGCGTATGGACCTCAGTCGCACTTCAATCGGCCGAATGGCCTCCAGTCGCCCTCCAGTCGGTCGCCTAGCCCTAGCTGGTGCAGAGTGCAGTTAGGTCGACTGCAGCCGCGGGTTTTCGACCTCCAACCCTTTCCAAACCTCTTTTAAGCTCAAATCAACCCTTCTAAAGGTTAGGGAAACATACCATGACCTCATACAAGCATAACCAAGCAAGAAATCGAGCCTCTAACGCATCATACACATACATACATACATCCAAACGGGTTTTCACCCAAAACTCGAAAATAGGTTTTTGGACGTGTTCAGCCCCAAAATCAGTTGAAAACGTGTAAAAGAGGGGTCCTAGAACTCACCTTAACGATCCCGTCGAATAGAGCTTCGATTTGACTCGCTCCTCGTCGATTTTGGCTACTCGAACCAACCGGGCCAACACTTCCTCTCTTTTCTCTTCTTTCTCTCTTCTCCTCCCTTGGCTGAAAAATGGGGAGAATGGGAGTGTTTTCCCCCTTTTATACTCCCGTGCATCAAAGTTTCTCTCGTTGGCGGGTTTGGTCCCTCGACTTTGGACTTTATTTCTTTTTCTTCTCTCGTCGGCTACAAAGGAAATTTCCGGGTGTTACAAGTCCACCCCCCTTAAATGGGTTTCGTCCCCGAAACCTGTTGTTCCTTGAACCATTGCTTGGAAATTTTGTCTCATCCCTTTTCCAGTCTCTCACCTGGAGTTCAATCGCTCTACGTCGTTTATCACATACGACTTCTGGTTTATCTCTGACTACTTCACTCAAAACTGGGATCCTTCCGGGCTTCTCAGTCGTAGCCTCAGTCGCCTCAATATTTCCCAAACGTCGTTTGGTGCTCGGCCTTCACTTGTAGACAAGTAAGGCATCTACTCACTTACTCCATCATGTCGCGCTTTGTTCCTGGCCACCAATAATCCTTACTCGTGATTCGATATATCTGTCGGCTGAGATATTTGTATATCCACGCACCTTACATCGGCCAAATAGACAATACGTCTACGCCTCATGGATTGCTAACTCCTTCATCTTATGATGTACGCCTAACCACCCAAATCTGTCCCGAACGGTCTAGCAAGAACCAATGCTTCCTCAATTCTATCCCGCAATCCTCTAGGGCATCTAGGTAACCTAGCGGATTCATTAACAGCAATCTCTACATCGAAGGACTCATCGATGTTCCTTCTCCTAACATGCCACATTCTACATAAAGCAGTAGGAACGAGACTACTACTATCATCGCATTCAAATCATAGATGCACAAATTTTAAATTACCAGAAACGTACCTGACGTCGAGTCGAAGTCCGCTCTAGCCTCCTCTCGGTCATGGCAAAAGCTCTAACTTTCACCCTCTGTTCCCTTTCCTCGCACCGGAGCCTCCTGCCCTCGACTTCTTACAATCCCTGCTCATGTGTCCAGTCTCGCCGCAGTCGTAGCACTTAGCCGTGCGGCAATCCCTCGCCCTGTGGCCTTCCTTCCCACACTGGAAACAGACGTTCAATCCCCACTTGCATTCCCCTTCATGGTCTCTACCACACTTTCTGCATACTTCTCCTTTTCTTTCTATTCGCTTCCGATCATCGTCCCTCGACGTCGTGCCTTCATACAAAAATCCATCATCACTGTCTCGCCTTCCTTTCCCCTTCTTAACATAGGCTCGCTCCTCCCCTTCGTCTGTCATCACCATCGCCCGCTCGTCGTACAATCTTCCCGCCAGGTCGACTGCTGACCTAAACGTGCTCGGTCGAGCAGCGATCATGTGCCTGCGGATGTCCGTCGGCAGGCCCTGAATATACCTCTTGATCTTTCGCGAAAGAGGTGTCACCTGATCCGGCACCAGCCGCACCATTTCATTAAACTTGGTAGTGTATTTCTGATGCGTCATTGTTCCCGCTTCCAGCATCAGGAACTCTCTTTCAACTTTATCCATCTCTCGGTGAGGACAGAACTCCTCAATCACCAGCCTCTTCAACTCTGACCATCTCATCCTTCCGATAGCCCTGCTTCCCTCAACTTGGACTATGTTGTCCCACCAGCACAAAGCTGAGTCCACGAAAGAGTGGGTAGCAAACTTTACTTTCTGATCCTCTCGGCACTCGCTGATATTTAAAACAGCTTCCATCTCCCTCACCCACCGGTGAGCAGCAGCAGCAGTGCCATTACCATCAAAAGTAGGGGGCTTGCATCGCTGAAACGCCCCATAGTTACAGCCTCGTGCCGCCTCCGGCGCAGGCTCTTCCTCTTCTTCTTCCTCTTCGTCATCGGAGAGAACCCTTTCAGTCTCGGGTCGTCTCCTTTCACCCGAAGGTCTACCCCTTTCCTTTCTCTCCTCTTCTCTAACAGTCTTTATCACTTCGGTCACTACAGACGGTAGGATTGTCTGCAAGACCTGATGCACTTCTTCCACGACCGCCTCTCTCATCGAGGCCCTCTGATTAGCATTCTCATCACCGCCCTCAGGATGAGGGGTCACAGGTTCTTCATGAACTACCCTTTCAGCCCTTGCCCTTCCTCTTGTGACCCGTGGTTCAGCACCACGTCCACCATCACCTCCACCACGAGAAGCTTTCGAAGATCTTCCACCAGCCATCCTCTAAACACACTGAAAGATTCAAACACTAACACGGTCATTCAAGGAACAGCTCAGTTTATGTCAAGTATAGTAAGTCCCTAATTACAGTGGCCAGTTGTGATTAACCACTTACTTTACTCTTCATACTCCGAGCATTACCTATCCTGACTACATCAGTATCTAAATCTACCAGCCACACATAACCATATAACATGCGCACGTAAAACTGATTAACTTTACAAAAACATACCTGATGGCACGCAGCTACTCAGATTGGCATCCCATTCCCTTTCCGTCCCATTCTCAGTTTAAGATTAGGTTTTTGAAAATATTTACCCAATTCACTTAAACTTTGGCTCTGATACCAACTTGTAAGGCCCGTTCCCGGGACGCTTACAGTTGGTCATTCATCGCACATAAAACATACATTACATTTTTCCTTTCATAAATAGTTGCAGCGGAAACATTAAAAACATAATTTCATTCCATCAAAATACTTTTACACAATAGTACAATCGTCTTTTTAACAATATCATGACACATTTATTACAAAAGCATTAAACATAAAGATGCCATCCAAAATACGCTGAGTAGCCGCCCCGTGCCATCCTCAGCAACATACCTGCCAACTGGAAACACATCAAAGTCAGCGTTGCTGAGTGAGTTCTAGTTTTATAATAAAACTTACTTTCCTTTCGTAAAACCGTTCTTTACTTTCTTTACAAAAACATACTTACATACATGCGTTCACACATCATATGTACATACAGATAATATCATTATTATCTTCGTCATTACGTTCATTACATTCATCATTCATCATTATCTTTCTCTTCATTCTAGATCCTGTCAGACTTTACCCTCTTCATGGCACACATCCACGATTACTGAGGTCGAATGACAAGGATTCCATTTCATACATTATTAGGATCATTCGTTAATGTTCGTTTCATACGTTCATTCTTTTATTCATCTCTTTACTCATTACCCTTCCTTACTCGAATCTTGTCTTATGCAATATCCCCGACTCATGCTCGAAAGCTGATGTTGTGCCGGGACCCGCTCACAAGTCCCCGACTCATGTCCGAAGACTGACACAACACCGGGATACGCGACAAAGATCCCATATGAGTCAATCACCGGGATTGAACTCCATCCGAGTCTGTTGCAACACAAAGTCGCTCACCTCCTCATCTCGTCTCATGCATTATCCCCGACTCATGTCCGAAGACTGATACTGTGCCGGGGCCTGATAAACAAACCCCCGACTCATGTCCGAAGACTGACACAGTACCGGGATACGCGGCACGGATCTCATCATCCGTCCCTTTCATCATATGCGATACTCCCGACTCATGTCCGGAGACTGATACTGTACCGGGGCCTGCTCACAAACCCCCGACTCATGTCCGAAGACTGGCACAGTACCGGAGTATACAACAAGAACCTCTTCCGAGTCTTTTGCGACACAGAGTCGCTCACCTCATACATATGCTTGCAAGCCTTTCATTTGTTCATTCATTAAGTCATTCATTCATTCATTAATGCATGCATTCATTCATTCATTACGTTCCTCTTTTCCTTATCCTTCACTTTACGTTACATAATACTTTCATTACATTCATTAACGTTCAACGCAAAGCCATAGAAAGATAAACATACCAAACAAGGAACATAAACATAAACATAAACATACAGCATCATCACACATACGCATCAATCATACATCACATCACGCACATCATACATACTAAGCATCACACGCACCGTCGTGCCTAACATAACACATAACATCATGCATATTACCATCATCTCCATCAACATCCACATCATAAGCTCATCATCCTACGTTACCTTATACCGTCCATGCCCTTCACATCGTCGAGTAATTCCATCTCGGTTATCATTTCTGAACACTTAGGCGAATGGGCATCTATGCGAATGGACCCTATGCGAATGGACTATGGGCGAATGGACCTCTATGCGAATGGACTCCCAGTCGCATAGCTTTCATGCGTGTGGCCTCCAGTCGCATGACTTCAGGCGTATGGGCTTCAGTCGCATACTCTTCATGCGAATGAACCTCAGTCGCATGGCCTCCCGGTGCATGGACTTCAGTCGCATAACCTCCGTGCGAATGAGCCTCAGTCGCACCATCCCTCAATCGCATGGCTCTCAAGCACATGAACTCCAATCGCATGACCATCATGCGTATGGACCTCAGTCGCATAGCAAACGTGCGTATGGACCTCAGTCGCACTTCAATCGGCCGAATGGCCTCCAGTCGCCCTCCAGTCGGTCGCCTAGCCCTAGCTGGTGCAGAGTGCAGTTAGGTCGACTGCAGCCGCGGGTTTTCGACCTCCAACCCTTTCCAAACCTCTTTTAAGCTCAAATCAACCCTTCTAAAGGTTAGGGAAACATACCATGACCTCATAAAAGCATAACCAAGCAAGAAATCGAGCCTCTAACGCATCATACACATACATACATACATCCAAACGGGTTTTCACCCAAAACTCGAAAATAGGTTTTTGGACGTGTTCCAGCCCCAAAATCAGTTGAAAACGTGTAAAAGAGGGGTCCTAGAACTCACCTTAACGATCCCGTCGAATAGAGCTTCGATTTGACTCGCTCCTCGTCGATTTTGGCTACTCGAACCAACCGGGCCAACACTTCCTCTCTTTTCTCTTCTTTCTCTCTTCTCCTCCCTTGGCTGAAAAATGGGGAGAATGGGAGTGTTTTCCCCCTTTTATACTCCCGTGCATCAAAGTTTCTCTCGTTGGCGGGTTTGGTCCCTCGACTTTGGACTTTATTTCTTTTTCTTCTCTCGTCGGCTACAAAGGAAATTTCCGGGTGTTACACCTGTGGCAGAGAGTGTATGAGACATGGATGTAGTGCTTACCTGTCCTACGTGAAGGATGTGGACACGACAACACCATAATTGTCTGACGTACTAGTTGCCTGTGACTTGCCGGACGTGTTCGTAGAAGATTTACCAGATGTGCCACCGGACCGTGACTGAGTTCAAGATTGATTTGATACTTGGTGTTTAGACTGTCGCTAAGGCACCGTATCGATTAGCGTCGTCTGAGATGAGATAGTTGATGACCCAACTACAAGAGTTACTAGATAAAGGATTCATACGACCGAGTATCTCTCCATGGGGTGCTCCAGTCCTATTTGTCAAGAAAAAGGACTATAGTATGAGGATGTGTATCGATTACCGTGAGTTGAACAAGTTGACGGTGAAGAATTGGTATCCATTACCAAGGATTGATGACTTCTTCGATCAGCTCCAAGGTGCTAGTTGGTTCTCAAGGATTGATCTCCGATCTGGTTACCATCAATTGAAGGTCAAGGAGCAGGATATTCCTAAAACAGCTTTTCGTACGCGTTATGGACACTACGAGTTTCTTGTTATGCCTTTTGGTTTAACCAACGCGCCAACTGCTTTTATGGATTTGATGAATTGAGTGTGTCGGACGATGTTGGATAAATCGGTGATTGTGTTTATCGACGATATCCTGCTTTTATTCGAAGAGCGAGGAGGAGCATGCCGGTCAGATTCGGGAAGTGTTGGAAATGCTTAGAAGGGAGAAGTTGTATGCCAAGTTCTCCAAGGGCGCGTTCTGGTTGCGCGAAGTTCAGTTTCTGGGTCACGTGGTGAATCCTGAAGTGATTATGGTAGACCCGGCTAAAGTGGAAGCGGTGATGCAATGGAAGTCTCCAAAGTCGTCGTTCGAGATTCATAGTTTCTTGGGATTGGCGGGAAATTATAGAAGATTCATTCAAGAATTCTCCAAGATAGCTTCTCCATTGACTAAGTTAACCCGTAAAGATGTGAAGTTTGTACGGGGTCAAGAACAAGAGAAGCTTTTGAGGAGCTAAAGGCGAGGCTGACGCAAACCCCAGTCTCGGCATTACCCGAACGAAACGAAGACTTGTTAGTTTATTCAGATGCTTCTTATTCAGGGTTGGGTTGCGTGTTGATGTAGTGAGGAAAGGTTATAGCTTATGCATCCCGACAATTGAAAGTCCATGAGGTTAATTACCCTACTTATGACTTGGAGTTAGCAGTTATTGTATTCACATTGAATATTTGGAGGCACTACTTATAGGGAACGAAGTGCACAATCTTCACTGACCATAAGAGCTTGAAGTGCTTCTTCGAGCAGAAAGATTTGAATATGAGGTAGAGGCGATGGTTGGAGCTTATAAAGGATTATGATTGTGAGATCCATTACCATTCGGGTAAGGCCAATGTAGTGGCGGATTCCCTTAGCCGAAAGGAGAGACCTGAACGGATCTAGGTGAAGGTTTATCAATTGGTTATGAACTCAGTTGTGATGAAGCAGGTCAAGGAATTTCAAGATGAGGCGTTGAAAGAAGATCACCTTAACTCTAAAAGAATGAGAGGTCTTGTCACAAAGTTGGGTGAAAAACACTCCGATGTTAGAACGCGATTTGGGTGGATGTGGATTCCTCGTTACGGGGATCTATGTGGAGGAATTATGGATGAGGCTCATAAGACTCGATACTCCATTCATCCCGGTGCTACAAAGATGTGCCATGATATGAAGAAAGATTATTGGTGGCCGATAATGAAGCGCGACATAGCGGAGTATGTGAGTTAGTGCCTTACTTGCTTGCAAGTGAAGGCATAACATCAAAAGCCATATGGGAAGTCCAACCTTTGGATATACCCGAGTGGAAGTTGGAACATATCACCATGGACTTCATCACGAAGCTATTGCGTACCACGAGAGGGTATGATGCCATATGGGTGGTAGTTGACCGTTGGACAAAGAGTGCCCACTTTCTGCCGATTCGCGAAACGTATTCCTCTGAAAGATTAGCGGATCTGTTCATCAAGAAGATTGTAACTTGTCATGGTGTACCGGTGTCTATTGTGTCTGACTATGACACCCAGTTTACATCTAAGTTATGGAAGAGATTTCACGATACAATGGGGAAGAGGTACACGTTAGCACGGCTTATCATCCTCAGACAGATGGCCAGTCGGAGAGAACCATTCAGACGCTTGATGATATTCTCCAAGCATGTGTCATTAATTTTGGAGGAAGTTGGGACGAACACATACCGTTAGCTGAATTCTCGTATAACAACACTTATCATGCTAGCATTCGTATGCCACCCTATGAGATGCTATACAGTAGGAGGTGTAGAACGCGCGTGTGTTGGGGTGATATTGGTCGAAAGAAATTAGGAAGCATTTAAGTGATCGAAGCAACGACTGAGAAATTGGAGAAGATCAAGGCCTTTATGAAGGCGGCTAAAGATATGCAATTGTATGTCGACAAGAGACGTAGATGGATTGAGTTCAAGGTGGGTGATAGAGTCATGCTGAATGATTCACCTTGGAAGGGTATCATTCCGTTTAGAAAGCAGGGCAAGTTGACCCAAAGGTATATAGGGTCTTTCCGAATTAGTGCTCGAGTAGGAGAGGTGGCCTATATGTTGGAGCTGCCCGATGAGTTAAGTGGAATTCATCCAACATTCCATGTATCTCATCTAAGAAAGTGCTTAGCTGATGAAGATATGGTTGTACCACTGGAGGACATTGAAGTACATGAGCGGCTCAATTATGTAAGCAAGCAGTGGCGATCATTGATCGAAAGGAAAAGAGATTACGAAATAAAGTGGTTCCCTCGTTGCGAGTACAGTGGAAACAAAGAATGGGATCCAAGTCTATGAGGGAGACTGAAGAAGAGATGAGACAACATTACCCACAACTATTCGAGGAGTAACAGGTTTCGGGGACAAAACCTATATAATGGGGGCTGGAAATACATATTGTAACGTTTTTATTTAATGTGGGTGTGTACCCGTATGCATTTGTGTGTGTATTGTAGGTGGGTGTATGTTGGGAATGAATTTTTGGTTATGTTCATGTTGGTGGGAATGTTTATGTTGCTTAGGATGTTAGAACTAGGCTTGAAACATGTTCAGATATGATTTGGGGTCTGAAAATGATGTTAGTTACAAAGTTAGTTGTTCATGGGCCCAAATAGTACCCATGCGCCTAGAAATGTGCCCAAACGCCTAAGTATTTGCACATGCGCCCAACTGCCCGAACGCCCAAGTGCCCATGCGCCTAAGTCAGTCTCATGCGCCTAAGAGGTCATGCGCCCGCATAGTTTCCATGCACCTAAAGACTTAAAATTTATTTTGAAATTTGGAAAGGAAGGGGTTTTAGGGTATGAATAGGGATGTTCCTGGGGATGATGCCTGATGTTATATGATGATGTGTGATGTTGTTATGAATGTTTATGTTCTATTTCCTTATGTTCCTTATTACATATTATTTATGTGGCTTTTCGTGGTGTGATTATGCTAATGAACGTAAAGTATTATGTAATGTAAGCGGAGTTAATTATAATGAAAAGTGGAACGTAAAGAATGAATGAAAGTCTTGCAAGCAAAAATGAAAGCAGGTTCACAACTCATTGAGGGGTTATTAGCTCAACTGTGTGTGATTTAGTTAACTCATGAGGATGCACACAGGGGTCTAATCCTTGTGATTGACCAAATGTATGGGACCCTTGTTGCTTGCCTCGGTATTGGTACTCGCCTTGTGCATGATGTGAGAATTCTATTTTGTGACATCCAGTAATTTTCCATTACCAAACTTCGTCAGTTCCGTTAAGTCTTGCATACACGTGTCGTGCGCACAAACTAGTTGTCGTTCAACGTTGCTGACTTAATAATAATAATAATCTATGATAAACAATAATAATATAATTAAAAATGCTGATTATTAGTTGTGATCATGTGCTTTATGAGTTTATAGAATTTTAAAAATTAATTTTGTGAATTCTACGCGATAACGTGACAACGTGTGATATATATATTTATGTGTTGTGTGACTTATTGTAAATGTTTATGATTATGATTATTGATTAATAATACTTTTAATTTGTAGTTAAAATTATTTAAAAAGTGTTAAAAAGATTTGTTTTTAGAAAATAAAAATCAAGGGGTTTATTTTGTAATTATTATTAAACATAAACTTAACATAATTAGAACCCTAATCCCCCCACAACCTTTATTCGGCCGCAACCACCTTCAAACCCCCCCATTCATTTGAATTTAATCAAACACACACACTAAGCTTTGATTTTGATTGAGATTCAAGTTGTACAAGTTGGAAACAAGTGCTAATCATCATCTAAACACACCTAAAGGTTAGTTTTGATTAGTTTTTTTATGTTGGTTGTTCTTGATGAACCCTAATTTCAAAATTGGTGATGAAAACATGAAATTGATGATTGTTATATGTTAATACGATGTTAGTTAGGTTGTATGAATGTTAGATTATGTATTTTAGGCCATAAATCCATGGGTTGATCATCTAGTTCATACATTGCCTTAAGAGGAAACTTTTTGTTCTTGAAATTCATGATTTGATGATGTTATGATGTTAGATACAATGCTTGGATGTTAGTTTAATGGAATTGTGCAAGAATATTCATGAATTTAAGGTGTTGATCATAACTTACTAAAAGTAGAAATTTTTATGTATGATGTTTGGGAATTTTGATGATTTGGTGATGATTATCATGTTAGAGTGAATGTTATGAACTTGATTAGGTATAAAGTTGATGGAATTATGATTGAATTGGATGCTAGATTGCTTTTGGGTGTTACTTTTCCAAAATGGAAACTTTGTTTTTGTAGAACATTAGATATTATGATTTGGGCATGCTTATGATGTTAGGATCATGTTAGAACGATTGTTGTTGATGTTTAATGTGATAAAATGAGTTAATTGAGTTGTATGGATGCTTGGTTGATCATGTAAGGAATCTAGGTTTTGGCGATCATACATGATGTTGAATTGTGGTTAGTGATTAGGAAATCACGTTTGGGTTTGGAATTGATCATTATTGTGTATGTTGGTTAGAATGAACCTTGTTGATGAATGTGATTCTGATTGTCATACACGCGTGCGAATCTGAGGCCCCTACTTAGTAGGATTGGCAGGGTTTAGGATGTGAAGTCGTGAGTGGCTTCACATGGAATGTAGTGCATGATTAGACTCCATGTATTAATTATTGGCTGTGATGTATTTATAATTGTGTTGAACATGTTGGTTGTTGAGATTTGCATGCGTTGTATGATGATCTAGTGTTGTACAATGATTTTGGTAGACTTTGGTTGATAATGTAATACGCGTGGATAATATGTATGATATTCATGTATGCTAAGTTTGTTATGCTTGATTAATCAATATCTCAACTAATATGTCACCAACGGGTCAAACGGGTCAACTAGGTATTCTTAGAGTTGTTAAGCCATCTGTGTACACGTACTTATGTACTTGTGTGTTCTAGGTAACATTTTAAGGGTTGTCTTTCCGTTCATTATCAGTTTACTTTATTATTGTTCGTTGCGCATCAGGTGAGTTCATGCACCACTACGTTATAAACTCTCTTATGGGGGAGGTAGCATACTTGTTTACGAAACGCTATATTATTATTGTAAGTTGAGTATGTTTTAACATAGTGCATAATACCTTGAAAGTCCGCACACTTTCGGATCGTCAATAATGGTAACTAGCGGGAAATATTGGGTAGTGCTACTGGGTTTGACAAGCCCCACCTGTGCGACTCGAGGTCAAACGGGTGCAATATTGTCCTAAATACAAACATCGTCACGACCTGGTAAGTCGTGACGGGAGGCAACAAACGCAACACGACCAGCTTCGATCGCGAAATCATCATGGTTAATACTTATGAATATAGACTAGCTATCTTTTTCAATGCACTTCTTATGTTTTACAATTATTAATGTTTATGTTAAACACAAAATCTTGGACGCACCAACCATTGTGTTGATATTTTTAGTATACTATTCTCAGGTCGATAACTCAGGCTGCTATTAGGAGCACATCACGGGTCCAACATGCATCTTAGGACTTTATTTGAAAGACATAACTCTTGGTATATGAGTTTCAAATATTGGGTTGGCGCATGTTTTGCCAAATATGTACATTTACATACTTTGGGTTTGTTTTATTTTCAAAACGCTTCCGCATGGTTTTAAAGTTTGAACTTTGATGGGTTATGTTTTAAATGTGGCATATAGTGTCGTTCTGAGTAACTAGTGACTGTGATCCTGGTATGTCACACGCCTCGCGGTAAAACTCCGCACGTGGAATTTGGGGGTGTGACATATTTATAGACTTCGGCCCAGTACCCGCCACGTGCATGATGTTTGGGGTATAGCACATGGCATTGGTCCGAAATGAAAGAGAATGAATGAATGTTAACGAATGAGGTACGATGCAGAATGATGTTGAAAGATAATAATAATTTCTATCTATGTGTACGTATGATGTATGATCACGAATGGAAGTAAAGAATAGTTTTAAACGAAAGTAAAGTATAATATATTTTATAAAACTAGAACTCACTCAGCAACGCTGACTTTTTATATATTTTGCAGTTGGCAGGTAATGGTTGTTGAGGATGGCATGGCGTGCAGCTACTTCGCAAGTTTTTGATGGCATTCACTTTATGTTATAATGACGTTTTTGTGTTGTAATGCAACCAAACAATATTTTGTAACGATTAATGATGTTGTATTATTTTACAAAAGCGATTATTAATATATGAAATGGTTTTAGTTAAATGATTCCGTTGCGTTGCTTAAATAAAGTTTATGTATTTTTAAGTATGTTGTACAACGATTATCCATCTGTAAGCGTTCTAGGATTGGGGCTTTACACAAAGGCTGAAAAAGAATGGAAGTGTGTTTAAGATTGATTCATATTCCTGATATAGTTTCTTAAAGTTCAAAGCCTTACCATATGCTTAATATGTCCTAATTCTTAGAGTTGTGATAAGAGCTGAAATCCAAAAGTGATACGACCCATATCTAATACCAAAAAAGTAATCTCAAGAGATATTAATCTTTGTTAGAAATATATTAGGACAAGCTAAATTTGTGGAGGAGAACTACAATGAATTGTGTCAGAACATCAACCGATCAAGAAGATGTGTGACAGAGAAAATCTTAACATGTAAAGTTTGGCAAGCATCGGTTTAATGGGGGTATTGTTTGGTTCAAAAGACAATAACCTAAAGCTTTCAAAATCAAAATCACATCAGACCGAAGATCTCATTGTATAGATTCAGAGACCAAGTTGATCAAAAGAAGAAAAATAATAAAATACAAAGTCAACAAGACAAAGTCAAAATCAAAATCAAAAGAAAAATCAAAATTAGGGTTTATGATGTAATATTCCCTAGAATAGTATAAATAGAACTCGCTACTACAATTTGCAAGTGTGTGTTCTTATAATGTGAATTATTACCCATGGAGAAATTCTCCTTTGGGTGGGTTTGATCTTCATGATCTTAGTATGAATCTCATTGTAATTTAATTATCAACATTAATGAATTCATCTTATTATCATCATCTATTTTTTGTGTTCTTTGATTCACACATATACACCCATCTTAATTTTGACTTTTAAGTCTTGAACATGATGAATCGTAAGATGAAAGCTAGATAAATCAGAAATGTTAATTTAGCAATCTCACAATTGGTTTTATATATCAAAACCATAATTCTTAAACTAAATATCTCATAGAAATAAGTAGCGAAATCCTAATAGTTAAAAAACTAAAAAATCACACATAGACTAGGCCAATACATAAAAGAGTTCTTGTTCAAAACATTTATAAATAAATCTTGAAAACAAGATGCCAGTCTTTAGATCCAAGAGCCTCTTCATTCCCAATCATCACATGCTCAAATACACCTGGATTTACTAGACATACATACTAAAAGTCAGTGTTGCTAAGTGAGTTCTTGCTTTTGATTTTTAATAATTGTAATCAGACCTTAATTCTTTGAAACCTTTTATTAATGATCACCGCGAAGTAAAATATCTAGTGACACACTACATCATTCAAATATTAATAACTTTGCAAACATATTTGATCTGGTTCTGTGTATTGGGAAACTTGCAAGAACAAAAAGACACCTCAAAATCACCTAGATTCGGCTTGACAAAGTTGTGTATCGAATTGAAGTTGAATATCTTTAAATATCTTGCAATTCCACCAAAGTAGGGAGTTTGTTGGAAACCGGCGTATGATATGCCGACCCTCGACATATCATATGCCCACCCCTGTATTCTGACGCCCAAGTGTCCGTTTTTTCTTCAAATACACCCACAAATACGTCGCTCATACGCTAACCGGCGTATGATACGCCCATACCCCGCGTATCATACGTCAGTTTATGATTCGGTGGGCCATTTTTGTAACTTTCTTTAATTACAGCTTCAACCCTTGTAGTTGTGTCTGTTGCTCCTTTTTCTCCAAAACAGACCTTTTCTAACTCCCATTCCTACAAATCAAAACACAAAAAACTTGAATCTATTCTACCATAATCACAATGAAAATTCAGGTATTTAAATTGACTAGACACTTAATTATTGACGCGTGATCACATCCTCACACTTAACCTTTTGTTTGTCCTCCAACAACTTACTTGCAACATTTCACCCTAATTAACCAAATATGCCAAATTATCATAACTTTGAATAAGTTAACGTCCCAAGGCATGCTTGTTGTTCAACTTCATCATGTAACATTCATAACCTAATCATGTAATATTATTTGGATTTTAAATATAAAATCTTTAGATGGCATATACTCACCTTTTTGCTTCAAACATTCATGCACTCACATTCCTTACAATGAAAACCCTTCTCGGTTTATTTTGTGGACTAGTGATGATTTACTACTATTTCTAGAACTCTCAAACTACGAATGCACATATTAATCATAAGCTCGTATATTGATCAAATCGCCGTCAATTAACACAACATAATACATAAATCAAGAGGTCTTTCATGGGTTGTAATTTAAGTTAAAGATCAAGGTGTGATAGGAAGGGATTTTAGAGTGGCTAATGGTAAATGAAATCCAATTTAGACACAATAGATGTCTTACTTATCAATCTCACTTTTTTACTTGCACTACTTATACCAAATTCTCACACTATTTTTGCTACTGCATATTTCGGTCATTTTGACCTCATATTTAGTTTTTTCCATATTTTTTTTCATAAATTGATACTAATACTATTAAAGTACTACTGAGGTGGCACTTCTTAATATGTTATGGAGTGGACTTCATCCCCCCAAGGTTTTATCAAACGGCTAAGGTTTCATTGGTTTATTATTTTATCTTCCAAATGACAAGATGGGGCTTAACATGGTATATATGAGAAGATTATATTAGTTTGGAATTCAAAAGTAAAGAATTTAAAAAAATGGTTCATTCCTAATGCCTCTATCATATTTGTGCACACATTGGTTTATGATCTTGATATGTATCAATTACACGAGTTCTAACTTGGATGCACATTATAGATTCCCTCTCTATGCAAAGGATGTAAAGTAACTCATAGTACACTATGATTTTCTTAATTAGGCTTAACTCTCATGGAAACGATGGAGAAAGGTAATAAAATATGTAGCATGTATGTCATCTACAATCGGTTTGCTATGCCATCTAGTACTTTCACCTATTTTTAATAAGATTCATGATTTGGATGCCTTACTTGAATTTCAAAACAAACATGCCAAGGGATCTATACATGCATAAACAAGTGATAATTAACCATGTATGCAAAACTTTGAGTTTCATGTACAATTAAGCTTACTTGAAGAGTTATTTTCAAAAAATGTTCAACTTTTTCAAAAAGGTTCAATATTTTTAATTTTTTTCTCAATTCAAATATTCCCCTTATCCCCACACTTGAGATTAATTGTCCTTAATGTATGGTGGTAATTCCAGTGACACAAAATATCATAATTAGAAGTTCACTCCCTTAACAATCAAAGCTACCAAATCATGCCCTTCCCCCCTTCTTCATGCATTCAGTTATTACAATTATTTAATAAGTTGTCTCAATCACACAAATAATATTATTCATACCTAGAAAGGATAGAGCACATGGACCTCATCAGTGTGTAACACTCGATCAACGAGTGCCACGCTGGTTCCTCCTAGGGTTGTCATATTGATCATCAACCTGTGGTGGTGGTAGTGGTGGCCCAAACGATTCGGTCATCAAATTCTGCATTTGCTGGAAGCTGTATGGATTAGTGGTTCCTTTTGCCGGTGGAACTTGTGGTTCTAGAGGAACCCACTAAGATGGTTGTGAAGCTGGATATGGGTATATTGCTTACCCATCATAGATTCCCGTTTCGCTCCAGTCTATTTCTCTTGGATATGGCACGTATTCTCTTCCTGTATAGTAATCATGATAATGTCTTTGTTGAGTTAGATCATTGTACCTTTGGTTGAGAAATAACTGATGTTGGTACTAGTGGTTTCTTGCATATAAATTTTATCTCTCCATTGCATCCCACTGTAGTGCCATTGCCTCTTCATGCCTATCTTCTATAAAGATTGATTCCGGATATTGGTTCAAGCAATGGCGGACCATTGCCCATACTCATTAGGTCACATCATTCTCATCCTCTCTTGAACTGATGATGATTCAGACTGCCTTTAAATGGGAATGGGTGTGTGTTCGGAGCCATCCCCTTTTTGGTGAATCCTTCATCTTCCTCATCATTTTCATCTTCCGTTTCATCATCATAATCCCCTAAAGACATTGGCTCTAGTTGTTCACCTGGTCGTAGAGATGGAGCGTTTGGCCACCTTCCTATGAGTACTTTCTTGGTTCATTATCCTTCAACATGTATTGGGTGTTGGTCTTCTTGTAGTACGAAGATAATTTGCTAAATTTATCAACCATAAAGAACTTGTGTGGCTTGACAATGTATTGAGTGTTTTTTTCCCAAAACCCCTTGTGTTGTAATAAGTGTTGTGATTAGTCTACAATGGGCAATCATCTTCATATCAACAATCTCTATTTTGTCCCAAACATTCATTAAGATCAAGTGCCTAAGTGAAAGCAACGTCCTTCCTATTAGCAAGGTATAGATTATATGCACATCCGCTTGCCTGAATGTGTTCATATCTCCCAGTTTTGGTATTGTGTTAAACATGCTGATCATGTTCAAGATTTCAGGCATGATATGCATTTGAGTCCCTACAAACCGATCCTTATGCTATCCACGAACATGTCTTGTAATATGGTCATATCTTGTTGGGTGATAAACTCGTTGTTCTAAATGATTCCTTCAATAGGGTATTCATACTGATCTGATGATCTTTTATTAAAATTCACAACCTATCCGATAGTGTCAAATGACTTGATCAATTCCTTTTTACCTACCCATCCTTGTAATCCGGTTGTGTGAGGGGGTTGTCACCATCCTTCCTATCCAATGTTGAAATCCATTTCTAAATAGCCTTGCTGGGAATCTTGTCATTGTGGCCTTCATCATGGAATGTCAATGAAACTTCCCATCCTAACCTTCTAAACTTGTTCACTACCCCCAAGGCCTCAAAATCTTCAAAAAGTGCAGCCCGTTCAAACACAAAGATGTTGTCTATATTCTTCACCCCTTTTTCAAATCTCCCTATGTAGAGTTCCTTTTGACACCGTGGGTCATGAACGGATAGCTTCCTAGCACGAGTAAAGCTTGGTCTTGGCCCCCTATCGTGATCAATCAGTGTCATGTCTGCATCTTGCAAATCACTTTGACTTTGCTTTTTCTGTTTCTTGGAAGACCTTGATGATTCGGGTTGTTTTCCCTTTGACTTTCCCTTGAACGGATGCCTAATTACCTCCTTCATGTATATAGGCCTCAATCATTTCTAACAATGCAACAATATATCATATGCTTACATTCATATCCATATACAAGGGCATCACATACAAATCATCATATAATGAATTTTAGATTATATAAACTGTGTTTAGTGATGAAAAACATACCTTGAAAATGTTAGAAGTTTGAAAGTAACAAACTTGTCTTGAATTGCAAAGATCCCTAAATTACCAGAATGTTAAACTTATTAAATCTTGCAAATCTTATGAGACTTGAAAATCTAACCCAAGATTCATGTTTCTCTCAAAATATTATTCGAAATACATATCAAGAATGTGTGATGTGGTTTGGAATTGAAGAAGTTGTATGTGAAGGAAGTTAGGGTTTATGAGAAGGAGAGAGGAGTTTTTGAGATGAAGATGATGAAAGTGAGAAAAGTGGGTTAAGTGGGTTTAAATTCGTGGGTTGGGTGATATGGGGCGAGTGTCTGGTGCAATATGAGCCAAAAAGTCAAAAAAATCCAGTTGTAAGTATGGCAAGCGTATGATGCCGCCCCCCAGCGTATCATACGCCGGTGAGCATTTTGATGGGTGTATTTGGCAGTGTATTTGCCAAAAATTTCAGGGAGTTTATCCAAGAGCGGCATATGATACGCTCACCCCCACACAATTAGGCTTTGTCTCGAAGAAAAAAAAGGGCATAGAACATACCTGACTTTTAGGCTAGCAATCCCCACACTTGAGGAGAACCATCAAGTAGATGTTAACCAGTAAGACTTGGGAGAGTACTAATAACGTAGTTAGCAGGAAAATAGAGGAAAAGAAAATTGAAGGAAATTCAAAGTAAGAACCACTAACTCGCTTTCGTAGGAATCACGGTTACATATTAGCATATGCAACAAGCCTTTAAACCATCGGTTATCTCGAGTGGACGAGTTATAGTCTCGTGTTGGTTTGTAGTCAACACACCCATAAAGTTTGCGGGTTTCCTCCCGTTAGCGCTAAGTTTAACGTCTTTAGTCGGACTTGTTACCTTGAATTATCACGTGGGGGATAACTTCTCCAAAGTGAAAAGTAAGAAGTTTTAGCTACGTGGGATGACCCATTGATATCATTAGCTTCAAAATATGGTTTAAGGTGATAAGCATTTACCACTTGACGGAGATGATCGGCGAAATCCTCAATTTTAGTGTCCCCGTGGTTTCTTTTTGTCCTTCCTCGAAAGTCTTTTTCCTCAACTTCACATCATGCATTGCTTTTATTTTTTCTTTGTAAGCAGATGCACATTCATAAGCTTCATCTCACAGTTCTTCCAACTCACATATTGCAGGACCCTTTAAGGGATGGTCAACACAATCAGTCTCACAATGAGGAGAGTGTTAGAACACTTAACAGATCAAATGGGGAACCGGTACTTTGTTTAAGATGATACTAAGGACACAAGTAAAGTAAGAGACAAAAACTTAAGAACAACAAGATATTGGTTTTTAGATTGCAGTATATTGCTTCTCAAGTTCCTTTTAGAAGGGTTAGAAAGCATAAAAATAAAATACAAGGACTCAAGATACTTTATACTAATCCTACAGCCGGCCATACTTTGAAGGCCAGCTAGAAACACTAATATAGAAAACAAGATCAATGTAGTGTCAAAAGGCAGATTTGCCTTTTGACTAGTGACTATGACATGCCAAAGCTCACATCCTAATATATTACAAAAAGGATAAAAGTACATAAAGTAGAAAGTTACAGACTTAAGACCTCAATTTATAGTTGCAAAAGCATGAACCTTTTCATCAACTTGTATAGGATAGTGAGTCATCAGAGTTATAGCGGAAAGTAGTTCAGCTTTATGCAAAAGTACATCAAAGAGAGCATGTTATTCAAAGTCTTCAGAAGAAATTTGTCTTCACTTCATTGGCTTCTGAAGACTTTATCTTTGAAGCTTCGGAAGACTTCACTTTTGGCTTCGGAAGATATTGGTCTTGGCTTCGGAAGATTACATACGTAGACTATTTCTTGTGCAGAGTATGAAACTTCTGAAGCAACTTCTACTATGTACCAAGTACATGCATGCAGGAAGCAATTGGGTTGTTTTGGGTGCATCAGCCTTTCTATAAGCCTTACAAACTCTCCCTAGGCTGATGCTACCAAAGCAGAGAAGTGATTCATATATTAATAGTCCTCAGCATGATCATGACCATTCCCTTCTTCATCAAGTGGTCAGGATCACTCAGACTTTCAAAGTACCTTCTCATGTCAAAGAGATCATGTAGAGGTAGAAGTAGACATCTTGACGACCTTGATCTATGATGACATACCATCTGTCTGGATTAGCAGTAAAGGTCCAAGACAAGACGGGTCTTCCTGATGCAAGAGGCTCTAGTTGTGTTAGAGTAGGTTGAGCAGCATCTTCTTTCACTTCCTCTGGATGCTCTGACTCATCCTGAGGTCTAGAAGTGGATGCCTTTGGTTTCTTATTTTATACAGGTTTAGAGGCCATCCTTTTTTCCTCTTTTGAGTCTTTAACTGAAAAGACTGGGCTTCAGCACCAGGTTGTTTAGCTTCATCTTTCTTAGTTTGGTCCTCTTCCTTTACAGGTTTAGAAGGAGAGGGAGTTGGACCTTGCTGTGGATCAGAAGATGAAGTTTGCTAGGGTCCAGCATGAGTTCAAGGTTATGTTGCCTCAAATGGTTCAACCTTAACCTCAGCTTCAGGATGAACTTGACTTGGTGGGGAGTGTAAGTCAACTAGCTCTCCTCTCTTAATCTTCTGCTTGATCACTCTAATTTGCTCATCCATGGTGGATAGAGACATTGTGCCAAGCCTCCTTCCAGAGAATCCATACAGCTTCAAGAAGCTCATCATCCTCTGCCTATCAGTAGACTTCTTTTGACTCTTTTGGATGATAGCTCTTGAGTTTGCTACTTCTTCCCTTATCTTCCTCTTAGCAGCTTTTTGTTATTTAAGAACTTGTAGCACCAGCCGCTTGAGGTATTCAAATTCAATATATTCATATGATAAGGGAAGAAGTACAGCTGTCTGGTAGAGTCCTGTGGCACTCAGGTAAATGATCATAATTTGTCTGTCAGCTTCCTTGTCTACCTGAGGTTGTTCAATTGCCACAGCTTCTTTCACAGAACTATCTTGAACTGGGGAGAGGGTAGGAGCATGTTTGTAAATCCTTTTCTACCTTCTTTCTTCCTTAATCTTGAGGAGCAACTCTGCATCCTCTACCTCCTTCCTCTCCTTAGACATTTTGCAGGATCGTTAGAGGGTATGCACTTAACAGATCAAATAAGGAACTGATAACTTATATGAAAGATGCTAAGAACACAAGTAAATATGTGAGACAGAACAAGATAGCAAACAACACAAGTGTATGGTTTCCAAGAATGCTGTATATTGCTTCTCAAGTTCTTTTACAAATGTTACAAAGCATAGATGGAAAGTTACAAGTTCTTGAGATACTTTATACTACATCCTACAGCCGACCATACTTTGAAGGCCAGCTGGATACATAAGACTAGACACCTACAAACTCAAATGTAGAGTCAAAAGGCAGATTGCCTTTTGACTAGTGACTATCACATGCCATAGCTCACATCCTAATATATTACAAAAATGATAAAAGTACATAAAGTAGAAAGCACAGACTCAAGACCTCAATGTACAGTTACCAAAAGCATGGACCTTTTCACCAACTCATGTAAGTTGGTGACTGAACAGAGTTGCTACGGAAAGGTGGTCCAACTTTATGGTAAAGTACATCAGATAAAAGCATGTTCATAAAAGTCTTCTTAAGAAATTTGTCTTCACTCTTTGGCTTTGGAATACTTTGTCTTTGAAGTTTTGGAAGACTTCACTTTTGGCTTCGGAAGTATTTCTAGTGCATTGTGTAAAACTTCTAAAGCATTTCTACTTCTATACTTCAATGCATACATGTAGAGAGACTTTGGATGTTTTGGCTGCATTAGACTTACAGGAATCCTTACAAACTTCCCCTAGGCTGATGCTATTTGAAGATCTTTAGCTGTTGACAATCCTCATTATGATAATGTCCATGCCATTCTTCATTAGATGGTCAGGATCACTCAGACTCTCATAGTATCTTCTCATCTCAAAGAGATCATGCAGAGGTAGGTTCAATAAGTCTTTCCATGTGTAGACATCTTCACCACCTTGATCTCTGATCACATGCCATCTCTCTGGATTAGTTGTGAAGGTCCAGGATACGATGGGTCTCTAGATGCAAGAGGAGCCACTTGAATTGGAGCTGATTGTGCTGCCTCTTCATGCACTTCCTCAGGTTGATTAGAGTCACCCTGAGGTATAGAGGTGGATGATTTAGACATCTTCTTCTTCTTTGACTTTGGTTTAGAAGCCATCCTCTTCCTCCTCTTTGAAGACTTTAACTGAGAAGACTGGTTTGCAGCACCTTGTTGATAAGTCGTGTCTTGCTCAGTTGGGTGTTCCTCCCTCACAGGTTCAGTAGGAGAGGGAGTTTGACCCTGCTCTGGATTAGAAGATGAAGCTTGCTGAGATTCAGCATGAGGTCTAGGTTTTGTTGTCTCAAGTTGTTCAACCTTAACCTCCACTTCAGGATGAGTTTAACTTGGAGAGGAGTGTAAGTCAATGAGCTCTCCACTTTTGATCTTCTGCTTGATTACCGTAATGTGCTCATCCATTTTGGCGGGAGACATAGGGCCAAGTCTCCTTCCGGAGAATCCATACAGCTTCAAGAAGCTCATCATCCTTTGTCTGTCAGCAGACTTCTTCATACTCTTTTGGATGATGGCTCTTGACTTTGCAGCCTCTTTCCTCATCTTTCTCTTTGTTGCCTTTTGTTCTTTGATCACTTGAAGTTCAAGATATTGATATACTCAAACTCAATGTACTCAAAGGACAAGGGAAGAAGTGTAGATGCCTGGTAGAGACCTGTGGCACTCAGGTAGTTGATCATATTTTGCCTATCTGTTTCTTTGTCTACCTTAGGTTCTTGTGTAGTTGCCACAGTCTCTTGCACAAGGCTTTCTTGAACTGAGGAGAGAGTAGGAACATTCTTGTATAGTCTTTTCTGTCTCTTCTCTTCTTTGATTTGGAGGAGCAACCTTGCATCCTCTGCTTCCTTCATCTCTCTTGACACTTCCATGTCAGCTAGTTCATTGAGTTCCTCTAATGGGAGAGATATAATCTCATCAATGTAATAGTTTATGGTCTGCAAGTAAGTAATCCTAACTAACCTCAACTCATCATCTTGAGTGTTTAGTCTTGGGACAGCCCTGATTGCATCTTGCATGAAGCCTGAAGACCTAGAGGAACTTTCTCCCCTTAGCTTCCTCTTCCTCTCTCTCCTCCTCCTCAATCTCCTTATGAGTTAAAATCCTTTTCCCTTTGTCACCCACAAACCTTTATGAAACAGGGTGGAGAGAGCTTTGGCCTTCATTGCTTGGTGTAGCATCCAAGCTCTTGCCAGAGAGAGGCTGTGATACACCTTCACCAGCAGGTGTTTCACTGAGGGAATGAATTGTTGAAGTAGTTGTTGGTGTGACAAGGCTCTCAGGCTCTATCACTGGGCTTTCAGCCAATGTTTTCCCTTTGAAGCTAATCTTAGGGTCTCCCTCAACGTCCAATTGACCAATGACATTACTTAATTGCATTTGTCTCCTTCTTAGGCTGAACTCTTTAGTAATTTTGTCTTGAATCCTTTATGCCAGCCTGCCAGCTTGTGTGGATTGACTTGGGTTGACAAGTGGCATGTTGATCAGGTCAAGACCTTCATAGTAGTTCAAGGTCTGAAAGTTGAACACCTCTTGCTGCCCTTGAACTCTTTGAAGAATGATGGCTCTTCTATCAGCATCATACCTCCACCCAATGATGTTGTTTGAAGTTCCTTGGGTGGGGATGACATAGCCCTTGGAATGCCTTCCTCAAAGAGACTCTGAATGAAAAAGTCTAGAGAGTGCACAACAATGTGAACTTGAGGAAGTTGCTGAGTATGCATAATTGCAAGTGAGGATGGTGAGGCCTCAATGTCCATACTCCCTGAAGAACTCCCAGATTATGTGATTCCAATGACTTTCTCCCCTTTTTTGGTAGCATCACCCTCTTGCATAGGTGAACTAGGATTTAGGTCAATCACATCCACAGGTTCTTGTGTTTCTGGTTAAGCTCTCCTTAAAGGTCTCCCAGCTAGTTTTTCTCTGAGATAAGATATCTCAAGTTGCTGATCATTGACCCTCTTTTACAGGGTAGTCACCTGAGATTCAAGGTGACTAACCTAAGAGACTAGATAGGTGCATGTTTTTGATAGTTTTGCACCTTTAGTCTCAAATTCCCCTCATCTCATCAGAAAATCACTGGGGAATGAGAGAATTGGACCAAAGTCCTCACTCTCACCACCAACTTCAAGTTCTTGGCTGTTGGATTTCCTCTGCTCACTGACAGCCTCAGTTGAAGTGTCAATGGGCTGAGTTACCATGGTTGAGGTCTTGATAATGTAATCACTTGCAAAAGTGAGAGCCTCTTCCATATGGATCTCCTAAACAGGTTCAGAGAGGTCCACCTCAGTAATGGGTGACTGACGTGGGCTAGACAAAGGAGATTCAGGACAACTCATCTCTCTATGAGTAGGGGAAGAGTAGAGAGACTCATGGTACTCACTGAAACCAAAGTATTCATCAGTATAGAATTTAAGGTTAGGAATGGGTTGATTTAAGTCTAAAGGCTGGGGATTGTAACTGTCCCCTAAAGGTTGTTCACTTGAGTGTGGAGACTCAGAGTGAAGGCTTAAGGCAGTTGGGCTAGTAAGCTCATCAGGCTGAGCATAAGGAACCTCAGCACTGATTGCAGGACCGATGAAGGGCTTAACAATTACAACACAACAACACAAAGAGGAGATTAACCAAACTTGATCAAACAGTAAACTGGATTAACCACAATAATGATACAAAGAACACAAGTAATAATAAAGAGACAGAACAAGAGATTTGGGTTTCAAGGATGCAGTATATTGCTTTCTCAAGTTCTATTACAAGTGTTACAAAGCATAAAGAAAGATACTAGAACATGGAATACTTATACTACAACCTACAGCCGGCTATACTTTGAAAGCCAGCTGGATACAATTGACTAGACATAAACAAAATAAATTGTAGAATCAAAAGGCATATCTGCCTTTTGACCTTGTGACTATGACATGCCATAGCTCACATCCTTATCTATTACAAAAAGGATAAAGTACATAAAGTAGAAAGTTACAGACTCAAGACCTCAATGTACAGTTACCAAAAGCATGGACCTTTTCACCAACTCATGTAAGTTAGTGACTTTATAGAGATGCAGCGGAAAGGTGTCCAGCTTTATGGAACAGTACATCAGATAAAGTATGTTACTAAAAGTCTTCGGAAGAAATCTGTCTTCATAGGATGAAGCTTCAGAAGACTTTGTCTCTGAGGCTTCGGAAGACTTCATATTTGGCTTCGGAAGATATTGGTCTTGGCTTCGGAAGATTTTACACTTAGAATATTTCTAGTGCATAGTGTAAAACTTCCGAAGCAATTCTACTTCAGTTATTTAGTGCATTGCTTGCAGAGAGACATTGGATGTTTTGGTTTGCATCAGACTTAAAGGAATCCTTACAAACTCCCCCTAGGCTGATGCTACCAAAACATTTAGAAGATCTTCCGATGTTAGTAGTCTTCAGCACAATCATGACCATACCCTTCTTCATTAGATGGTCAGGATCATTCAGACTTTCATAGTATCTTCTCATCTCAAAGAGATCATGCAGAGGTAAGTTGATTATGTCTCGCCATGTATAGACATTCTCAACACCTTGATCTCTGATTACATGCCATCTTTCTGGATTGGTAGAGAAGGTCCAGGATAGGATGGGTGTCTCAGCTACAAGAGGAGCCACTTGTATTGGAGTTGATTGGGATGCCTCTTCATGCACTTCCTCAGGTTGATCTCAGCCTGAGGTGTAGAGGTAGATGATTTAGGCTTCTTCTTCTTAGACTTTGGTTTAGAAGCCATCCTCTTCTTCCTCTTAGATGACTTTAACTGAGAAGACTGGTCTGCAGCACCTTGTTGATCATCCTTGTCTTTCTCAGTTAGGTGTTCCTCCCTCACAGGTTCAGAAGGAGAGGGAGTTTGACCCTGCTGTGGATCAAAAGCTGAAGCTTGCTGAGGCTCAGCAGGAGGTCCGGGTTGTGTTGTCTCAGGTTGTTCAACCTTAACCTCCACTTCAGGTGGGACTTGACTTGGAAGAGATTGTAAGTCAATCAGCTCTCCACTCTTGATCTTCTGCATGATTACCCTTATATGCTCATCCATTGTGGATAGAGACATAAGGCCAAGTCTCCTTCCGGAGAATCCATACAGCTTCAAGAAGCTCATCATTCTTTGTCTGTCAGCAAACTTCTTCATACTCTTTTGGATGATGGCACTTGACTTGGCAGCTTCTTCCCTTAGCTTCTTCTTAGTTGTCTTTCTCTCCTTGACTAACTCAAGTTCAAGTTGTTTTAAGTACTCAAACTCAACAAAGTCATAGGATAAGGGAAGAAGTGCATCTGCCTGATAGAAGCCTGTGGCACTCAGGTAGTTGATCATTTTGATCCTATCTTCTTCTTTGTCTACCTGAGGTTCTTGTTGAACCACATCTTCTTGTACAGGGCTTTCTTGAACTAGGGAGAGAGTAGGAGCATGCTTGTAGAGTCTTTTCTGTCTCTTATCCTCTTTGAATTTGAGAAGTAACCTTGCATCCTCTTTTTCTTTCATCTCTCTTGACACTTCCATGTCAGCCAGTTCATTTAGTTGTTCTAAGGGAAGAGAAATGATTTCATCAATGTCATAGTTCATGGTCTGCAGGTAAGTAATCGTGACTGCCCTCAACTCATCATCTTGAGTATTTGGTCTGGGGGCAGCCCTGATTGCAGCTTGCATAAAACTTGCAGACCCAGAGGAACTTTCTCCCCTTAGCTTCTTCTTCCTCTCTCTCTCTCTCTCTCTCTCTCTCTTCCTCCTCAATTTCCTCAGTAGTCAAAATCCTTTTCCCTTTGTCACCTACAGACCTTTGTGACTCAGGGTGGATAGAGGTTGGGCCTTCATTGCTTGGTGTAACATCCATGCTCTGGCCAGAGAGAGGCTGAGAAACACCTTCACCAGCAGGTGTCTCAGAGGGAATGTGAATCTCTGCAGTAGTTGATGATGATGAGACAGGGGTCTCAGGTTCTGCCACTGGGCCTTCAGTCAAGGTTTCCCCTATGAAACTAATCTTAGGGTCCACCTCAACATCCTGTTGACCGATGGCATTGCCTGATTGCCTAAGTCTCCTTCTTAAGCTAAACTCTGCAGTGATCCTGTCTTGGATACTTTGAGCCAATCTGTCAGCTTGTCTTGAGTTGCTTGGGTTGACAAGTGGCATATTGACTAGATCCAAACCTTCATAGAAGTTTAAATTTGGAAAGTCAAATACTTCTTGTTGCCCTTGAACTCTGTGAAGAATAAGGGCTCTTCTATCAGCATCATACCTCCACCTTATGATGTAGTTTGAAGTTCCTTGAGGTGGGGATGACACAGCCCTTGGTATACCTTCCTCAAAGAGACTCCTGATGATAGAGTCTATAGAGTCCACATTAATATGAACTTGAGGAAGTTGCTGAGAATGCACAATTGCAAGTGAGTATGGTGAGTCCTCTATGTCCATTCTCTGTGAAGAACTCCCAGGTTCTGTGGCTGCAATAACTTTCGCCCCCTTTTTGGTAGCATCACCCACTTGCATAGGTTAGCTGGAGGATAGATCAATCACATCCAAAGGTTCTTGTGTTCCTGGTTGAGCTCTTCTTAAAGGTCTCCCAGCTAGTTTTTCCTTAAGATATGAAATCTGAAGTTGCTGATCAGTGACCCTGTTGTGTAAGGTAGTCACCTAAGATTCAAGTTGACTGACCTTAGAGACTAAATAGGAGCATGTTTTTGACAGTTTTTGCACCTTTAGTCTCAGATTCCCCTCTTCTTCATCAGAAGAATCATTGGAGGATGAGATGATTGGACCAAAGTCCTCTCTCTCACCACCAGCTTGAGGTTCTTGGCTGCTGGTTTTCCTCTGCTCACTGGCAATCTCAGTTAAGATGTCAGTGGGTTGAGTTGCCTTGGTTGAGGTCTTAATGATGTAATCACTTGCAGAAGTGAGAGCCTCTTCCATATGGACATCCTGAACAGGTTCAGAAGTGTCCACCTCAGTTATAGGTGACTGATGTGGGCTAGACTGAGGAGACTCAGGAGTACTCATCTCTCTTTGAGTAGGGGAAGAGAAGAGAGACTCATGGTACTCACTGAATCCTAAGTCTTCATCAGTATAGAAGGATAGGTTGGGAATGGGTTGATTAGATCTAAAGGCTGGGGATGGTAACTGTCCCCTGAAGGTTGTTCACTTGAGTGTTGAGACTCAGAGTGAAGGCTTAAGGCTGTTGGGCTTGTGAGGTCATCAGGGTGAGCATGAGGAACCTAAGCCCTGATAGTTGAAGAGATAGGAGTGATTTGCTCCTCAGGGGAAGTGGGAGCTCTAGTGTCCACTTCCTCCTGTAAAGGTGAGTATATGGGGACCTGCATAGACTCAATAGCTTGAGCAGGGGTTCGTTTGGATATTCTTTGGTAGGTGAGGGTTACTTGAGGCCTTTTTAGAGGTAGAGAGGTAGAAGGTGTGGGTTCAACACTAGCTTGTGTTGCTAGGTTGTCACCTTGAGCAATGAGCTCTAAAATTTTGGGGACAAGGGCTGTTTCTACCCCTGAGAAGCCTACAATTGGCTTCTTCATGATTTTAAAGATGCCGGGCTTCTGTCCGAATTTAAGAATATTATCTGTTTCCCTCAACTGTGAGCCCAGTTCACAGTTGAGAATGTGCTGAACATATCTAGGAAACATGTAATACTCTAAGGAGTCCAAGTTTGCAAGTAAATTGGTATAAACAAATTGAGAGTACCTGAACTTTACCCCTTGAACCATTCCATGCACTATGAAGGAGAGATCCTCAGGAATCTGGTCCCACCCTCCATGCTTGTTTGACAAGCTGTGGATAACCACATGGAGTAGGTATTTCCACTGGGATGAGACCTTCCCTTTCCTGAAGGTCTTTACAAAGAAATCTCTCTCATAGCCCATCTACTCAAAGGAATGATTGATAGCTTCCTTTGGGAAGGACAACTCACCTTCTTCATCATCCAGCTGCAAATGAGTGTTGATGATGGCCGGAGTGATGAAGATTGTCCTCCCTTGCACTGTGGTAGACAGTGCCTTATCCCCATCCATGATGACCTCTTGGCAGGTCTTCCAAAATTCAAGCAGATGATCCTCATACAGAGTAGGATCAATGGTTAGGGAGGTGAAGTAATTTGATAGAGTTAAGAATTGGCAAATCTATGAGAAACTTTCATCTTTCTCAGAGCTTAACAGAGCAATCTGGTTGTGTTGCCTATGAAGTTGCATGGAGAAATCTGGGTTGTTTCTGCGGTTAAGGTTGGCCATTTGAGAAGCTTAAGGTTGAAGAAAGGTAAAAAGCAAAGGCGGTTTTGGGAATTAGGTTTGAGGAATAGTAGAATTGAAGAAGATAGTGAGGAAGAGGGGGAACCGTTGGGTATTTATGTGAAAAGGGATTTGAACCAAAGTTAATGAAAGAGGATAAACTTTGAAATCCGAAAGTCGGTCCCACCTCTGAAAAGGTAGTTTACTTTTGCTCAAAAAGTAGTTTTCTTGGAATTCGAAAAGCTTCCGAAGGTAAATTATCTTCGGAAGTTTTAATGAAAAAGCTTCCGAAGCTAAAATGACTTCGGAAGATTTTCCTGAGAGTCTTGAAAATTTTGCTTCGGAAGAGAAATAAACACTTGAATGCTTTGTATATAAAACAACAAAGCTTCCGAGAGTTAATTTTGCTTCGGAAGGAAAAAGTTCTTAAAAGAAAATAAGTGCCTGAGACAAGGATTTAAGCTTCGGAAGATAGATTTCGACTTCTTCCGAAGGTAAAATTTCTTAGATAGTTATTTATTTTGAATACATGATTTTCTTCCGAAGGTAAAAGTATATCTTCCAAAGGATCAGAAAATTTTCAAGAATCTAAGGAAAGTCTTCAAAAAGGATCTAATATCCAAAGAAAACATGAGCTTATGAAAGTGATGAACTAGACAACTTAGGACACACATATTTTAAAAAAATAAGTAGAATTAGTTTTACGAAAAGATCTACTCAAAGTTAATCATCCCAATAGCTGATATTAGATATTTAAATCTCTGTTCATCAAAAGCTTTTGTAAATAGATCAGCATATTGTTCATCTGTATGAACTTTAACTAGTTTAATTAATCCCTATTCATAGTTATCTCTTATTAAATGATATCTGATATTGATGTGTTTGGTCCTTGAGTACTGCACATGGTTCTCAGTGATAGAGATAGCACTATTGTTGTCTATGTGGATAGGAGTCTCCTTGAAGTTAAATCCATAGTCCAGCATCTGATTTTGAATCCAAAGCACTTGAGCACAGCAACTTGCAGCAGCAATGTATTCAGCCTCAGCAGTTGATGCAGACACACAGGATTGTTTCTTGCATTGCCATGAGACAAAACTTCCACCAAGGAATTGGCATCCCCCAGATGTAGACTTTGCAGTCATATTGCAACCACCATAAGCACTATCTGTATAAGCATACAGATTGAAGTCAGGATTCTTTGGATACCATAAACCAAGTGTTGAAGCACCTTTGAGGTATCTTAAAATCCTTTTGACAGTGATGAGGTGAGACATCATAGGGTTGGCTTGATATCTTGCACAAATGCATGTAGCAAACATGATATCAGGCCTGCTAGCTGTAAGATACATGAGAGACCGAATCATAGCCCTGTATAAATGTTCATCTACACACTCCCCCTTAAGATCAGGTCCAAGGGAGTGGTTTCTGGCTATGGGTGTCTTAGCAATCTTACAATCAGTCATGTTGAACCTCTTGAGTATGTCTTGAACATACTTTGATTGACTTATGAAGATGCCATCTTTAACTTGCTTCACTTGAATTCCCAGAAAGAAATTGAGTTCTCCCATTGCACTCATTTCAAATCTGTCTTTCATCAGCTTCTCAAAGTGTTTGCAGAGCTTTGGATTAGTTGAACCAAAGATGATGTCATCTACATATACTTGAACTAGCAATAAGTCATTTCCCTGTCCTTTGATGAAGAGAGTTCCATCTATAGTACCTCTCCTGTATCCATGTTTACAAAGATACTCCGACAATGTCTCATACCAATTCATGGGTGCCTGATGCAGCCCATAAAGAGCTTTGTCAAGCTTGCAGACATAATCAGGATGATCAGGATCTACAAAACCAGGCGGCTGTTTGACATAAACCTCTTCATCAATCACTCCATACAGAAAAGCACACTTTACATCAAGTTGAAAGACCTTGAAGTTCTTGGATGCAGCAAATGCTAGAAATATCCTAACAGCTTCTAATCTTGCTACAGGAGCAAAGACATCAGTGTAGTCAATCCCTTCTTCTTGTGTGTATCCTTGAACAACTAGTCTTGCCTTGTTTTTGATGATAATGCCTCTATCATCCTTCTTATTCCTAAACACCCATTTGGTTCCAATGGGTAGTCTTCCCATGAGGAAGAGGACAAAGGTTCCACACTTTTTGCCTTTTGAATTGAAGCAACTCTTGTTGCATAACTTCAACCCATCTTCCATCCTTTAGAGCTTCATCAACTTTCTTTGGCTCTATCTGGGATAAGAAACAAGAGTGAAGACAAACATTTACTTCATGGGTTTGTCCTCTTGTTCTTACCCATGTGACAACATCTCCAATGATGTTTGTGGTGGGGTGAGACTTGTGGATCCTTAGCTGAGGGATCACAGCAAGTTGCTGAGAAAGATCCAAATTTGAGAAATTTAGGTCTGGCATAGATGATTTACCATCCACATCACCACACTTATCAACATTTACTTGATCCAATGAGTGTGTGACATCATTGATGTTGTCATCTATGGTGTGGCTATTAGTATCAAGGAATTCCTGATCACTTTCACCATCACCATTGTTGTCTTCCACAATTGAAGTATCTTTATCTGGTTGTGGAGCCTCTGAGCTGGAATTTGAAGGCACCCTAGATGTATCAACTGAATTTGTCATTGTAGTGCTGATAGAAACCTCATTTGTTGAAGTAGTTCCAACTGGAGCTGAAGATGTATGAGTTGAAGGTCTTCCTAGTTCAAATCTTGGATCAAGATCACCTGTATTTAAATTTTCTGCAGATCCTGAAACATTCTCAGAAGATTTGTTAAATCAGTTGGTAACTAAATCAAGATCAAATAGCCAATCAGGACCAGAACCAGCCACACAGGGTGTGTGTTCATTGAAAGTCACATTGGGTGACTCCTCAACAATTCTAGCTGAGATTGTATACTCTATAAGCCTTAGCTTAGGAAGAGTATCCAATGAAGTGTCCATCATCTGATTTCTCAGCAAACTTGGCAATTTGATCCTTGGTATTCAAGATAGTGCAAGGACATCCAAATGACCTGAGAAAACCAATAAAAGCTTTTCTCTTGTGCCAAAGTTCACAAGGAGTCTTACCATGTGTCTTAACTACTAAAACTCTGTTTTGCACATAGCAAGCAGTATTTACTGCCTCTGCCCAGAAGGTGATGGGCAGTTTAGAGTTAGACAACATAGTTCTTGCAGCTTCAATTAGTGTCCTGTTTCTCCTCTCAGCAACACCATTTTGCTGAGGAGTCCTGGGAGAACTATATTGTATTGTAATACCTTTTTCGTCACAAAATGTATCAAGGATTTGATTCTTGAATTCAGTCCCTTGATCACATCTTATGGTTTTGACCTTGTGATCACTTTGATTCTCAATTTTTAAGATGAAGTTCTTGAGAATCTCAGGGGTTTCATCCTTAGTTCTAAGAAAGAAAACCCAAGTGAATCTTGTAAAATAATCTGTGATCACCAAACAATACGAGGTCCTTCTTAGACTCATTACACTAGTGGGGCGTAAGAGATCCATATGTAGTAAGTGTAGGGGAGTAGTGATGGAGTTCTTTTCCTTAGGCTTGTGAGATACCTTATGTTGCTTCCCTTTCAGGCATGCAACACATTGATCATCATATGTAAACTCTTTCTTTGGCATTCCAGTTACCAAATCATGTTTAATTAGTTTATTCATGTTCGTAGAGTTTACATGGCACATTCTTTTATGCCATAGGAAAGACTCATCACTATTTGCTTTAGATAGAAAGCATGAAACTTCTCCAGAGGGAGATGTTTCTTGCAAATCCATCTTGCACATGTTCCCTTTCATGGGGGCTCTAATCAGGATGTGCTCATGACGAATGACCACTCCAGGCTTGAGAACAATGCACTCATGCTCAGTAAAGAGCATGTTATGACTCTGATCACAAAATTAGGATACACTCAGAAGATTGTACCCAAGCTTCTTGACAAAGTTTACCTTTTCAATGCTGAGCTTACAATTTGTGACCTTGCCCCTTCCAGAAATGTAACCGCCTTCATCTCCTCCAAAAGCAACTGGTCCTCCATCAATTCTCTCAAAGTTATGGAGTAGTGACCTATTGCCTGTCATGTGCCTGGAATAGCCACTATCAATGATCCAGACATTCTTGTTGGTCTTGAGCTATTCCTGCACAAAGAAAATGATTAGTTACATTTGGAAACCCAAGCCTTACTTGTCTTGGGCTCGCTAAGTATAATAGAAGGTAATGCAACAGTAATAGATCCTATGGTTGTGCTAGAGGGATCTTGAGCTGTTGTTGATGGAGAAACTTCAGTCATTTGGTCTTTCTTAGACTTCCACACCACCTTTGGAGTCTTGGACTTGACCTTCAAAACCTTGAAAGCTTTTGGGACTTCGCAAGTTTTGATGACTGAACCTTTGGAAGATTCTACAGTCACTGCACCAGACTTCAGTGCTTCGGAAGAATTCCTTTCTTCCGAGACCAACTTTTCTTCCGAAGGTAATTTTCCATTTACCTTCTTCTTTGATTTGGAGCTTCCGAAGGAAACATATTTTCCTTCCGAAGCTTGAATCTTCTTGGAACTCTTTGAAGTCTTTGTCTTGGTCATATGATAGTACTTTTAGGATTATATGGACAATCCTTAGCAATGTGAGAGGTACTTTTACACATGACACACAACATTTTCTTCTTCACAAGTGTCTCCTTATGAGAGCAAGACTATCTTTGGTCACATCTGTAACTCCAAGATAAACAAACTTGAATCAAATCATGAAGAATTAGAATCAAAATATGATAATCACAATCAAAACCCCTTTGATCTTCAATTAGATTGCAAAAATATGTGTTTACAAATAATCCCTCAATCTATTGGTCATTCAACCATTAACCAACACTAATGACAATTAACCTATTTATAGTCTAGACTAATATTCACTAATTGCACTTAACTCCCTAGACTTAGGCTAATTAACACAAAATTACATATTAAACATAAAAATGACTAAAAACAAGATAAAATATATTTTGTTCCCATAAAATATATTTATTACAATAAAACTCCTAGTCATTTAAATCTTTAACTTCTCGTCTTGGTTCCTCGTCTCCAACGTGTCGGGTTTGACTTTTGTTGACTTTGACCGTGACGTTGACTTTTGTTGACTTTCACTGTGTTGATAATATAGACTATCTTTTACAGCTCCAACAATACTCCCCCTTAGTCTATCATTATCAACGTCTTCAAACAAAATCAGCATCGAGAAGTCAACAGTAGAAAGATCTTCAATTTGAATCTTTCTGAATCTGATGAAAATGATTTTTCATCTCTTAAGCTCCCCCTATTTATATGCTCCCCCTTTTCGAGTGCAAGCTTTACAAGGATATTGGAACAGATTTCCCAAATCTCTAATCTTGAGTGCTTCAGAAGATGTAGGAGGAGGATTCCTAGCTCGGTATCTTCTTCAAACTTGAGGAACAGGTTCTCTGATCAGGTATACTGCTTAACTGATGATCGGCCATCACTTGCAGCAGAAATCTGAAACACATTCACAAACACAGTCTCGACATTTCTAATTAGATCATTTCACTTTAACAAAATAAACCCGTGTTTATCTGTGTTTAAAAACAAGCGAACCCGTGTTCGTTTGTACGCAATTTCTGTGAAATGCTTGAAAAATGATAAAATTGTAACAGCATAAAATGGAAGACCTAAAAGAAATTTTGAACTAAAAATTTATTATATTTTTTATTTTTATTATATACATTTATTATAACATTTCTTTTTTTATCTATATTTTTTTATAACCGAGAACTGAATCGATCATGAGATCACATCCTCAAGATATACTTTAGCACAAAGATGAATTTAATCATCGACAAGCAATGAGATCACACTGATAACTGAGTCTAATAACAGTCTTTGAATGATTTTTGAAATTGTCAAATAGATCAATAATGATTGCTGGTATGTTTGTCCACTTAAACGCATGCCCTATCTTTTTCAACAAGCAGAAGATGATTCGTTAAGGTTCGATTAAATGCTTTAGAATGCTAGGACCCCACAATCATTTGGCAAAAACCCTCACCCAACCTCAGGATTTCTTGAATTTTGTAACGATCTTTACAGAGCAAGGCTTGTACATTAGTGTGCAAGTGATTATCGACAGAATATTGCATTCTGTGATGAATTCATCATTTAGATGATTTGACACTACTTAGACCAAAATGGTGAGAGCTCCAGGTCTATACTCACGTATAACAAAGGAGATGACCATTTAATCATGTGCCGATGAGAGCTCCAGGTCAGTACTATCGTACAGCAGAGGAGATCATCACTACAGGTCAGTACTTCCGTACAACAGAGGAGATTAGCACAAACACAAGACACATAAATACACCAGACATGACTCAAAGATATGGCTTATATGATTTGTATCATGGTGGGTGAAAGATCAATTCTCAATCCAATTTTTGTCGGGACTCAGTTTTCATGCAGGCCAAAATGATCGCGTAAATCCAGACATCCTTAAGCATATATTTTAATTTAAATCATTATGCTGCTGTCTATTTTATTCTTCAGGCTGAGTCTACCAAGCATATCATTAAAGAATCTGTTTGTTGTTCTTTTATTTGCAATTAAAAATAAGATGCAAATCAGATAACAGCATCAGTTACGATCATTTCTCATTTTAAAAACGCAAGTCATGCAAAAACAAGCATTTCAAGAAGATTTATCAATCATCTCAAATCAAGTTCCCAGTTCTCTTTTTATTTTTATTTACTTATACTTTCCCCCTAAATTTTTATTTTTTTGCAATTTTTTTATTTTATATTTATTTTTATTTTTTATTATTTTTTATTATTATTTTTAAATTTTTTTATTATTTATTTTTTTTAAATTTTTTTAAACTGTACAAAAATAAAAATTTATAAAAGAAGATCTTCCAAACTACACTGATATGAAAATAAGAAATGAATTCTCAAGAAATATGCAGTGACTGTGAAGTTAGAACTGTGATAATGCAGATAAAAATCCAGATTGTGGATATAATACCATGACCTTAACCTGTTTGATTCGCCTCAAATTTGAATTAGGAACAATCCCTGTCAGTAAACCGGATTACTAACAGTCCTCCTGAATTGTTCCTGCACTCATTAACAAATTAGTTAGAAAGGGGAACCCAGGCCATCGTAGTCCTGGAAGTTCCTTTTTCATCAATATAAGAAACCTGCTTCGGCACACAACCATTTAAACAATCGGGGGTTGTTGTATCCTTCTTTTTAATTTGCCAAATTTGTTTTGGTTCAATTAATTTGGATTTGAATGAATTAAATTTGAAAATCAATTTCTGTTTAAGACCGGAAGGAAAAGAATTTGGTTTTGAACCTTTGGTCATTTTCATCTTTGTATCATATGAAACCGGCTTCACATGAAAAGGTTTGGATGGAGGGTTTTTCATCCAACCATTCAAAGATGTTTGCTTTTTACCTTTTGAACCAGAGAGGCAACCCGTGTTGCCTTTACCAACTTGAACATTCTTTGTGGACTGTGATCCGAAGAAGCAATTTGGTTTGCCTTTACCATCCAAAACAAGTCTTTGAGGACATTTCTTTACCACATGACCTTCTTTTCCACACTCAAAACAAGCCTTGAAAGGCTTTTGATTCTTTGTAGTCCCGTGTGATGCAGGTGCTAAGAAGGATTGCTTTGAGCTTGTAGCAGATTCTTGCTTGTTTTGGCATTTGCTATGCTGAACAGGGAATGAGATCTTCACTGATTGACTGGGTTGCTTTGCAATTGGAGAAGAGATCTGTATTGGTCTTGATTCAGCTTTTGGAAGCTTTTGTGACTTGACGATGTTAGGAGACATCTTGATCTGTGAGGAACCAACACGCACCTCTGTGATTGATTCATCATCTGAGCTTGTCCAGTCTCGTATACACAGATCTTTCTCTAACGGATCTTGATTGACATCTCCTATTGTGTCAGCTTCTCTTATAGGATTCTGATTGCTTGATGATTCGACAACCGTTCCTTCTTTAACAAACTTGATAGGAACAAACGAAGAAATATTACCTGTTTTGAATTTGTTGAAGAAGGTTGGAGAAGTAACTGATAATGGTGATGAAGCATCAGAAGAGTAATCATCATTAATCTTCTTATCTGACCCTTGCCTGAGGAATCCCAAACCTACAGGAGAATCCTGCACATCTCTAACCTCTTTAAGATTAGCACTGCTTAAACTTGCATTTAAATGATTAGCTTCTGGAGCTTCAATCAAATCATTTGTTGAATGAGGTCTGGGGATTGGTGAATAACATAAAGTAGAAGGAGGTGGAACTGAATTAAATACAGTTTCACCATCAGATTTATATCCAATCCCATGTTTTACCCGCACCCCTTGTTGTTTAGCAATAAGCTCATCCTTTTTCATGTGTGAAATGGTCCATTTATCAAGCTTTGTTTGAAGCTGAGTTGTTTCAAATTGAGCTAAAACAGCCCTTTCTCTCAAAATATTAATTTCAACGTTACGCTCCAAAATGGTTCTTCTTAAAATATCATTTTCAGCCAATGCTTCATTAAGTTTTCTTGAAAAAGCAATTTCATTTTTCTTTAATCCTGATTGATTGTTTTTAATTCTTTTTCATTTTCCAATAACAATCTGTTTGCCTTATAAATCCCAAATAACCGGATTTTGCATGACGAAGAACACATATCCTGAACAGTCTCATAAGGAAGACCCATGATAGTTTGTTCTGCAGCTAAGCTCTTTTCACAGTTGCAAACCCTTGTGATTTCTTGTTGTTCCTCTTCTTTGACCTTCAGCATCTCTTCAACCTCAAATTCTTTCTTTCTTTTATCAGCTTTTCCAACCTTATCATCATCGGTTCTCACATACTCCGGTTTAGTGTCATTGTCGACTCTCAGAGCTTGATAGTTCTCTTCAACAGTTTCTCTGAATTAAAATTTTAAATCCGAATCAGTTCTCAATAACTTCAACTTTTCAATCATCTTTGTTTTGTAATCAAGTATGCTTGTTACAGAAGAGACAAGATCAGTATTAAGCGCGTTAGTTTGATGTGGGAACACGGCTTGTTGAAATTCGTTTCTTTGGATATCCAGCTCTAAAGATTTTAGTCTGTTGATCATATCCATAAGTTTTGTGTCGACATAACCTCTTTCTTGCTTCAGCATTTTAACTTGATAATTCCATGTAGACGGAAGCGAGTCAAGAAGCTTTTGAATCTGTTCATGATTACTGAGATCTGGAACATGCTTCTTTAGATTATTTGCCACCTTTAAGAATCGATTAATCAAATCTGTCAATTTTTCTTTATTCATTGCTGCAAAAGAGTCAAACCGTCTTTGTGCCGTTGTGAGATTATCTGATTTAAAGTCTTCTAAAGATGACATTATAGTGTTAAAAATTTTGAACAATTAAACGCCCCAAAAATATTTTTCACAAAAATTGTGAAATAATTCTCCCCCGGGAATAATATTATTCTTTATCAGGATGAACTCAATTAATCCCAACTAGGGGGAAAAAGTCATCTTTGACATTCTAGTTTCGCTGAAACAAAATGATAATTTCGCCGAAATTGTAGTTTCGCAGAGCTAGTTTCGCAGAAAATCTAGTTTCGCTGAGCCGACAGTAGTTTCGCTGGAAATTCCGGCAGTAGTTTCGCTAGCCAAATGCTTTAGACTGCTTTGTTTCGCCAACAATTACGCACAAAACAAGCTTGAACTTTCGTTCAATGATACTTTCGGCAGCAATTTCGCTTGTAAATCAACCACAAGCACTGTTGAACTTTCGTTCAATGAAACTAGTTTCACAGGACAGCAGAAAACAACTTTAATGAGGATAACCGATGTAGTTTCGCTGGAAGAACTCGTAGTTTCGCTGGATGAACTGGTAATTTCGCTGAACGAAGCTGAAAAACTTTTTCAACACGAAATCAATCTGAAAATGCCCCAATCTCAATGGATTTGAAACCTGATGATTAACAGAGCTTTCCCAAGCAATAACAAGCAAACTTCAATCAATTTCCATATCAATAACACTCAAATTTGATCCGAAATTGATGAAAACATGATATTGAACAAACACAACCAAAACCTCAACTTTTCTCTCTAAAAATCTTCAAATCTTCAGTGAATTGATCCAAAATGGCTCTGATACCAAATTGTAACTCCAGGATAAACAAACTTGAATCAAAACATGAAGAATTAGATCAAAATATGATAATCACAATCAAAACCCCTTTGATCTTCAATTAGATTGCAAAAATATGTGTTTACAAATAATCCCTCAATCTATTGGTCATTCAACCATTAACCAACACTAATGACAATTAACCTATTTATAGTCTAGACTAATATTCACTAATTGCACTTAACTCCCTAGACTTAGGCTAATTAACACAAAATTACATATTAAGCATAAAAATGACTAAAACAAGATAAAATATATTTTGTTCCCACAAAATATATTTATTACAATAAAACTCCTAGTTATTCAAATCTTCAACTTCTCGTCTCGGTTCCTCGTCTCGAACGTGTCGGGTTTGACTTTTGTTGACTTTGACCGTGACGTTGACTTTTGTTGACTTTCACTATGTTGATAATATAGACTATCTTTTACAGCTCCAACAACATCCCTTCTCCACCTTCATCTTTGTAGATGCTGAGACAGTTCTTTTGGGCTGTGAACTATTCTTGGAGTTTGATGGTCCAGGTTGTGCTGTAGTGGTACACAGTAGATCAGTCTTCCTCTTGGTACTGAGATGATTTGAACAAGAACCAGAACTCTTAGCTGAAGAGTTTTGGTTGATGTCTTTAGTCTTTACTACTTCAAACCATGCAGAGATAAAAACTTGTTTCTGCTTAGAGTCAAAAGTAGCCTTGATCTCTTGAGCCTTCTTTGCTTTTCTTTTGCTCTTCCTGATCAAGTTCTTTCTCTTTGACTTGGTCATCACAGTAGTCTTCTTCTCCTCAGAATGATAGTGGCCCTTAGTAGAATCCTCCTCTTTACTATTCTCAGAGGAATTCTTCACTATCTTTTCTTCATCCTCTTCACTTATAGGATCTATGAGAGGAAGCTCATCTTCACAAGTTCCACACCTAGGAGATCTTACAGACAAGATTGTGTGTGGAGGAGCTATCTCATTTGATCCCAGTCCCTGTCTATTTTGATAACACACCTTGTTGTGCAGGGATGAGGATATCATGTTCTTGAAGGTCTCTTCTTCAAGAACACTCTTTTCTGCCCTGGCTTTGCTGATCACAAGCTCAGCCTGGCACTCAGTCAGCTTGGTTATGAGATCTTGGATTTGAGTCCTAATATCTGTATGTTCATGTTTTAGAACTGAAATGGTTTTCTCTAAGTCCTCTATCTTTAGTTTATAATCATTTTCAGACTTTCTAAAATCAGATTTTAAAATGTTTAAGGACTCAAGATCAGATCTCATTTCCAAGTTATAGGACCTGTATCTGTTAACTTTAGCAATGCATTCAGGAGTACCGAGAGGTTCCAATACCTTGGCTTCATCATGATCTGCCATTAGTGCTTGGTTTGGAGAAGCATCTTCCACCTGAAAGCTCCAGTCAAAGCCTCCTTCTTCAACAGCAACAGAAGCTTGTTGCTTTGGCTTCTCATTCTGAGGGGCTTTGTCAGTGTAGTTTGGTCTGGTTTGTGCTTGGCCACCATTTGTTTTAGGTGCCTTACACTCTCTAGCAAAGTGGCCCATCAAGTTACAGTTGTAACACTTGACTTTGCTTTTATCCAAGCCAAACTTTCCACTGGTTGCATTGCTTGGAAACCTCCTTCCAGTTCTCTTGTAGAACTTCTTGGCTCTATGAGTGAGAAGAGCCATCTGCTAAACTATTTCCATATATTCTAGGTCATCTGGATGGATACAATCCAGGTCTTCAAAAGTAAAAAGAGAGTTGGCACAACTTTCATCAGAAGACACAAAAGCTTGAGAAGAGCTTGTCTCTTGGAATGGGCTTGCTTGAGTGTAGTTCTCCCTGGGTGTCTCTGGGAAGGTGATGAAAGGACCCTTTGGTGAGTTGTCAGGGTAGCATATGAGATGATGTTGGGGTTCTATGCTATCCCTTTCAATCACCTGCAGGGCTGAACCCAATTGATTGTTGGAGTTGCCAGATGAACCTTGCATGTTCATCTCCATCTGGTAGCCACTGAGAATCCCATATAACTCTGTCAGAGTAAGAGTTTTGAGATTTTTAGTCCTCTTGATCACCACACAGTAGTGTGTCCATTTCCTAGGAAGTGAGGACATGAACTTCCTTACAATGTCTATGTTTTCAAGAGGAACTCCTCCATCCACAAGGGTATCCACTATCTCAACATACCTAAAGTATTGCTGAGTCATGGTTTCACCTGTTTTGAAGGTGAAGTCTTCAAACTGCTGCTTCAAGAGATCCTTCTTCTTCTCCTTGGCTTTAGAGGAGCCTTCATACATCAGTTTTAGTGCATCCCACAACTGTTCAGCTGTTTTGCACTTCTTGAAACCTTTGTACACAGAGTTTGGAAGGGCAGTTTGAAGAGCAGTCATGGCTTTTCTATCAATCTCTACTCTCTTCCTATCTTCATCAAAGTAGTTAGCCACATCTTTGGGGATCATACCAGCACCAGTAGCAGAAGGAGTGCTGGGTTGAAAGGTCCATTTTCAACAGATTCCCACATTCTTGAGTCTAGAGACCTGATGAAACCTTCCATTCTCATACACCAGGTATCAAAGTCATCAAGAGTGATCAGTGGGGACTTGTTCATGGTTCCAGTTTTCCATATCAGTCTTTGAAATGGATGCCATTTTGAAAGCTTAGTATTTGTGTGTGTGAGGGATCTTAAGATGGTGAGATCTTATATCAAGAGCCTGAAATGCTGTGATACCAATTGCAGGACCGATGAAGGGCTTAACAATTACAACACAACAACACAAAGAGGAGATTAACCAAACTTGATCAAACAGTAAACTAGATTAACCACAATAATAATACAAAGAACACAAGTAATAATAAAGAGACAGAACAAGAGATTTGGGTTTCAAGGATGCAGTATATTGCTTTCTCAAGTTCTATTACAAGTGTTACAAAGCATAAAGAAAGATACTAGAACATGGAATACTTATACTACAAGCTACAGCCGGCTATACTTTGAAAGCCAGCTGGATACAATTGACTAGACATAAACAAAATCAATTGTAGAATCAAAAGGCATATCTGCCTTTTGACCTTGTGACTATGGCATGCCATAGCTCACATCCTTATCTATTATAAAAAGGATAAAGTACATAAAGTAGAAAGTTACAGACTCAAGACCTCAATGTACAGTTACCAAAAGCATGGACCTTTTCACCAACTCATGTAAGTTGGTGACTTTACAGAGATGCAGCGGAAAGGTGTCCAGCTTTATGGAACAGTACATTAGATAAAGCATGTTACTAAAAGTATTCGGAAGAAATCTGTCTTCATAGGATAAAGCTTCGGAAGACTTTGTCTCTAAGGCTTCGGAAGACTTTGTCTCTAAGGCTTCGGAAGACTTCATATTTGGCTTCGGAAGATATTGGTCTTGGCTTCGGAAGATTTTACACTTAGAATATTTCTAGTGCATGGTGTACAACTTCCGAAGCATACCTACTTAAGTTCTTTAGTGCATTGCTTGTAGAGAGACATTGGATGTTTTGGTTTGCATCAGACTTAAAGGAATCCTTACACTGATCATTGAAGAAATGGGAGTGGTTTGCTCATAAGGGAAAGTGGGAGCTCTAGTATCCACTTCCTCCTTGTAAGGCCCTGATTTCCGGGACGCCTACAGTTGGTCATTCATCGCACATAAAACATATAAATGTAATTATAGTTCATAAAACGTTGCAGCAGAAACATTAAACATCATGTTATCATAAAAACTTTTGCGACGAAATACATAGTTGTTCAATTACAAAATATTTGTTCTATTACAATACAAAAGCATTGTGAATATGGATGTCATCCAAAACAAGCTGAGTAGTCGCCCCGTGCCATCCTCAGCAACATTACCTGCCAACTGGAAACACATAAAAAGTCAGCGTTGCTGAGTGAGTTCTAGCTTTATAATAAAACATACTTTACTTTCTTTTTTTTTAAAACCATTCGTTACTTTTTCATGATCACACATCATATGTACACATAGATAATATCTTTATTATCTTCTTCTTTCATTCATTCATTATATCTTTACTTGCGCATTGGATATGTTCCGTACCAATACCATATGCTACACCCCGAACCATTTAGCTACTGGGCCGAAGTCAATAAATGAACAGCTGAGCGTATGCCGCAGTACTAGAGGTAAGCGGTAGAGGTTCTACATAAATGGTCGATCACAAAGAAGGACCCGATATCCGATACATGCAAGACTTTTCATTTCTTTTCACTTTACGCTACATAATACTTCATTTCATTCATTCATTAACACTCAACACAAAGCCATGGAAGGATACATATACGTAATAAGGAGCATAAACATAAACATACACACATCACCATACAGGGCATCATCATACATACGCATCAATCATGCATCACATCACACACAACGTACATACTATGCATCACACGCACCACCATGCCTAACATCGCCCATAACGTCATACATGTCATCATCATCAACCTGCCCAACATAGCGTCTATGACCTCGAAAGCCAACTTACACAAGCCTACGGAACCTCCCGAGTCAAAACCCATAACTGCACTTTCCTTTGAAGGTCATATGATAACCTGTTGTTCTTTCGGGCGCATGAACCCAACTTGGGCGTATGGACACCCTCCAGTCGCATGGCCTTCAGGGAGACTGAACACTTAAGCGAATGGGCATCTATGCGAATGGACCCTATGCGAATGGACTATGGGCGAATGGACATCTATGCGAATGGATTCTCAGTCGCATAACTTTCATGCGTATGGCCTTCAGTTGCATGACTTCAGGCGCATGGGCTTCAGTCGCATACTCTTCATGCGAATGAACCTCAGTCGCATGGCCTCTAGGCGCATGGACTTCAGTCGCATAACCTTCATGCGAATGAACCTCAGTCGCATGGCCTCCAGGCGCATGGACTTCAGTCGCATAACCTTCATGCGTATGGACCTCAGTCTCATGCCAATCATGCGCATGGACCTCAGTCGCACTCCAATCGGCCGAATGGCCTCCAATCGCCCTCCAGTCGATCTCCTAGCCCTAGCTGATGCAGAATGCAGTTCATCCTGACCGCAACCGACGGGTTTCGGCCTCCAACCCCTTCCAAACCTCTTTTAAGCTCAAATCAACCATCCTAAACCTTAGGGAAACATACCATGACCTCATTCAAGCATAACCAAGCAAGAAATCAAGCCTCAAACGCATCATATACATACATACATGCATAAAAACAGGTTTTCACCCAAAACTCGAAAATGGGTTTTCAGATGTGTTCCAGCCCCAAAATCAGTTGAAAACGTGTAAGAGGGGTCCTAGAACTCACCTTAACGATCCCGTCGAGTAGAGCTTCGATTTGACCCGCTACCGACGATTTCCACACTCGAATCCACCCGAACCAAGCTTTTCTCCTTCTCTTCTCCTCTCTTGGTTGAAAATGGGAAGAATGGGGGTGCTTCCCCCTTTTATACTCCCATCCTTCAAAGTTTCTCTCGTTGGCGAGTTTGGTCCCTCGACTTTGGACTTTATTTCTTTTCTTCTTTCGTCGGCTTCAAAATAAACAAATATCCGGGTGTTACAAGTCCACCCCCCTTAAATAGGTTTCCTCCCTGAAACCTGTTATTCTTCGAACAAACGTGGATAATGCTGACTCATTTCTTCCGCAGTCTCCCATGTCGACTCGGATCCCTTCCTGTGCTTCCACTGTACGCGCACAAGTAGAACCACTCTATTACTCAGCCTCTTCTCCTTTCGATCGATGATTGCCACTGGTTGCTCCACCTAATTGAACCGTTCATCTACCTCGATATCATCTACTGGGACAACCATATCTTCGTCCGCCAAACATTTCATCAGATGAGGTACGTGGAATATCGGGTGAATCCCACTTAGTTCCTCTGGTAGCTCCAAGCTATAAGCCCCATTTCCTACTCGAGCCATGACTCGGAAAGGCCCTACGTACCTCGAGCACAACTTGCCCCGCTTTCTGAACCGAATGATACCTTTCCAAGGTGAGACTTCCAACATAACTCTATCACCCACCTGGAATTTAATCTGTCAACGTCTCTCATCGGCATACGACTTCTGTCTATCTTTAGGCATTCTACCTCGTGAACCTTCGACTGTCGGGTGCATAGGCTATAACCTTTCCTTCTACCTTAACACAAATCCCAACTCCGATTAGGAAACGTCTGAATAAAACACCAGATCCTCACTCCCATCGGGTAATGACAGAACGGGATCTTGAATCAGTCTTGCCTTCCATTCATCGAACGCCTTCTCTTGAGCTTGACCCCCAAACAAGTTTCACATCCTTCCGGATCAACTTAGTTAGTGGAGAGGCGATCTTGGAGGAGTCTTGAATGAATCCTCTGTAGTAGCCCGCCAAACCCAAGAAACTACGAATCTCGGATGGCGTCTCAGAAAACTTCCATTGCATCACCGCCTCCACCCTTGCCAGTTCCACCATAATCCCGTTGGGGTTCGCTACCTGACCCAAAACTGAACCTCGCGCAACCAGAATGCGCACTTGGAGAACTTTGGCATACAACTTCTCCTCTTTCAACGTCTCCATCACCTCTCGAATGTGATCGGCATACTCCTCCTCGCTCCTTAAATAAATCAGGATATCCTCACTAATCACCATCACAGATCTTTCTTACATCGGCCGACACACTCGGTTCATCTAATCCTTAAAAGCAGCTGGCGCATTGGTCCAACCAAAGACATAACGAGAAACTCATAGTGTCCATAATACGTGCGAAGAGCTGTTTTAGGAATATCCTGCTCCTTCACTTTCAATTGATGATAACCAGATCGAAGGTCTATCCTTGAAAACCAACTGGCAGCCTAAGGCTGATCAAACAGATCATCAATATTCGATAGGGATACCGATTCTTTACTGTCAGCTTATTGAACTCACCATAGTCTGCACGCATCCTCATACTACCGTCTTTATTCTTCACAAATAGGACCGGAGCACTCCAAGGAGAGATACTCGGTCTAACCAAAACCTTATCAAACGGTTCTTGCCATTACCCCACCAATCCTCTTTTAGCTCAGCCGGAACCAACCGATACGGTGCCTTAGCTACTGGTTGGACACCTGGTATCAAGTCAATCTGAAACTCAATCTCACGATCCCGTGACACTCCTGATAGGTCCTCGGGAAACACATCTGGAAACTCGCACACAACCGGTACATCAGACAGTTGCGGTGTCGGCACATCCACACCCTTTACATAGGCCAAATAGGCACAACATCCACGCCTCATACACTTTCCCGCCACCGCTATTGATATTGCTTCCGGGATCGCCGTGACCCAAACACCAAAAATCGTCACTGAACTCCCGTCAGGCACTGTCAATCGTATCATCTTCTTGCGACACACAATGTTCGCCTCGTATTCCGTCAACCAATCCATTCCTAGGTCTACATCAAAACCACCTAAGGTTATCATGAATGGTCTAAATGAAAATTTATGACCTTCTAATTCCACGTCACGACCATCTATCACATCGAAATCCTGGTAGAGTTACCTATGGCAGTTTCTACATTGAAGGGCTTATCAATACCTCTACCCCTAATGGGCAACTAAGCACAAAAGGCAGCATAAATGAAACTCTTACTCGCACCAAAATCAACTAACTTTACTAGAAACATACCTGACACAACACCGGGGTCCGTACTAGCCTTCTCCTAAGTCATCATGGAAGCTCGGCACTCGCCCCCTACCCTCCAGTTCTGGTCGTCTTCTTTGCTCCCGAACTCTCTGCCCTTGGTACCTTGCAGTCCATGCTTATGTGACCCCTTCCATGACAGTTATAGCACTGTACCACCCCACACTCTGTTGCCACATGACCGGTCCTTCCACAATGGAAACATACATTGGTCCCCAATCTACATTCCCCGGGGTGTTTTCGTCCACAGTTACCACAACCCGTCACCCCCATATTGGATGTGACCACACGTTGGTCATCCACCCTCGCATCCTTGTTGTTTGGGGTGAAACTCTCACGTTCAACCCGCTTTCCTTTCAAATTCTTGTCGTCGCTACCCTCCTTGTTTACTTCAATCACAGTCATCTCCTTCACCGCCCTAATTACCTCAGTCACCATCAACGACAGAATCGTCTGCATCGTATGTTGAACTCCCGCAACCACAACGTCTTTCATTGCGGTCCTCAGGTTAGCACTATTATCACCGCATTCCGGGTGATGGATTTCAGGCTCTTCGGGTGCCATCTCAGCAGCCATTGTCATGCTCCTCGTGACACGCGATCCAGCACCACGTCCACCACAACCTTCACCTGACACAACCTTCGAAGATCTACCTCCGGCCATCCTCTAAACACATTGAAAGATTCAAACACTAACACGGTCATTCAAGGAACAGCTGAGTTTATGTCAAGTATTGTAAGTCCCTAATTACAGTGCCCAGTTGTGATTAGCCACTTACTTTACTCTTCATACCCTGAGCATTACCTGTCCTGACTATATCAGTATCTAAATCTATCAGCATCACATAACCCACATAACATGCGCACGTAATACCGATTAACTTTACAAAAATACCATATGGCATGCAGCTACTCAAATTGGCATCCCATTCCCTTTCCGTCCCATTTTCAGTTTAAGTTAAGGTTTATTTTCAAAATTTACCCATTTCACTTAAACTTTGGCTCTGATACCAACTTGTAAGGCCCCGATTTCCGGGGTGCCTACAGTTGGTCATTCATCGCACATAAAACATACAAATGTAATTATTGTTCATAAAACGTTGCAGCGGAAACATTAAACATCATGTTATCATAAAAACTTTTGCGACGAAATACATAGTTGTTCAATTACAAAATATTTGTTCTATTACAATACAAAAGTATTGTGAATATTGATGCCATCCAAAAAAAGCTGAGTAGGCGCCCCGTGCCATCCTCAGCAACATTACCTGCCAACTGGAAACACAGAAAAAGTCAGCGTTGCGAGTGAGTTCTAGCTTTATAATAAAACATACTTTACTTTCTTTTTTTTTAAAACCATTCGTTACTTTTCCGTACCAATACCATATGCTACACCCCGAACCATTTAGCTACTGGGCCGAACCTGAAGCAGCAGTTTGAAAACTACACCTTCAAATCAGGTGAAACCATGACTCAACAATACTTCAGATATATTGAAATTGTGGATACTTTAATGGATGTTGGAGTGACTCTTGAGAATAGAGACATTGTAAGGAAGTTCATGTCCTCTCTTCCCAGACATGGACATATGATTGTGTTGTTATCAAAAGAACTGAGAACCTTAAGACTCTTACTTTGACAGATTTTTATGGTATTCTTAGTGGACACCAGATGGAGATGAATATTCAAGGTTCATCTCGTAACTCCAACTATCAACTGAGTTCAGCACTCTATGTGGTTGAAAGGGATAGCATTGAACCACAACATCATCTTATATGCTACCCTGACAACTCACAAAAGGGTCCTTTCATTACCTTCCCAGAGATACCAAGAGAAAGCTACACTCAAAGAAGTCCATTCCAAGAGACAAGCTCTTCGCATGCTTTTATGTTTGCTGATGAAAGCACAAGCAACTTTCTCTTCACCCTTGAAGACCTGGACTGTATCCATCCAGATGACCTAGAATACATGGAGATAGTTTAGCAAATGGCTCTCCTCACTCACAGAGCCAAGAAATTCTACAAGAGGACAAGGAGGAAGTTTCCAAGCAATGTAGCCAGTGGAAAGCTTGGGCTGGACAAAAGCAAAGTAAAGTATTACAAATTTAACCAGATGTGACAATTTGCAAGGGAATATAAGGCACCAAGGACAAATGGTGGCCAAACACAAGCCATACCAAACTACACTAAAAGTGATCCCCAGAATGAGAAGCCAAAGCAGCAAGCTGCAGTTGCTATTGAAGAAGGAGGCTTTGACAGGAGCTTTTAGGTGGAAGATGCATCTCCAAACCAAGAACTTATGGCAAACCATGATGAAGCAAAGGTATTGGAACATCTCTGTACACTTGAATGTATTGCTAAAGTGAATAGATATAGGTCCTATAACTTAGAGATGAGATCTGATCTTGAATCCTTAAATATCTTAAAATCTGATTTTAAAAGAGCTGAAAATGATTACTCAGGACGGTTGAAGGGTATGCACTTACAACACAAAAACACAATGAGGAGAGTTCTTTAGAACACTTAACAGATCAAATAGGGAACTGATTAACTATGTAAGAAAGATGCTAAGAACACAAGTAAAATATGAGACAGAACAAGATAGCTAAGAACACAAGTATATGGTTTTCAAGAATGTTGTATATTGCTTCTCAAGTTCTTTTACAAATGTTACAAAGCATAGATTAGAAAGTTACAAGTACTTGAGATACTTCATACTACATCCTACAGTCGGCCATACTTTGAAGGCCAGCTGCATTGGCGTGATTCGGTTTGAGCAACGGATCCTGACGTGATACATCTTCGTAATGAAGACTAGACAACAACAAGATCAAATGTAGAGTCAAAAGGCAAATTGCCTTTAGACTAGTGACTATGACATGTCATAGCTCACATCCTAATATATTACAAAAATGATAAACGTACATAGAGTAGAATGCTCAGACTCAAGACCTCAATGTACAGTTACCAAAAGCATGGACCTTTTCACCAACTCATGTAAGTTGGTGACTGAACAAAGTTGCAGCGGAAAGGTGGTCCAGCTTTATGGTAAAGTACATCAGATAAAAGCATGTACATAAAAGTCTTCGGAAGAAATCTATCTTCACTCTTTGGCTTTGGAAGACTTTGTCTTTGAAGCCTCGTAAGACTTTACTTTTGGCTTCAGAAGATGTTGGTCTTGGATTTGGAAGATTTTACACTTAGAATATTTACTAGTGCAAGGTGTAAAACTTCCGAAGCATTTCTACTTTTGTTCTTCAGTGCATGCATGCAGAGACTTTGGATGTTTTGGTTGCATCAGAATTATAAGAATCCTTACAAACTCCCCCTAGGCTGATGCTACCAAAACATTTGAAGATCTTCAGCTGTTGACAATCCTCATTATGATGATGACCATGCCCTTCTTCATTAGATGGTCAGGATCACTCAGACTCTCATAGTATCTTCTCATCTCAAAGAGATCATGCAGAGGTAGGTTAAATAAGTCTTACCATGTGTAGACATCTTCACCACCTAGATCTCTGATCACATGCCATCTCTCTGGATTAGTTGTGAAGGTCCAGGTTAAGATGATCTCTCAGATGCAAGAGGAGCCACTTGGATTGGAGTTGATTGTGGTGCCTCTTCAATCACTTCCTCAGGTTGATCTGACTCACCCTGAGGTATAGAGGTGGATGATTCAGACTTCTTCTTCTTTGACTTTGGTTCAGAAGCCATCCTCTTCCTCCTCTTTAAAGACTTTAACTTAGAAGACGGGTCTGCAGCACCTTGTTGATCAGTCTTGTCTTGCTTAGTTGGGTGTTCATCCCTCACAAGTTCAGAAGGAGAGGGAGTTTGACCCTACTGGATCAGAAAATGAAGCTTGCTGAGACTCAACAGGAGGTCCAGGTTGTGTTGTCTCAGGTTGTTCAACCTTAAACTCCACTTCAAGAGGAGCTTGACTTGGAGGGGAGTGTAAGTCAATTAATTCTCCACTTTTGATTTTCTGCTTGATTACCATGATGTGCTCATCCATTGTGGATAAAGACATAGGGCCAAGTCTCCTTTCGAAGAATCCATACAGCTTCAAGAAGCTCATCATCCTTTATCTGTCAGCAGACTTTTTCATACTCCTTTGGATGATAGCTCTTGACTTTGCAGCCTCTTCCCTCATCTTTCTCTTTGTTGCCTTTTGTTATTTGAGCACTTGAAGTTCAAGCTGTTTGAGATACTCAAACTCAATGTACTTAAAGGACAAGGGAAGAAGTGTAGATACCTGGTAGAGACCTGTGGCACTCAGGTAGTTGATCATATTTTGCCTATTTGTTTCTTTGTCTACCTGAGGTTCTTGTGTAGCTGCCATAGTCTCTTGCACGGGGCTTTCTTGAACTGGGAAGAGAGTAGGAACATGCTTGTATAGTCTTTTCTGTCTCTTCTCCTCTTTGATTTGAAGGAGCAACCTTGCATCCTCTGCTTCCTTCATCTCTCTTGACACTTCCATGTCACCAGTTCATTAAGTTCCTCTAAGGGGAGAGATATAATCTTATCAATGTCATAGTTCTTGGTCTGCAGGTAAGTAATCCTGACTGCCCTTAACTCATCATCTTGAGTGTTTGGTCCAGGGGCAGCCCTGATTGCAGTTTGCATGAATCTTGTATACCTAGGGGAACTTTCTCCACTTAGCTTCCTCTTCCTCTCTTTCTCTCCTCCTCAATCTCCTCAGGAGTTAGAATCCTTTTCCTTTTGTCACCCACAGACCTTTGTGACACAGGATAGAGAGAGCTTTGGCCTTTATTACTTGGTGTAGCATCCAAGCTCTGGATAGAGGGAGGCTGTGATACACCTTCACCAGCAGATGTTTCACTGAGGGAATGAATTTCTGAAGTAGTTGTTGGTGTGACAGGGCTCTCAGGCTCTATCACTGGGCTTTCAGTCAAGGTTTTCCCTTTAAAGCTAATCTTAGGGTCTGCCTCAACATCCAGTTGACCAATGACATTACCTAAAGCTAATCTTAGGAACTTGTCTCTTGGAAATGACTTCCTTGAGTGTAGCTTTCTCTTGGAGTCTTTGGGAAAGTGATGAAAGGACCCTTTTGTGAGTTGTCAAGGTAGCACATAAGATCATGTTGTGGTTCAATGCCTTCCCTTTCAACCACATGGAGGGCTGAACTCATTTGATTGTTAGAATTACCAGATGAGTTTGGTATATTCATCTCCATCTGGTATCCACTAAGAATACTATACAACTCTGTGAGAGTAAGAGTCTTAAGGTTCTTAGTGCTCTTGATAACAACACAATAATTTATCCATTGTCTAGGAAGAGGGGACATGAACTTCCTTACAATGTCCTAGTTCTCAAGAGTTAATCCAACATCCATTAGAGTATCCACAATCTCAACATACCTGAAATATTGTTGAGTCATGGTTTCACCTACCTTAAAGGTGAAGTTTTCAAACTGTTCCTTCAGGAGATCCTTCTTGTTCTCCTTTGCTTCATTGGACCCCTCATACATAAGCTTTAGCGCCTCCTGTAGTTGCTTGGCAGTTTTGCACTTCTTGAAGCCTCTATAGATGGAGTTTGGAAGAGCAGTTTGAAGGGTTGTCATGGCTTTCTGATCACTCTTTATTTTCATCTTGTCTTCTTCAAAATAATCAGCCAGAACCTTTGGAATCATACCACCACAGTAGCAGAAGTGGTGCTTGGTATGTAAGGTCCTTGGACAACAGAGTCCCACATCCTGGAGTCTTGAGACTTGATGAAGCCTTCCATTCTATAACACCAAGTATCAAAGTCTTCAGGAGTGATAAGTGGAGACTTTGTCATAGTTCCACTTTCCATATTAGCTTTAGTAATAGCTACCATTTGAGTTCTTAAGTATTTTGTGTGTGTGAGGGGTTTTAAGATGGTGAGATCTTATATCCAAAGCCTGGAATGCTCTGATACCAAATGCAGGACCGTTGAAGGGTATGCACTTATAACACAACAACACAATGAGGAGAGTTCTTTAGAACACTTAACATATCAAATAGGGAATTGATTAACTATCTAAGAAAGATGCTAAGAACACAAGTAAATGTGAGACAGAACAAGATAGCTAACAACACAAGTATATGGTTTTCAAGAATGTTGTAGATTGCTTCTCAAATTCTTTTACAAATGTTACATAGCATAGATTAGAAAGTTACGAGTACTTGAGATACTTTATACGACATCCTACAACCGACCATACTTTGAAGGCCAGCTGGATAAATAAGACTAGACAACAACAAAATCAAATGTAGAGTCAAAAGGTAGATTGCCTTTTGACTAGTGACTATGACATGCCATAGCTCATATCCTAATATATTACAAAAAGGACAAAAGTACATAAAGTAGAAAGCTCAGACTCAAGACCTTAATGTACAGTTACCAAAATCATGGACCTTTTCACCAACTCATGTAAATTGGTGACTGAACAAAGTTACAGCGAAAAGGTGGTCCAGTGTCACACCCTGAGAATCGCAGCGGAAGGTCACGAAACGTGGTGATAACGGAAGTTGGAGTTAATCGAACAATTATAGTCAAACGTGTTTAATAATATCGACGATTATGAAAAAACCATACATTTAACATTCTAAACAAAGTCATGACAGTATTTTATCAGCAAAAAGATGTACAACTCGAGATTAGATGCCTTGCATTGTCTTTTATTCATTAATCTAATAATAATACTTAAAGACATTTGAAAATTTTGACCCTCCAAAGACTTAGTTCGGAAATTCCACACAGAGCTTACCTATAACCCTGAAAAGCATGAAGGGTAATAAAGTCAACATAAAGTTGGTGAGCGATCGGGGTTTTCAGTCTTCTAAACAATCAGTTTCAATAATAATATGATGATACGAGATATAATATACTCAACATAGAATAGCTAGGTACTATGATTAATTCAGGTCATAAGTCCATAATCAAATCAAGAAATACATCGTTGCCCCTAAACAGTATAAATTCCCTCGCAACAACCTGACCAGCGCGACTGGTCGTGAGAGCGGGCAATTCTAACCCGATAGATTTACCAATATAGTTTTTGGCCTCCACGAGGTTAATGATTATGGGGGGATTTAGGGGCTCAATAGTATACATCTATACCACTGACCCAACTTATACCATGATAACATATATTAATCCGTTTTGCCCATCATATACATTGAAATATAGTTTCTCATGCTTTCCCCCAAAATAGTTAAAATAAATACAATATTTAAAATGGGGCCGAAGGACTCACCTTGAGTGCGATTAACGAAGAAGTCAACGTGCTAGACTCCGATTAATAAAACCCTAATTATATGCATCATGGTCAATATATGATGATTTATGCTTACGAGTATGCTTTTCACCCATTTATTTAGTTGTTTTAAAATAAAATGTTTTTATCATTTTTAAAATGTGTATTTTTGTAAATTTTTCGAGTAAAGGTTTATCATTTTTCTTAGGAGGTATATAACACTTTTGACTTATAAACTAATATCTAATCCTTGTCATATTCTAGATATCTCGTATTATTACCATTTGTTAGGACCTGGTATTTGAACGAAATACCGAGTGATTAGCGTGTAAACCAAACCAAATAGTGCGGAATCCTATTTGATTAGCGATCCAATCAGTGAGAACGCACGAAGAATCAATAAAGTATTGAATCTAACGTTAAGAATCGATTGGGAATCGATCTAATGCGTTCTATGAACTTGGAGAACGAATTGGGAGGCTTCTGGACGGCTAGGGTACGTCTGGAGTCGAAATAGAATGAATGCTTACGTTTTTCCACGAATTGGGTTGTATTTATAGGTTAGTATTGTTCATTCGTGCGACTGAACCATTAGTATGGTTTAGTCGTGCGACTGAACCATGCGGTTGATTCATCTGCACGACTGAGTGTTCAGTCGTGCGACTGAGCCAATCTTATGTTCAATCACACGACTGATCCAGTCTCCTGGTTCAGTCGTGCGACTGAGTCAATCGTATGAAGTTATTCATGCGTGTGGTCCATTCGCATGGGCCATTCGCATGAGAACTTCATTGTGTTAAGTTTGAATGTATTAATTAATATAACATTATGTGTAACCATTCAAACAACCACAAACCTAATTAACCAATTCAACATCGACTCATTAATGAAATATTAAACATTATAAATCACAAACAACCAAGATCATTTCATTAACAATCCAAACATTACATCAGAATCAGATAAACAAGATCTATTACATTCATATCCTGATCTAGGGACATACATGTATCAACAAACTCCCCCTTGGACACTCTAATGTCTTGTTTTCTGCATCACCTCCTCATATTTCTTGTACTTATCCTCTTTTGTGACTCCCGCGTGAATCTCAAACGCGAAGCAGAGTCTTATGACGTTCTGGAACTGGAGGGCTTGTACAATATCCTGCGTATCATAGAACAGTGGCCACTTGTATAGAGTGTAGACATCATTTGCTGACAAGTTGGTAAGCCACATTAGGTCGAATACCCTGATAGTATCCATTTGGCCCTCTTTGTTTAGGACTATGACCGCTTCTCCTGTCCTCCAATCGTAGTACCACCACTTAAAGTGTGGAGTGAAGTCCTGTGGCATTTCCCTTAGAGGGATTCTTGACATCCTGCGCGGAGGACTTCACTTCAGCACTATCTTAGGCTTTCCAGTAATGAAATAAACTTCAGACCTTCTGATATACCGTGTAGGCTGTTGGGGTTTGAAGTTAACCCACCTGGTGTGGTACTCCTTCCTTAGGGCAGCCTCAAACCAGCCTGATATCTTTCTCGGGTCAGCGTATAACAGCTTCAGTTTAGCCAGGTGGTTGAGCTCAAAACCTGGTAGAGTCTTCAGATCATGTGGGAATCTGAAATACTCTATGCCCTTCTCCCTCTTAACTGCATATATGTTAAGGTCCTCAAAATACGCCCATGCTATGATCCTGCCCAACACCTTATGATGTTTCTTGACTCTGTAGAGTTTGGTGTAGGCGTCCTGTTTAGGTGCAGCGTGTTGGGCTCTAACTTCTTCAAAACACGCAGCCCACTCAGCCTTTCGGATATCAACATCATCATTTGAGGCTTGGGCCGTTCCCTCTGTTTTCTCTGATTCTTGCTCCATTTTGTCTAACACCTCAAAAGTATCGCTAACAAGGGATTCACCCAGATTGGGGAACACATTTCCCTCATTGTCAGCATACTGAGGGTAGTGCTCTGCAGTGACATCTTCAATCTCTATTTCATCAACGTCGTTGAGATCTTCGTCACTAGTCGAGTCGTACGTCGGAGCATCCTTCACAATCTCATCTGGATTTAACTTGAATATCTCTGCCAGTTGCTCGTTTGATAGATCGTGAATTATTTCCCCTTCTTCAGGGGTTTAACTCACCGACCTCCTTACGATCCCTTGTAGGTCAAGAATCATAGTCAACTGAGTCTTGACCTGCTGAAGGGGAGCAACATCGAACTCATCCCTTTGGTAGTTTGGATCTGTTTGATTTAAACATGTAACATATCAACCATTAGTAATTAATCAAAACAAAACTGCATTAAACTTAATGTAAACATTTAATACATAGGTTTAAATACATGATTCAAATACAAAAGTAATTAAATACATAGACATCTAATCTTTACTTTTCTCTTGAATCACAGGCTCGTCACTTGGTGGAGCAGAGGAGGAAGCTTGTTGGTCTTGTCTATTCTTGGATCTCCTCTCCTGACCTTGAGCAGAGGCCGATGCAGCTGCATCTCCTCCTTCTGCATCATCATCCTCATCCCCCTCCTCTGTCCTCTCATCATCAATCCCCTCATCATCCTCAGTCTCATCCTCATCATCCTCATCATCATCCTCATCATCATCATCACCATCATCTCCGTCTCCCTCTTTGATCTTTAGGGGCTCCTCCTTAGAACCCTTTAGCTTTAGCATGATTGTCTTCTTCGCCTCCTCCAACTCCTCTATCCTGTTGGCAGATGTGACACTGTGCTCCTGGAGTTGGGCGATCTCATGGCTCTGAGCAGCCATCTGTTGGGCCTGCTCCTCAATCAATCGAGCCTGCTCTGAGATCTGGCGTGACTGTACAGCAATAAGATCAGCCAGCTGACGGATCTGAGCCGACTTCTCCTCATCAGCAGCTAATAAGCGCATCACCATCCTGTTAAGCGCAGAAAGCTGTTCCTCTACCCCAATTGGAGGTAGAGGTGATCCATAAGTCTGTAGTGAAGAGGGTCCTGCTGGTGGGTAGTGGTGGTGGTGGTGGCTGTAGTGAAGATAGGGCTGGGTCTGTGGGATGGTGGAGGTGATGTGGGAGTGAAAGATATAGTGGTGGTTGGCATCTGTACAATGGTGGGAGGTGTGGAGGTAGTAGTAGTAGCTGTGGTGGCTGTGGTGGTGGATGGTGTGGCTGTGGAGGTGGTAGTGGTGGTGGTAGATGTAGTGGTTGTGGTGGTGCGAAGGTTAGTCTTCTTTTCTTCTTCTTCTGGCCGTGGGGCTGAGCCATCCTTTTCCTCCTCGTTCCCGTCGAGGTGGATGCTCCCCCTATAACACGGCTAGCTGACTCAGGTGCATAGCTAGGATCAGCAGCTGTCTCTCCTGAAATTCTTGGGCGTTCACCAACCGCCCTTAGCCCATACTTTGTGGGAACAACCTTTCTTCCAACAGTTCTTGTCAAGGGCTCCTCGTCAGACTCTTCTTCCTCCTCACCAGGAACAAAGTCCTGATGGAAGCCAGCAGACTCGGCTATGTCACCAGCTGGGGCAGACACTGGAGGTATAACATCTGAAGTTGTGCCCCTCGGTGGTGTAGGCATATCATCCCTAGCATCCTCACTGTCGTCATCATCGGAATCATGCTCTGGGAGCAATAGCCTCTCGTCGTCTGAATCACTATCATCATGACGCCACTTGCGTCTCCCTGGCGCAACATATCTCTCATTGGCCAGGTGGCCGATCAACCTCTTCACTTGGGGCTTTACCTGCTTGCCCCTATACACTCTCATACGACGTAAAGTCGTGTCATCCAGAATCTCCAAGGCAACCGCATCATGGCTCTCCTTGGGAAGTAATGGTAGCTTCTCGTTGAAGATCAGCTGCAGAAACCTAGGGTACATACAAAAACCCTCTTTCCCCTTTGGCCTCCAGGTTCTCCACTAAATATGAGAAGATCATGCTCGAGAAGCTGAAGGGGTGGTTCAGCACCAGTGCCACGTAGGCATTCTGAATCTGGTCTGATAGGTCATCGAACCCACCCCTCCTGGAAGCAATACACTTCAGGATCACATGCGCCAAGTACTTGTACTGGGGGCACAGGTTGCTCTTGTTGAGCACACCTGAGTTTATGTCCCCAGCGTACTTAATCCTGAGAAAGCAGCCTCTAACAGTAAGTGGATGTAATCTGGTGGGGTGATCAGTATCGTCCCCAAAGTCAAGAACTCTCTGCACGTTTGCTGCTGTAATCTCAATATCATGACCAAGAATGGAGCTCCGTATACTGTAAGGCTCACGAGAACGATCAACGGAGGCATTCTCCCAGAATGCCTGATGTAACGACCTGTAAGGCGTACACGGTGTAGAAATGGCCTTATGTATCCGAGAACGTCGAAGAAACGCAATAATCTCTGTAAACTCGGCCCCATTCCGAGTCGTATGATCCAAATGAGCACAAATATTGTGCTTTAGGTTAATGGACCATCTATCAGCCATTTTCCTGAAACACAAGACACAGAACCATTAGTACATAATACATCAAAATTCAGTTCTAAGTGTATAGTCTGAATTCAGTCTGATTCATTCGTGCGAATGAATCATGCGACTGAAGTCAGTCGGTTGTCCTTTCATGCGACTAAGCTCATTTGGGTGAATGTGACATGCGACTGAGTTCAATCTTCTGACAGAGTCTGCGATTGGTTCAGTCGGCCGACTAAGCTCATTCGCATGGTTCATTCCGCCGATTGACCCAATCGCAAGATTCAATCGTGCGATTGGAGTTCATCCGGACGACCAGTCGCTTGTCCTACTGTTCAGTCGCCTGCTGTTCGAATCTTGACAAAAATAAGTGATTTAACATGGGTTACCGGTTCAATAGACTCGCCATCTAGTCACTAATAACCTATTAAACTTAATTTTAACATTTTGCTTAGTTTTGGTTGGTTATTAGGTCATTTACAGTCCTTTTCTTGTTTTCGTTCGAATATAGCAAATTAGGGTTTCCTTTCTTCAGATTTCGGTGAGTTTTCACTGCAATCTACCTGTATAAATGTCGACGAACGTCAGAAAATCAATAACAATGTGAGAACAGGATCTAGAGAAATTTTGACAGGGTAACGGTACAAAGTGCGATTTAGGAGCGATTGAGGGTGATGAGTAAAATGCGATCGACTATGGCCCTTTAAGTACTGAAGCTGAGTTCAATCGGCCGACTAGCCTCATTCGCTCAGCTCATTCGGGCGACTAAGGCTCAGTCGTGCGTTTGGCCCAGTCAGTCGCATTCAGTTGGCCGACTGAGGTTCAGTCGGTCGACTGACTCATTCATACCCTTTCATTCGCATCTTCAGTTGACCGACTGAGTCTCAGTCGGTCAAGTGACTCATTCGCACCCTTCCATTCGGTCGAATGGATCAGTCTGATAGGCCATTCGGGTGAATGGCTCAAACTCATGTCCAGTCGTGCGAATGGAATCCATTCGCATGGTTGGTCCATACTTATGGTCCAATCGTGCGAATGGGTTATACTTATGAAATTTTCTGCCATATTGACCATTTTACATTTAAAACCCATTTAACTTTTGAAATTAACATTATGAGCCTATGATCATCTCAGACATGATCATTTTAACTTGAAAACTTTTTGATCACCTCAGACGTGATCCTTTTACACAATTTAGTCACCTCAGACGTGACTCTTTTAAACACTTTGTCACCTCAGACGTGACCCTTTTAAACTTTGAAAACACATGTGGTCATCTCAGACATGACCCTTTTAGTGAGTTGATCCCATACTGATTTTCATGATGTAGTCCGACTAACACACAAACTAAAATGACTAAATAACTTAGAAAACTAAACTAAAGTACAAAAATTAAAATTGTTTTTGTCTTTTTATGAGAGATAAATCCTAAGATAGAAATCTACGGGATTTGGTTCCGGAATAGGCAGCTTCAACTTAGATTGACCATACCTGGACCAATTCAATTTTGGAATCATACAGGCAAGTCAAATCATTTGGGACTTGTTATCAAAACCTTTTGATGCTCAATTCTTGGTTTTCATCCAGAGTCGTTAGCAACTTTAGGAAATCATACTGGAACTATTAGATTCCCATATTGATTTGAACTTTCAAGAATTGCAGCCACAATGATTGTCAATATGTTTGTCCTCTTAAATCCATACACAGACTTTTGACACAAACTGGTGATAGTTTTTAGGTATAATTATTTCAACTAACATTTGTGGATCCCACACTTATATGGTAATCAACATTCCTCAAGAGCTTTTGAGCGGTCTACGGGTATTATTACAAGAAGAGACTATTCTTAGAGCTTTCAAAGAGAAGCCAATCCTCAGGTCAGTGCCATCGCACAGCAGAGAGGCGGCAAACAACAATGAATTCTAGAATATCTAGGTTATGCTTATCCTCAGGTCAGTGCCATCGCACAGTAGAGAGGCACACAACCTATCTCCTTGTTAGAGCATCTTAATTTTATTTAGCACAAAATTCACCAACAACATAAGTCATTAGCTTGATAGCATTTGTCTTTCATTTTTTTGTGCTTTGCTTTATTTATGGTCATCCGCACACATTCGTGCCGTTTACATGCTCATTACCCCTTATTGGAATATTGTTGATTGTGTTAACCTGTGATAAGATGGGAGCCCACAGTCAGTTGAACAACTTAGTTTGATCTTGAGAACACTAGTCAGGTCTAATCATCTATTGTGTTGAATCTACCGACATATCATTTGTGGTCTAGCAACCTCTAGGTCTACTCTCGTTGTGTTACCTTAGTAGTTACCAGTTTTTCTATCATCTTCCCTTTTATATTGCTTAGACTATACAGACTTATACTTTAAATTTTGCATCTTTTCTAAATTAATTTTTTTTAAAAGTCCCTTTTGATTTGTTCCTGTGTACTATCATTTTCCAAAGGGTTTGAATCGGTATCACAGATACGATCTACCTTATATAAGCTTTCCACTCCTTCTCCGCATTATACTTAACCTTCTGCGCGTCTGTCATCCCTCCTAAAGTAAGCTTTACTCCATCTGCTCCCACTGGCATACTATACCCAATCTCAATAGCTTCCCACAAATTTGGATCCACTCCATTGAGGTAGATCTCAAAACATTGTTTCCAGTGGGGAAACTCATCTAATGTTAAGAGCTTTGGTGGTTTATTATGATTACCCACCTCACTCTCAAGTAACAGCAGGTTCTGGATCCTTGAGTCCTTCCCAGCAGTAAAGGCTGACATTTGATCTTCCATGTCGAATAACTTTAAGTCTACTAAAACAAACTGTCAACTGGTGCGACTAAAGGATGCGATTGGGCTATCCGTGCGAATGAACTATGCGACTGGTTCAATCGTGCGGCTGAACTAAACGATTGGTTCAGTCGTGCGAATGAAGCTGATGCGTATGAACACTGCAAACGAATGGTTCAATCGGACGAATGGAGATGCGACTAGGTCCAATCGTGCGTCTGGGCAATGCGAACGAAGTCCTGTCGTGCGAATGGCTCACTCGTGCGACTGAAGCTGCTGTTTTGCGAAAATTTCTAGGTTAAACGTGTTTTAGCCGTTAAAATTCGAAATTTTGCAAACTCTAATCGCCTAAGTCCGTAGAAACTAAACTTTGATGAGCAGGGAACGTCCAAGATCACTTTTGACACAAAAGATTGCGTTTTTGATGTAAAAACACAAGCTTTTTATCAATCTTGATTGAATCACACGTAATCAAGAGCCAAAGCTCTGATACCACTTGTTAGGACCTGGTATTTGAACGAAATACCGAGTGATTAGCGTGTAAACCAAACCAAATAGTGTGGAATCCTATTTGATTGGCGATCCAATCAGTGAGAACGCACGAAGAATCAATAAAGTATTGAATATAACGTTAAGAATCGATTGGGAATTGATCTAATGCGTTCTATGAACTTGGAGAACGAATTGGGAGGCTTCTGGACGGCTAGGGTACGTCTGGAGTCGAAATAGAATGAATGTTTACGTTTTTCCACGAATTGGGTTGTATTTATAGGTTAGTATTGTTCATTTGTGCGACTGAACCATTAGTATGGTTCAGGCGTGCGATTGAACCATACGGTTGATTCATCCGCACGACTGAGTGTTCAGTCGTGCGACTGAGCCAATCTTATTTTCAATCATACGACTGATCCAGTCTCCTGGTTCAGTCGTGCGACTGAGTCAATCGTATGAAGTTATTCATGCGTGTGGTCCATTCGCATGGGCCATTCGCATGAGAACTTCATTGTGTTAAGTTTGAATGTATTAATTAATATAACATTATGTGTAACCATTCAAACAACCACAAACCTAATTAACCAATTCAACATCGACTCATTAATGAAATATTAAACATTATAAATCACAAACAACCAAGATCATTTCATTAACAATCCAAACATTACATTAGAATCAGATAAACAAGATCTATTATATTCATATCCTGATCTAGGGACATACATGTATCAACACCATTCTATTCGTAAATCTTACGTTTATATCTTACATTAGCTAGTGATTTTCTCATCTAAGTGTCTTATGTTATAAGATTATAATTTCTCAAACTTGTATATATATGTTTTAGTCTTTATTCAAAGTTTAACTAATATTTTCGTAAAATAATGAATTTTTATTCAAAATCTCTTATTTCACTTTTATAAAAATAATTCTTTTATAGTTATTAAGATTATTTAATTACTAAAACATATATTATTTTTACAAAACATAAAACCCATTAATTTGAAGTTGTTGTCTAAAATGTATATATATATATTTTTATATAAATTTTATTAGCCATGAATTGTTCAAAATATATATTATTCTTATATATGGATATATTTTTATAAAGTCTTGAAGTCTCAATTGTCGTCTTAGTCGAGTTCCTTGGTCATAATGTCCTTTTGGTCTTATACTTGATCTTAATCATGATTTTTAGTCCTAAAATTATTAATCAACTTTTATCTAGTGAAATCTTTTAATATGTTCAAGTATCAACCTTTTATTTTATCATTTTAACTTAGTCATTATTTATCATCATTTTTTTTATTAACAACCCAAAGTTTTCAACTTAATTATTATCCTAAGTCATCATACTAACATCAATCCTTCATCTAATAATATTACCTAATGTTTCTAACGAGGCCATAATCCATCAATCTTCCAACTTACATGTTCACACTGACATTCATACGCGACATATACATACATATATACATTCTTACAACCTAAATCATCCAAATAACTTGATTTTATCCAACTCAAATCATTACCAATACACATTTCAGATTCATTTTATCATTTAAAAACCCATTTTATATCCAAAATCATCAAAACAACCATTTTCATACAACCTTTGAATGCGTGGACTAAGGTTCATCAAGATTTTCATCTTGATCACCCATGCATGAACAAATATAAACAATCTAATCAAGAATACCTTTAGTGAAAATAGATTGAACCTTACACACAATGTTTGCACGATCCTCATCTCTCGATAAATACTTCGGGTTCTTACCTAAGGTCTAACTAGAATGCATTGAGAGAGGAGTGAAAGTTTCTAAAGGAGGTGGTGAGATTGTGGTGGCCGAGAGAGAGAAGGGGGGGTTGTTGGTCGAGGGTGGTGATGGTGCTCGAGGTGGTGACAGTGGTTGATGGTTGGTGGTGGCGACGGTGATTGATGGTATAGGTGGTGGTGATGGTGGTCGATGGTGATGATGATAGCGGCGGTGGTTGATGGTGTAAGTGGTGATCATTGTGGCTGGTGGTGGTGTAGGTGGTGATGGTTGCGGTGGGTGGTGGTGTAGGTGGTGATGGAGGCGGCGGATGGTGCAGGGGGCTGTGGGGTGTAGGCGGCGGTGGGGTGCAGGCGGCGGTGGGGTGCAGGCGGCGGTGGGGTGCAGGTGGCGGTGGGGTGCCGGCGGTGGTGGGACGGCCGAGTGGTGGTGGTGTGTGTGTGTGGAAGTGGAGAGGGTGAGGATGTGAAATGGTGAGTTGTGTGGAGTATTATGAGTAGGGGAGATTTTGTAGAGATTGGATGAATTAGGTGTCATCCAGGCACTCTACACACACAAAATTATTATTATTATTAATTTTCTTAATTATTATTATTACAATTATTGTTATTATTATGTTTGTTATTATTACTAGTATTATTTGTTGTTATTATTATTATTAATGCTACACGTAAACGTTAGACGATTTCAAGGTTCGTTAGAACGTTAAGCGTAGGGTTCTTAATTTAATCTGGTATGACAATTAATAATTATAAACTTATTATTAAAATGGTTTTGAACGTTGACCTGTTTTGACCGGGTGTCACATCCATCTTTATGGTAAAGTACATCAGATAAAAGCATGTACATAGAAGTCTTCGGAAGAAATCTGTCTTCACTCTTTGGCTTCGGAAGACTTTGTCTTTGAAGCTTCGGAAGACTTCACTTTTGGTTTCGAAAGATGTTGGTCTTGGCTTCGGAGGATTTTACACTTAAAATATTTTCTAGTGTAAGGTGTAAAACTTCTGAAGCATTTCTACTTCTGTTCTTCAGTGCATGCATGCAGAGACTTTGGATGTTTTGGCTGCATTTGACTTATAGGAATCCTTACAGATTATAAACTAAAGATAGAGGACTTAGAGAAAACCATTTTAACTCTTAAACATAAACACAACAACTACAGGACCCAGATAAAAGATCTCATAACTAAGTTGATTGAATGCCAGGCTAAGCTTGAGATCAGCAAAGCCAGGGCCGAAAAATGTGTTCTTGAAGAAAAGACCTTCAAGAACATAATATCCTCATCCTTGCATGCAAAAGTTTTTTATCAAAATATGTAGGGACTGGGATCTAGTGAGGTAGCTCCTCCACACACAATCTTTTCAGTAAGATCTCCTAGGTGTGGAACTTGTGAAGATGAGCTTCCTCTCATGAACCCATGACTAAAAATGATGAAGAGGAGATGGTAAAGGATTTCTCTTGGAAAAGTGAAAAAGAGCATTTAAGAAGGGTCACCATTCCTTTGAGGAGAGTAAAACAGTTGGGATGACCAAGTGAAGGAGAAAGAACTTGATCAGGAAGGCCAAGAGAAGGTCTAAGAAGGCTCAAGAGATCAAGGCCACCTTTAACTCTGCACAGAAACAAGTCTTTAATTCTGAGGATTTGAGGTGGTTAAGCTAAAGACACAAACTTGAACTCTAGTAATAAGAGTTCTAGTGCATGTCCAAATCATCCCAACATCAAGAAGAAGGCTGATCTGTTGTGCACCACTGCTGCACAACTTGAACCATCCAGCTCCAAAGGTAGTTCTATCCCAAAAGGATTGCTACAGCATCTGCAAAGATGAAGATGGAGAATGAAAGTGATCAAGTTCAGCCTTGTTCACAAAAGAAGACTATTAAGAAAAAGAAAATGGACGGTGTCATGTGTGGGAGTACCCCTCATCTTGCTAAAGATTATTTCTACAATCCAAAGAGTACTGTCCACAGGACCAAGAAAGAAACTTCTAAGAATTTGGAAAAGATGCAAGCTTTGGAAAAAAATATTTTCCTTTCAGAAGCTCCAGAATGAAGATGAAGACAAGTGAAAACTTGCTTTTGGAAAATATGGTCTCGGAAGAAAGGAATACTTCCGAAGGACTGAAGCCTGCTGAAGTGTTAGCAAGATGTTCCGAAGGTCCAGTCATCAAAACTTCCGAAGTTATCAAAACTTCCGAAGTGTTGAAGGTCAAGTCTAAGCTTCCAAAGGTGGTATTGAAGACAAAGAAATACCAAGTGGCTGAAAGTTCAAAACATCAGCAAATGATCCTCAAAACATGAGAATAGGATCAATTACTCTCGCATTGTCTTCAACTTCTTTTGATGAGCCCAAGACCAATAAGGCTTGGGTTTCCAAATGTAACTAACCATCTCTTTTGTGTAGGAACAACTCAAGACAAACAGAAATGTATGGATCATTGATAGTGGTTGTTCCAGGCACATGACAGGAATAGGTCACTACTCTAATATTTTGAGAGAATTGATGGAGGAAAAGTTGCTTTTGGAGGGGATGCTAGAGGTTACATTACAGGAAGCGGCAGGGTCACAAATGGTAAGCTTGGCATTGAGAAGGTAAACTTTGTCAAGGAGCTTGGATGCAATCTTTTAAGTGTATCTCAATTTTGTGATAAGAGACATAACATGCTCTTTAATGAGCATGAGTGCATTGTTCTCAGGCCCGCGGTGGTAATTCCTAATGATCATATCCTGCTTAGAGCCCCCAAGAAAAGGAACATGTACAAGATGGATTTGCACGAAGCATCTCCCTCAGGAGAAGTTTCATGCTTTGTATCTAAATCCAATAGTGATGAATCTTTCATTTGGCATAAAAGAATGTGCCATGTAAACTTTAAAAACATGAATATATTAATTAAGAATGATTTGGTAACTAGAATGCCAAAGAAAGAGTTTACAAGTGATGATCATTGTGTTGCATGCCTGAAAGGGAAGCAACACAAGATATCTCACAAGCCAAAGGAAAGAAACTCCATCACTACTTCCCTACACTTATTACATATGGATCTTTTTGGCCCCACCAGTGTAATGAGTCTAGGAAGGACCTATTATTGCTTGGTGATCACAGATGACTTTACAAGATTCACATGGTTAGAACTAAGGATGAGACCCCTGAGATTCTGAAGAATTTCATCTTAAAGATTGAGAATCAATGTGATCATAAGGTCAAAACAATAAGATGTGATCAAGGAACTGAGTTTAAGAACCAAATTCTTGATACATTTTGTGATGAAAGAGGTATTACAAGATAATATACTGCTCCCAGGACTCCTCAGGAAAATGGTGTTACAGAGAGGAGAAACAGGACACTAATTGAAGCTAAAAGAACTATGATTTCTGACTCTAAACTGCCCATCACCTTCTGGGCGGAGGCACTGAATATTGCTTGCTATAAGCAAAAAAAATTTTTACTAGTTAAGACACATGGTAAGACTCTTTATGAACTTTGGCACAAGTGGAAACATTTCATTGGTTTTCTCAGGTCATTTGGATGTCCTTGCACAATCTTCAATACCAAAGATCAAATTGCAAAGTTTGATGAGAAATCTGATGATGGACATTTTATTGGATACTCTTCCCAAGCCAAGGCTTATAGAGTGTACAATCTTAGAACTAGAGTAGTTTAGGAGTCAGCCAATGTGACTTTTAATGAGCACACTCCCAGTGTGAAAGGTTCTGGTCCTGATTGGCTATTTGATCTTGATTTAGTTACCAATTGTTTTAACAAGTCTTGTGAGCATGTTTCAGGATCCATAGATATACTACCAACAGGTGATCCTGACTAAAGATTTAAGCTGAGAAGACCTTCAAGCTACACGACTTCAGCTCCAGTTGTAACTAACCCTGCAAATTGAGTTTCTATCAGCACAACAATGACAAATCCAGCTTATACTTCTGGGCTGCCTTCAAATTCCAGCTTAGAGGCACAAAACTTAGATGAAGGAGCTTCAAATGTAGGAGGACATGGTGGTGGTGAAAGTGATCAAGGATTTCTTGATGCTGACAACCACTCCATTTAAGACAATATTAATGATGTCACACACTCACTGGATCAAGTCACTCTTGATAAGTGTGCTGATGTGAAGGGTGAATCTTCAATACCAAATCTAAATTTCCCTAATTTAGATCTTTCTAAGCAACTTGTTGTGATCCCTCAACTAAGGATCCCAAGTCTCATCCTACCATAAACAGAATTAGAGATGTTGAATCAAGGGTAAGAACAAGAGGACAAACCCATGATGCAAATGTTTGTCTTCACTCTTGTTTTCTATCCCAGATAGAGCCTAAGAAGATTGATGAGGCTTTAAAGGATGTAAGTTGGGTTAAAGCTATGCAGGAGGAGCTATTTCAATTCAAAAGGCAAATGGTTTGGAACCTATGTCCTCTTCCTCAAGGGAATACTACCATAGGAACCAGATGGGTGTTCAAAAATAAAAAGGATGATAGAGGACTTGTCATCAAGAATAAGGCAAGACTAGTTGTTAAAAGATACACACAAGAAGAAGGCAGTGACTACACAGATGTCTTTGCCCTTGTAGCAAGACTTCAAGCTGTCAGAATATTCCTTGCTTTTGTTGCATCCAAGGATTTCAAGGTCTACCAACTTGATATCAAGTGTGCTTTTCTCTATAGGGTGATTGACGAAGAGGTGTATGTCAGACAACCACCAGGGTTTGCATATCCTGATCATCTGGTTTATGTCTACAGGCTTGATAAGGCTCTTTATGTGCTTCACCAAGCACCAAGAAAGTGGTATGAGACTCTATCTTAGTATCTTTGTTAGCATGGAAACAAAAGGGGTACTATAGATGGAACTCTTCATCAAAGGAATAGGAAATGACTTTATGCTAGTTCAGTTGTATGTAGATGACATTATCTTTGGGTCAAGTAATCCAACGCTCTGCAAAGACTATGAGAAGCTGATGAAGGATAGGTTTGAAATGAGTGCCATAGGGGAACTCAATTTCTTTCTAGGAATTCAAGTGAAGCAAGTTCACATGGCATCTTTATAAGTCAGTTAAAGTATGTACAAGAGATACTTAAAAGATTCAACGTGACTGATTGCAAGGTTTCTAAGACACCCATAGCCAGAAATCACTCCCTTGGACCTGATCTTGAGGTGGAGTGTGTAGATAAACATCTCTACAGGGCTATGATTGGGTCTTTTCTATACCTCACAGCTAGCAGGCCTGATATCATGTTTGCCACATGTATTTGTGCAAGATATCAAGCCAACCCCAAGATGTCATACCTGGTCACTGTCAAGATGATTTTAAGATATCTCAAAGGTGCTCCAATACTTGGCCTTTGGTATCCAAAGAATTATGACTTCAATCTGTATGCCCATACAGATAGTAACTATGGTGGCTGCAATATGACTGCAAAATCGACATCAGGCGGATGTTAATTTCTTGGTGCAAGGATAGTCTATTAGGAATGCAAGAAACAATCCTGTGTGTCTACATCAACTGCTGAAGCTGAATACATTGCCGTTGCAAGCTATTGTGCTCAAGTGCTTTGGATTCAGAATCAGATGCTGGACTATGGATTCAACTTCAAAGAGACTCCCATCCACATAGACAATAACAGTGCTATCTCAATCACAGAGAATTGTAAGGCACTGTTCCCGGGACACTTACAGTTGGATTATCATCGCACATAAAAGATATAATTACATTTGTATTTCATAAAACATCGCAGTGGAAACATTTAATACTTTCTTCCATTTCAATATAATAGCATTTGCCAAAAAATACATCGTTATCCAATTACAAAATCCAAGTTGCATTACATCCCAAAAGTATTATAAATGGATGCCATCCCAAAAGAGCCGAGTAGCCTCGCAGTGCCATCCTCAGCAACATTACTTGCCAACTGGAAACACATAAAAAGTCAGCGTTGCTAAGTGAGTTCTAGTTTTATAATAAAACATACTTTACTTTCATTAAAAACCATTCGTTACTTTTGCATGATCACACATCATACGTACACATAGATAAAATAATTAAAATCTTCATCATTCATTCATTAACTTCCATTCATTTATCATTACATATTTTCTTTCACTTTTCATATCTTTCGTATCAATACCATATACTGCACCCCAAACTATATGGCTACAGGGCCGAAGTCTATAAATAGACAGCTATACATGGTGCCGCAGTAGCGGGGTAAGCGGTTGAGGTTATATAGAAATGGTCGATCACAAAGACGAACCCCGATGGGCATCCTCCCGGGGTAGCAAACCCACACACCGTTGGGCTAACACCTTATAATCGGCATGTCCCGATATCCAATGCTTTCAAGACTTTCATTACTTTCGTTCATTTATGCATGCATTCTTTCATTTCGTTCCTCTTTTCATTATCTTCCACTTTACATTACATAATACTTTTCGTTTCATTCATTCATTAACATTCAAGAAAAAGCCACAGGAAGACAATCAAATAAAACAAGGAACATATTAAACGTACAACATCATCGTATGAGGCATAAGATAAACATACATAACCTCATACATAGGCAATAAACCCACATCGACAACATGCCCCAAATACTAACTATGACCTCGAAAGTCAACTTACAGGAACCTCTGGGAACCTCTCATGTCATAACCTACCTCTACACAACTCCCCATAGTCAGAAGGTTAAACTAGGCTCTTTCAGGTGCACGAGCTCTATTTATGCGTATGGACACCCTTCAGTCGCATGGCCTTCCATGCGAATGAACACTTAGGCGAATGGACATCAGGCAAATGGACCCAATGCGAATGAACCGATGGGCGAATGGACTCCTATGCGTATAGACTCTCAATCGCATGACCTTCATGCGTATGGCCTCCAGTCGCATGACTTCAGGCGCATGGGCTTCAGTCGCATACCCTTCGTACGAATGGACCTCAGTCGCATGGCCTCCAGGCGCATGGACCTCAGTCGCATAACCTTCAATCGCATGCCTTACAGGCACATGAACTTCAGCCGCATGACTATCATGCGTATGGACCTCAGTCACATGGCAATCATGCGCATGGACCTCAGTCGCACACCAATCGGCCGTATGGCCTCCAATCGCACTCCAGTCGGTCGCCTAGCCCTAGCTGATGCAAAATGCAGTTTCAGCCGAACGCAAACTACCCTTTTCGGCCTTCAAGCTCTCCCAAACTAAATTTAAGCCCAAATCAACCATCCTAAACCTTATAAACACCTACCACAACATCATACAAGCACACACAAGCCCGGAAACAAACTCCAAATGCATCACCACAAACACATACACACGAGTCAAACACCCACATTTCAAAAACGATTTTCTATGTGTTCCAGCCCCAAAATCGTTTGAAAACATGTAAAAGAGGGGTCCTAGAACTCACACAAACGACCATAACGAGAAGAGTTTCGAATCAACACGCTACACTTCGATTTTCACGCTCGAATCCACACGAACCAAGCTCGAGACCACTTTTCTTCCTCTTCTCTCTCTCTAATCCGAAAATTATGAGTGTGGGGGGAGGATGTTGGATGCCTCCCCCTTTTATACTCCCACTCATCCAACCTTCTCCCGTTGGCGGGTTTGGTCCCCCGACTTTGGACTTTATATCTTTTTCTTCACCCGTCGGCTTCAAAATAAATAACCGGGTGTTACAAGTCCACCCCCCTTAAATAGGTTTCGTCCCCGAAACCTGTTATTCCTCGAACAAACGTGGGTAATGATGCCTCATTTCTTCTTAAGTCTCCCACGTTGACTCGGATCCCTTCCTATGCTTCCACTGTACACGCACAAGAGGAACCGTTTTATTCCTCAGCCTCTTCTCTTTTCGATCGATGATTGCCACTGGTTGCCCCACATAATTGAGCCGTTCGTCTACTTCTATATCTTCCAGTGGAACAATCATATCTTCATCTGCCGAGCATTTCCTTAGATGAGATACATGGAATGTCGGGTGAATTCCACTTAACTCATCCGGTAACTCCAGTCTATTGGCCACCTCTCCTACCCGAGCAATGATTCGGAAAGGGCCTATGTACCTCGGGCTCAACTTGCCCCGCTTTCGGAAATGAATGATACCCTACCAAGGTGAGACCTTCAACATAACCCGGTCACCCACCTGGAACTCAATCGGTCTGCGTCGTTTATCAGCATACGACTTCTGTCTATCCTTGGTTGCCTTCATGAAGGCTTTGATCCTTTCAAGCTTCTCTGTCGTAGCCTCGATTACCTCGATGCTCCCTAACTCCTTCTGACCAATATCACCCCAACAAACGGGTGTTCTGCATCTCCTACCGTATAGCATCTCATAAGGGGGCATACCAATACTGGCATGATAACTGTTGTTGTATGAGAACTCAGCTAATGGTAAGTGGTTATCCCAACTTCCTCCAAAGTCGATAACACATGCCCGAAGCATGTCCTCCAATGTTTGAATCGTCCTTTCTGACTGACCATCAGTCTGGGGATGATAAGCCGTGCTAATATGTAACCTCGTCCCCATAGCGTCGTGGAATTTCTTCCAAAATTTAGACACCGGCACACCATGGCGAGTTACAATTTCCTTGATGAACAGATCAGCCAACCTCTCAGATGAATACGTCTCGCGGATCGGTAGGAAGTGAGCACTCTTCGTCAAGCGGTCAACAATCACCCATATAACATCATACCCTTTCGGGGTACGCGGTAGCTTCGTAATGAAATCCATGGTGATGTGCTCCCACTTTCATTCTGTTATATCTAAAGGTTGGATCTTTCCATATGGCTTTTGATGTTCCACCTTCACTTGCAAACAAGTAAGGCATTTACTTACATACTCCACCACATCACGCTTCATACCCAGCCACCATTAATCTTTCTTCATGTCTTGATACATCTTCGTGGCACCAGGATGAATGGAGTATCGAGTCTTGTGAGCTTCATCCATGATCTTCACGCGTAGATCCCCAAAACGAGGAATCAATAGACGACCGAATCGGGTTCTAACATCGAGTGTGTTTTCACCCAACTCTGCGACCAAACCTCTCATTCTTTCAGAGTTAAGATGGTCTTCTTTCAATGTTTCATTTTGAAACTCCTTGACTTGCTTCATTACATCGAAGGTCATCATCAGCTGATAAGCTTTCACCCGAATTGGCTCGGGTCTCTCCTTTAGGCTAAGGGCATCCACCACCACGTTAGCTTTGCCCGGATGGTAATGGATCTCGCAATCATAGTCTTTTATGAGCTCCAACCATCTTCTCTGTCTCATGTTCAGGTCCTTCTGCTCAAAGAAGTACATCAGACTCTTGTGGTCAGTGAATATGGTGCACTTCGTCCCGTAAAGGTAGTGCCTCCAAATCTTTAACGCGAAGACCACGGCTGCTAGCTCCAAATCATGAGTAGGATAACTGGCCTCATGAACCTTCAACTTTCGGGATGCGTAGGCTATAACCTTCCCTCTCTTCATCAACACACACCCCAACCCCGAGTAAGAAGCATCAGAATAAACCACCAGATCTTCACTTCCATCGGGTAATGACAGAACGGGAGCTTGAGTCAATCTCCTCTTCAATTCCTCGAACGCCTTCTCTTGAGCTTGACCCCATACAAACTTAATGTTGATACATATGTACTTAGATTCTGATCTGAATGTAATATGTCTTTATTGTCTTACACTTATTTAATCGTTGGGTACTTAATGAAATACAAATGTTTTGTTGTGTTTATAATGTTTAATATTTCATTAATGAGCTGATATTGACATGATTATATAGGTTTGTGATTGTTTGAATTGATACACATAATGTTATATTAATAAATTCATTCAAACTTGGTTAAGTGAAGTTCACATGCTTCCGACTGGACCATGCGCCACAACAGTGGTCATACGTCCGAATGGCCATGCGACTGAGTGTCCATGCGCCTAAACAGTCCATATGCCTGAACAACTTCATGTGACTGACTCAGTCGCACGACTGAACACTCAGTCGTGCGAATGCATCAACCGCATGGCTCAATCGCACGAATGAACCATGCTGATGGTTCAGTCGCCCGAATGAGCAACCCTAACCTATAAATACCACCTAATTCGTGGAAAAACGTAAGCATTCAATCTACTTCGACTCTAGACATACCCTAGCCGTCCAGAAGCCTATAAGTTCGTACTCCAAGTTCATAGAACGCTGTAGATCGATTCCTAATCGATTCTTGACGTTAGATTCAATACGTTATTGTTTCTACGTGCATTCTCACTATTTGGATCGCCAATCAAATAGGATTCCACACTATTTGGTTTGGTTAGCACGTTAATCAGTTGGTGTTTCGTTTAAATACCAGATCCTAACAAGTGGTATCAGAGCTTTGGCTCTTGATTACGTGTGATTCAATCGGTTTTGATACAAAAGTGGTGTTTTTTCACTAAAAACGCAATCTTTTCGTGTCAAACGGTGTCTTGGACGTCCCCTACTCATAAAGTTTTGGTTTCTCCGGCATGAAGGCGATTAGGGTTGGTGAAAATTCGGGTTTTTACGGCCAAAACACGTTAAACCAAGAAATTTTCGAAATCCAGCAGCTTCAGTCGTACGATTGGCTCAATCGCACGACTGGACTTCATTCGCATCCCTCAGATGTAGGATTAGACTCAGTCGTATCTTCATTCATACGACTAAGCAAACCTTTCGCATTGTTCAACTGCATTAGTTCATTCGCACGACTGGACCAATCGCCTTAGTTCAGCCGCATGATTGAACCAGTCGCATCGTTCATTCGCACGGGTAGCCCATTCGCACATCTCTATTCGCACTAGTAAAACAGGTTATTTAAGAGACTTAAAGTTAATCGAGATGGAGGATCAGTTTTAAGCGTTTACAGCCGGGAAGGACTCACGTATTCAGAACTTACTGCTACTGGAGAGTGAAGTGGGGAATCACAATAAACCCCCAAAGCTTATAACATTAGATGAGTTTCCACACTGGAAACAAACGTTTTGAGATCTACTTAAATGGAGTAGATCCTAATATGTTGGAAGCTATTGAGACGGGGTACAGTATGCCGGTAGGAGCTGATGGGGTTAAACTTACATTAGGAGGCATGACTGATGCACAGAAAGTCAAATATAATGCTGAAAAGAGAGTGTATGCATTGCTTACTCAGTCTATCCCTAAGGATATTTTTCATCAATTCTCTGAGAATAAGCAAGCCAAGAAGTTATGGGATGAGCTTGAGAAAAGGTATGACGGGAATGCGTCATTGAAGGCCATTAAAGCTAAAGAGTTGAAGAAAGAATTTGACAACTTCTCATCGATGGGTAATGAGAGTTTAGACGATGTCATTGATAGATTCTACCATTTGATGAGCGAGCTGCACACGCATGGTGTCATAACTACCATGGAAGACAAAGAGTCGAATTTTGCAGACGGGTTGCCAGAAAAATGGGCTTCTTTTGTTTTAAATTTGAGACAGAATGGAATGTTAGCAAAGTTGGACATCAATGATTTCATTCTAAAGCTGCGAGAAGAAGCACTAAGGATGAAGTACCAAGCTCAAAAGTCTTCGTATACTCAGAATCCAGCTCTGTACAATGCAACTCCACAAGTTAAGACGTCTGGAGCACCACTTCAGACCGCCTTTGTGACAAGCGCATCTGGTCCTTCACAAGCCTCTCCTTCAGGATCAGAAACGTCAGGGTCTTCTAGTACCCAATACATTGGATCTGAAGAAAATGCTACAAGACTGAAGACCGAGAATCTCGGAAACGTGACAGTAGAAGTAGCAAGAGAGCACATGGATCTCTTAGCAGCAGTAGTCCATTCCTATGATGGACTTGTTGCTGGGAAAATTGGAAACTATCATCTGGAAGACGAGGACTACGAGCAGGTAGATGAGACAGAGCTGGAGAGGATGGATATCATGTGGGCCTTAGCAAGTGTTGTCCGAAGAGCTAAGAAGTTTGTGAAGAAGACCGGACAAAACTTGGTTGCTACTAAGGACACTACTTTTGGTTTTGACAAGAGCAAGGTGACATGTTTCAACTGTGGAGAAAAGGGGCACTTCAAACGAGAGTGTGTGAAGCCAAAGAAGACTGGAAACGGGAATCCATTCTCGTCCTTCACTCGTCAAGACAAGCAAGCTAGCAGTCCTACTTCATCAAGCAAGGATCCAAAAGCCTTGACTGCTCATGATGATGAAGGACAGGACTGGATTTTTCGGTTTGTCTCTCCGAGAGAATCCAATATTGCGAGTGTGGAAGACTTAGATGATGATTCCGCGAGTGAAGGAGATATTGCAGTAGAGCTAGCGATGTCAAATAGTGAAGAGACTGCAACTGAGGTCAACTACAAGCCTGAAGAAGGGACATCTACAACAAAGACAGAATTACGAGAACCAGAGACATCAGATGCTGCGTTGATGGCTGATTCATCAGAACCTCCTCAGGTAAGTACTACTGACCAACTTTTCAAAAATCATGCTTGTTCTGATTGTAATAAATTTAGGGAAAACATAGATCTGAAATTTGCTAGGTTATTAGATCATAACGATAGCTTAGTAAAGGATTTACAACTGTGCACTAAGGCAAATAGAGTTTTAAAACAAAATGAGCATAGTTACAAAGAAAAGATAGACCTTTTGAATAAACAGCTTAGGGAAACAGAAGTAGTAGCCTTTAACCAAGCAAATGACATTAGGTACTATCTTAACTCTCTAGAAGACACTAAGAAACAAAAAGCAGTTTTAGAAGTAGAAGTCAATTCATTAAAGCAAAAACTACACAGTTGGACAAGTTCATCTCATATTGTCTAACACTTAGTGAGAGAGCGTAACAATGGGGAGGGTTTGGGTTATAAAGTGGTTCCACCACCACCTGAGACCTTGATGAACACTAAGAGTAAACCAATAAATAGCAATCCAATCAAGGATCATGTGGCGTCTACTCCTCTTGTAAGTGATCCAGATTCCTCATGTTCTTCAATTGAATCTGGAACAAAACAAAAGGAGGCCACTTCAAAGGCAAAGGGTAAAATGCCTTTTGTTAATCTGGAAAAAGAATTGGAAAAGGTTAATATAAAGTCAGGGTCAAACAAAGTCAAATCTGAACCTAAAAAGACTGTTAATGTTAACCTATCACGAGTTTCATGTCAAAGTCCAGTTAAACAAAATGGAAAAGATATTAAGAATGTTAAAACAATTAAGTTTGTTAAACCAGATAAAACATCAAAAGAAGTAGAGTCAAAGCAAAACATAATGATGTCACTAGGGTGTCACACACGTCTCCACATAGACAGTTTAATCATAAAGTTGATAGCAGGTCATGCTACAACTCTGGAGAGTATGGACACATTGCGTCTTATTGTCCTTACTATCAGACACCAAGGAAGAAAATTGAACTTCAGGATTCAAAACCTAGGTCTTCTAAGAGGAGTTCATTGACTCCACCTAGAAGAACTAGTGATGTGAATCGCTAGAAACATGTGAAGTGTATGGCTAACCCAATAACGAAAGTTTCGTAAGGGGACTGGAGCAGGCTACCATGAGACAAAAGATCTTCTTTCTAAAGAGATTCGATTCGGAACTATTATATGTCCAAGGTTCAATATTGAAGGCCCAAAGTTCAACCCATTAGCCAGTCGTTTATTTATCACAAACAGGCCTTACACAAATCTGGCTTATGGAAAGAAAAATCAGCCTCTATGACTGATAATGAGGACAAGAAGTCTCCTGAGCTACCCTCACCTTCTAAGGGTCAATGGGTTGAATTCATGATGTGTGAGGCCTCTGGGAAACCCAAGCCAGTAAAGGCTTGGGTTCCTAACCTAAACTAATGCTTTAAATTGAATGTGCAGGGTGTTCGCTACAGTGCTGAAACCAACACGTGGATTGTAGATAGCGGAGCATTCAGACACATGACAGGAAACAGGGCACTCTTATCAAATGTCAAACAAATAAAAGGAGGGCATGTTTCTTTTGCTGGTAACAAAGGAGGTTATATCACAGCTCAAGGGGAAGTTGGAAATCAGAAAGTTAAGTTTGATAAAGTGAACTACGTTCAACAACTTCAAAACAACTTACTTTCTGTTTCCCAAATATGTGACAAAGGATTTAAGGTCATATTTGACAACAAGAAGTGTTATGTCCTGAAGAAGGACTATGTGATTCCGGAGGACCAAGTTTTGATGACAGCTTCAAGATATAAAGATCTTTATGTTTTGGATCTCTCAACAGCTTCTACAATGGATCATGAAGTTCAGTGCTTCTTATCAAAAGCTACTGAGAAGGACTCCATTTCCTGGCATAGGAGAATGGGACAAATTAATCAACGGAAGATGAATCACTTGATCCAGAAGGATCTCGTGAGAGGAGTTAACGTTAAAAATTTCCAACTTCCAGATTTCTGTGTAGCATGCAAGAAAGGCAAACAGACAAAGAAGGCTCCTAAGGAAAAGAAAGTTCATTCTATCAAGCTTCCTCTTGAACTTCTTCACATGGATCTGTTTGGTCCAGTCAGTACAAAAAGCATTGCAGGTGACTTGTACTGTTATGTGGTTACTGATGACTACTCAAGATTCTCTTGGGTAATGTTTCTGAAGTCCAAATCAGAAACATTTGAGTGTTTCAAGGAATTAGTAACCACACTGGAATCTCTCTACAAGCTGAAGGTAAGACAGGTCCGCTCAGACAACAAGACCGAGTTCAAGAATCAGTGGATGGAGGCTTACTGCAAGGAAAAGGGAATTGTGCACCAGTTCACTTCTGCCTACACGCCTCAGATGAATGGCGTTGCTGAGAGAAAGAATCGTAGCTTGATAGAGAAAGCGCGGATAATGCTAGCAGACTCGAAAATGCCTATCCAATTCTGGAATGAGGCAGAGGCAAATGCATGTTACACATTAAATCGAGTTCTGGTAGTCAAGCGCCACGGTAAGACATGTTACGAGTTACTACAACGACGTAAACCTAATCTGGAGTATCTCGAACCATTTGGCGCGCCGTGCACACTTCTGAAGAAGACTCAAGAAGGAAAATTCAGCGAGAAGGCTGATGAAGGTATCATCCTAGGATACAACATACCGAACAAGAGAGTTTACAACAACTCAACGGGTTTAGTAAAGTGTGGTGTAATGTTGATGTTCAGAGATACACCACACCACCTACTGGAAAAGGACCCGCTTACTTTTTCGACTATGATGGATTCTTCAAGTCCTTCAACATACCTATCTCCTCTTCTGACGACGAGTTAGCTACACGGATGATGTATGATATCTTGAACTCACCATCACAATTCAACATCATCGGGTTCACAAGGTGACTCAACTCACCACTCAAGGGGAGAACTCGAAGCAAGTGACTCCTCCTCAAAAGATGAAGATGACCAGAAAACAATCAGGAGGGACAGGTTCCAATTCCTGCAAGTCCACAAGTATCTAATAGTGATGTCTCTTCAACTTCGGAACCTCAAACTCCTACTACCTTAGATACAGAACCAAATGTTCATAAACTTGACTCTGAGGTAGTTGTTCCTACCACTCCAGGATCACGTCTAAATGTCTATCATCCCCTAGACAATGTCATTGGGGATGTCAGATCAGGAGTGCAGACCAGAAATCAGCTGTACTCAGCTGATTATGCCTCGGTAATGGAAAAAGGATACATTCACGACGGTGCTTATCGTTGTTTTGTCTTGTAGGTTGAGCCAAAATACGTCAGTGAAGCACTGAATGATGAGGCATTGGTGAGTGCCATGCAAGAAGAACTTCTTCAGTTCAAGAAGTTAGGTGTATGGACTCTGGTAGATAGACCTAAAGGTGCTAAGGTCATTGGCACCAAATGGGTCTTGAAATGCAAGAAGGATGACCAAGGCGTCATTATTAGGAACAAGGCTCGACTTGTAGTTCAGGGATTTTGAAAAGTCGAGGGCATTGATTACAATGAAGTGTTTGCACCCGTGGCAATGATGGAACCCATCCGCATCTTCCTTGCCTATGCATCATATATGAAGATTAAAGTTTATCAATTAGATGTGAAGGGTGCAATCCTTCATGGTGAAATCCGAGAGACAGTGTATGTTAGTCAACCCGAGGGATTTGAAGATCCTTATCATCGGGACAGAGTTTACAAACTCGACAAGGATTTATACGGGCTTCATCAAGCTCCAAGGGCCTGGTATGAGAAACTCTCGACTCATCTTGTGAAACACGGCTTTCGCAGGGGAGTCATTGACTGCACACTGTTTATCAAAGAAAAAGATGGACACTTACTGCTAGTACAGATCTATGTAGATTACATAATCTTCGGTTCAAAGAACGAAGAATTATACAAAGAATTTGAAGCAGTAATGAAGGTGGAGTTTGAGATGAGTGCCATGGGGGAGATGAAATTCTTTCTCGGGCTACAGGTGGATCAGACACCGAAAGGAATTTTCCTACATCAGACCAAGTATGTAGGAGACATTCTCAGTCGGTTTTGATATGGAAAATGCTTCTACAGCTGGGACTCCACTTGCTACAAACCATGATATAGCACCCGATGAAACTGGAGATCTGGTCGATGCAACCATCTACCGAGGAATGATTGGATCTCTCATGTACCTCACTGCCTCAAGACCTGACATCATGTATGCTACATGTCTATGTTCTAGATATCAGGCTAAGCCAAAGGTTAACCATCTGATTGGGGTCAAAAGGATATTTTGATATTTGAAGGGTACCCCAACACTTGGGTTGTGGTATCCTCATGATGATGATTTTGAGCTCACGGCGTATAGTGACTCGGATTACGGTGGCTGCAAAATGAATTACAAGTCTACATCAGCAGGGTGTCAATTCTTAGGGAGGAGATTAGTGACATGGCAGTGTAAGAAGCAGACCTCGGTTGCATTGTCAACCTGTGAAGCCCAATACGTTGCTGCTGCAAGTTGCTGTTCACAAATCATTTGGATTCGACAGCAAATGCGGGACTACGATTTAAATTTCTCTTCTACTCCTATTTTTGTTGATAACTCTGCTGCAATTGCAGTAACTAAAAATCCAGTACAACATCCTAAGACCAAACACATCGTCATAAAATATCATTTTATACGGGACTGTTTTGAAAAGAATTTAATCGATGTGGTAAAAATAAATACTGATTTTCAACGCGATGACCTCTATACAAAGGCTTTTGACAAACCACGTTTTCTATATCTGTTAGACGTCAACGGCGTTAAAAGAAAAGTGACGTCATTCCAGATGATGACCATGTGTAGTCTGATGCATTTAGTCTAAATTTTGTATTTTCCTTTTATTTCCGTTATTTAATCTATTTTCTGTTAAAATTAAATATATGTTAATTAGCTGTCTATTAAAATCCTAAAAAACGTAAATCGGTTACGGTTTTAGAATTTTAGGGGGAGAATAGGTCAGCCAGTAACATTAACAAATAAATTAAAAAAAAACAAAAAAAAACGAGGGAGAAAGAGAGGCTAGCTGATAGAAGGTAGATCGTATCTGTGATACCGATTCAAATACTTTGGAAAATGATAGTACACAGGAACAAATCAAGTGGGATTTTAAAAGTTTAATTTAGACAATATGCAAAATTCAAAGTATAAGTCTGTGTAGTCTGAGCAATATAAAAGGAAATATGATAGAAAAATCGGTAACTACTAAGGTAACACAACGAAAGTAGACCTATAGGTTGCTAGACCACAGATGATATGTCGGTAGATTCAACACAATAGATGATTAGACCTGAATGGTGATCCCAAGATCAAACTAAGTTGTTCAACTGACTGTGGGATCCCATCTTATCACTGGTTAACACAATCAACAATATTCCAATAAAGGGTAACGAGCAAATAAATGCCACAAATGTGAGCGGATGACTATAAATAGAGAAAAGCACGAGAAAAAAAAATTGAAAAGCAAATGCTATCAAGCTAATAACTTATGTTGCAGGTGCGTTATGTGCAAAAGAAAAATAAAGATGCTCTAACAAGAAGATAGGTTGTGTGCCTCTCTACTGTGCGATGGCACTGACCTGAGGATAAGCATAACCTAGATATTCTAGAATTCATTGTTGTTTGCCGCCTCTCTGCTGTGCGATGGCACTGACCTGAGGATTGGCTTCTCTTTGAGAGCTCTAAGAATAGTCTCTTCTTGTCAAAATACCCGTAGACCGCTCAAAAGCTCGTGAAGAATGTTGATTACCACATAAGCGTGGGATCCACAAATATTGGTTGAAATAATTAAACTTTAAACTGTCACCAACCTGTGTCAAAAGTCTATGTATGGATTTAAGAGGAAAAATATACTGACAATCATCGTGGTTACAATTCTTGAAAGTCCAAATCAATGTGGGAATCTAATAGTACCAGTATGATTTCCTAAATTTGCTAACGACTCTGGATGAACACCAAGAAGTGAGCATCAAAAGGTTTTGATAACATGTCCCAAATGATTTGACTTGCCTGTATGATTCCAAAATTGAATTGGTCCAGTTATGGTCAAACTAAATTGAAGCTGCCTATTCCCGAAACCGAATCCAGTAGATTTCTATCTTAGGATTTATACCTCATATAAAGTCAAAAACAAGTTGAATTTTTGTACTTCAGTTTAAATTTCTATTTATTTAGTCAATTCAGTTTGTTTGATATTGGACTACATCATGGAATTCAGTAAGGGAGTAAATCACCTAAAAGGGTCATGTCTGAGGTGACCACATGTGTTTTCAAAAGGTAAATTGGTCACGTCTGAGGTGACAAAGTGTTTAAAAGGATCACGTCTGAGGTGATCAAAAGTTTTTCAAGTTAAAATGATCTTGTCTGAGATGATCAAATGTTCATAATGTTATTTCAACAGTTAAAAAGGGTTTAAATGTTAAATGGTCATAAAGGCAGAAAATTTCATAAGTATGACCCATTCGCACGACTGGATCATGAGTATGGACCAATCATGCGAATGGATCATGCTCATGCATTAAATAGCCGAATGGATATGAGTATGAACCATTCACCCGAATGGCTTATCAGATCCATTCGATCGAATGAGAGTGTGCGAATGAGTCAGTCGACCGACTGAGCTTCAGTCGGCCGTTTGAATGTGCGAATGAGAGTGTTCGAATGAGTCAGTCGACCGACTGAGCCTCAGTCGGCCAAGTGAATGTGATCGACTGAGCCAGTCGCCCGACTGAGCTTCAGTCGCCCGAATGAACTGAGCGAATGAGGCCAGTCGGCCGATTGAACTCAGATTTCAGTATTTAAAGGGCCATAGTCGATCGCATTCTCCTCATCACTCCCAATCGCCCTTATATCGCACATTGTACCGTTACGCTGCCCAAATTTCTTTAGAGCTCGATAATACATTCTTCTTGATCGTCTGACGTGTGTTTGCATTTATACAGGTATAATAAAGTGAAATCTCACAGAAATCAGAAGAAATGGTGCCCTAATTTGTGATGTTCGATTGAAACAAGAACCGGACCTTTAAATGACCCAATAACGTACTGAAACTAAGTAACATGTTAAAAATAAGTCTAATAGGTTATTAGTTATGAGATTGCGAGTCTAAAGAATCATTAAACCACGTTTAATTACATGATTTGGTCAAGATTCGAACCTCAGTCGACCGAACAGTGGGTCATGCGACTAGTCGTCTGGATGAACTCCAATCGCACGATTGAGCTGGCCAAATGGGTCAATCGGCCGAATGTATTATGCGAATTAGCTCAGTCGGAGACTGAACCAATCGTAGGCTCAGCCAACAGATTGAACTCAGTCGTCTGTTCATACACCCGAATGAGTCCAGTCGCATGATAGGTCAACCGACTGACCACAGTCGCATGATTCATTTGCATGAATGAATCAAAATGAATTCAAACAAGATACTTAGAACTGAATTGTGATATGTGATTTTCTAATGTTTTTGTGTCTTGTGTTTCAGATCAATCGCTGATAGATGGTCTATCAACCCTAAGCACAATATATGTGCTCATCTAGACCATACTTCTCGGAATGGTGCCGAGTTTGCAGAGATCATTGCTTTTCTCAGGCGATCAAGGATCCACAAGGCCATCTCTACTCCATGTACTCTCTACAGGTCTTTACATCAGGCCTTCTGGGAGATTTCTTCTGTTGATTGATCACGTGAGCCATATAGCATACGGAGCTCTATCTGTGGCATGGATATTGAGATTACTGTTGCCGATATTCAGAGAGTACTTGATCTGGGGGACGATACTGATCACCCCACCAGACTTCACCCGCTTATGGTGAGAGGATGTTTCCTGAGGATTAAGTACGCTGGGACATCAACTCAGGTGTGCTCAACAAGAGCAACCTGTGTCCCCAGTACAAGTACTTAGCACATGTCATTCTGAAGTGCATTGCTTCTAGGAGGGGTGGGTTTGATGATCTTTCAGACCAGATTCAGAATGCCTATGTGGCACTGGTGCTGAACCACCCCTTCAGCTTCTCGAGCATGATCTTCTCTTACCTTATGGAGAATCTGGAGGCAAAGGGTAAGGAGGGTTTCTGCATGTACCCCAGATTCTTGCACCTGATCTTCAATGAGAAGCTGTCATCACTTCCTAAGGAGAGCCACGATGCTGTGGCTTTAGAGATCATGGACGACACGACCCTGGGTCGTATGCGAGTTTACCGGGGTAAGCAGGTAAAGCCCCAGGTAAAGAGACTGATAGGCCATCTGGCCAATGAGAGGTACGTGACACCTGGCAGACGTCAGTGGCGTTACGTAGACAGCGACTCCGATGATGAGCGGCTACAGCTCCCAGAGCATGACTCTGATGATGATGATAGCAGGGATGCTGGAGATACCATGCCCACTCAACCAAGGGGCCCCACTACTGATGTACATCTCCGGTATCTACCCCCATTGGAGATATAGTAGAGTCTGCTGGGTTCCACCAGGATTTTATACCTGGTGTAGAAGAGGAGGAGTCAGATGAGGAGCCACTAACACGGACTGTGGGAAGTAAAGTCGTTCCCACAGAACATGGGCTCCGGGCGGTTGGTGAACGCCCCGGTGGATCGGAAGAGACTGCTGCTGACCCTACATATGCTCCTGATCCGTCAAGTCGTGTTCTAGGGGGAGCATCCTCCTCGACAGGATCGAGGAAGAAGAAGATGGCTCAGCCCCACGGCATGAAGAAGAAGAAGCGCAGACTCACCTTCATCACCACCACAGCCACCAACACTACCACCTCTACAGCCACACCATCTGTCACCATAGCCACCACCACAGCCACCTTCCCTACCACCATTCCTCCTAACACCGCTACCACCCTTCCATCCACCACCACATCATTCAAACCTACACCACCACCACCTCCAATCTTCACCACTGTCACCACCACCACTAGCCATCCTGCTGCACCATCTTCCTTCTCTCCATATCCATCAGGATCACCTCTACCTCCCTTTGGGGTAGAGGAACAGCTATCAGCGCTGAACCGTATGGTGATGCGTCTGTTAGCAGCCGACGACGAGAAGACAGCACAGATTCGTCAGTTAGTGGATCTTACTACTGCGCAATCTCAGCAACTTTCTCAGCAAGCTCGATTGATTGATCAGCAGGCTCAGTAGATGTCTCAGCTCCAGGAGCAGCATGAAAAGAAGATTGAGGAGTTGGAGGATGCAAACAAATCTCTGCAACTAAAGCTCAAAGGGTCTCAAGACGAGTCCTTAAAGATAGGAGAAGAAGATGAAGATGATGATACTGATGATGAAAGTGATGATGATGATGGTGACAATCATGAGGGTGATACAAATGCAAATGGTGATGATGATGAAGATGACTTTCCTGCTGTTGGTGCCACAGCTACAAGCGAAAGGAGGACCAAAAGGAATCAAGATCAGAATGCCTCTACATCCGTCCCAGTAGCAGAAGAGATGAGGATACAATATAAGAATCCAAATTATCAAAGGGATGAACACGATATTGCTCCCCTCCAACAGATCAAAACTCAACTAACCATGATTCTTGATCTGCAAGGGGTTGTCAGAAGATCAGTGAGTTATACCCCTGAAGAAGGGGAAATAATTCATGATATTACTGATGAGCAACTGGCAGAAATGTTCAAGCTCAATTCCGATGAGATTGTAAAAGACGCTCCAACTTTTGAAAAGGACAGTGACGATGAGCTGAATGACATTGATGAGATAGAGATCGAGGACGTCACAGCAGAGCATTATCCTGAGTACGCTGACAACGAGGGAAATGTGGTTCCCAATCTGGGTGAATCCCTAGTCAGTGATACATTTGAGATATTGGATCAGATGGAGCAAGAATCTGAGAAGATTGAAGAACAAGCCCAAGCCTCAAATGACGATGTTGATATCAGAAAGGCTGAATGGGCTGCATGTTTCGAGAAAATCCGAGCCCAACGCGCTGCTCCTAAACAGAATGTCTACACCAAGCTCTACAAAGTGAAGAAACATCACAAGGTGTTAGGCAAGATTATTGTGTGGGCACATTTTGAGGATCTTAACGTTTATGCCTTAAAGAGAGAGAAGGGTATTGAGTACTTTAGATTCCCACATGATCTAAAGACTCTACCTGGTTTTGAGCTCAACCAGCTGGCTAAATTGAAGCTACTATATGCTGACCCGAGGAAAAGTCAGGCTGGTTTGAGGCTGCCCTGAAGAAAGAGTACCGCACCGGGTGGGTCAACTTCAAACCTCAACAACCTACGAGGTATATCAGACGTTCGGAAGTTGATCCCATAACTGGAAAGCCCAAGATAGTGCTGAAGTGGAGTCCTTCAAGAACAATTTTAAGAATCCCTCTCAGGGGAGGCGGTCATAGTTCTTAACAAAGAGGGAAGAATGGATACCATCAGGGTATTTGACCCGATGTGGCTCACTAACTTGTCTGCTGATGATGTATACACATTATACAAGTGGCCACTGTTCTGTGATACGACTCTGCTTTGCGTTTGAGATACACGCAGGAGTCACAAGAGAGGAGAAGTACAAGAAGTATGAAGAGGTGATGAAGAAGGTAAGACATTAGATAGATCTAGGTCCAAGGGGGAGTTTGTTGATACATATGTACCTAGATTCTGATCTGAATGTAATATGTCTTTATTGTCTTACACTTATGTAATCGTTGGGTACTTAATGAAATACAAATGTTTGGTTGTGTTTATAATGTTTAATATTTTATTAATGAGTTGATATTGACTTGATTATATAGGTTTGTGATTGTTTGAATTGATACACATAATGTTATATTAATAAATTCATTCAAACTTGGTTAAGTGAAGTTCACATGCGTCCGACTGGACCATGCGCCACAAGAGTGGTCATACGTCCGAATGGCCATGCGACTGAGTGTCCATGCGCCTAAACAGTCCATACGCCTGAACAACTTCATGCGACTGACTTAGTCGCACGACTGAACACTCAGTCGTGCGAATGGATCAACCGCATGGCTTAATCGCACGAATGAACCATGTTGATGGTTCAGTCGCCCGAATGAGCAACCCTAACCTATAAATACTACCTGATTCGTTGAAAAACGTAAGCATTCAATCTACTTCGACTACAGGCGTACCTTAGCCGTCCAGAAGCCTCTAAGTTCGTACTCCAAGTTCATAGAACGCTGTAGATCGATTCCTAATCGATTTTTGACGTTAGATTCAATACGTTATTGTTTCTACGTGCATTCTCACTGATTGGATCGCCAATCAAATAGGATTTCGCACTATTTGGTTTGGTTAACACATTAATCAGTTGGTGTTTCGTTCAAATACCAGATCCTAACACTTCACATCTTTTCGGGGCAACTTAATTAGTGGAGAAGCAATCTTGGAGAAGTCTTGGATAAACCTTCGGTAGTAGCCCGCCAAACCCAAGAAACTACAGATCTCGGATGGCGTCTTTGGAGACTTCCATTGCATCACCGCCTACACCTTTTCCGGGTCCACCATAATCCCGTCAGGATTCACCACATGACCCAAGAAATGAACCTCGCGCAACCAGAATGCACACTTGGAGAATTTAGCATACAACTTCTCCTTTCTCAACGTCCCCATCACCTCTTGAATGTGACCGGCGTGCTCCTCCTCGTTCTTTGAATAAATTATGATGTCATCAATAAACACGATTACCGATTTATCCGACATCGGCCGACACACTCGATTCATCAAATCCACAAAAGCAGTTGGCGCATTGGTTAAACCAAAGGACATAACGAGAAACTCGTAGCGCCCATAACGCGTACGGAAAGCTGTTTTAGGAATCTCTTGCTCTTTCACTTTCATCTGATGGTAGCCAGATCGAAGATCTATCCTTGAGAACCAACTGGCACCTTGAAGCTGATCAAACAAATCATCAATCCTCGGAAACGGGTATCGATTCTTCACTGTCAACTTGTTTAGCTCACGGTAGTCGATACACATCCTCATGCTACCATCCTTCTTCTTCACAAATAAGACCGGAGCACCCCAAGGAGAGATACTCGGCCTAATAAACCCCTTGTCGAGCAACTCATGTAGTTGTTCCATCAACTCCTTTATCTCTGACTGAGCTAACCGATACGGTGCCTTAGCACCAGGTTGGGCACCCGGTATCAAGTCAAACTGGAACTCGATCTCACGGTCAGGTGGCACTCCTGGTAGGTCTTCGGGAAACACCTCTGGGGAAAGTCACACACAACCGGTACATCGGACAGTTGTAGCATTGGTCTATCCACATCCTTTATGTAAGCCAGATAGGCGTTACATCCACGCCTCATGCACTTTCCCGCCACCGCCATTGAAATCGCCTTCGGAATCGTAGTAACCCGATCACCATAAACCGTCACCGAACTACCGTCGGGCGCAGTCAAAAAAATCATCTTCTTGCGACACACAATGTTCGTCTCATAATCCGCTAACCAATCCATCCCGAGAACCAAATCGAAACCACCTAAGGTCATCATGAATAGTCTAACAGGAAACTTATGACCTTCTAGTTCCACATCACAGTCCTCTATCATCACAGAAATCCTGGTAGACTTAACTATGGTAGTTTCTACATCAAATGGTGCATCAACACGTCTACTACTAACAAGCAGCTTAGCACAGAAAGCAGCATAAATAAAATTCTTACTAGCACCAGAATTGAATAACACATAAGCTAAAGTTTGGTTCACTAGAAACGTACCGGACACAATATCAAGGTCCGTCCTAGCTTCCTCCTATGTCATAGTGAATGCCCTGACGCTCGCCCTCGGTCCTTCACTTCCCGTCTTCTTCACCCCAGAACCTCAGCCCTCGGCTTTTTACAGTCTTTACTCATATGACCACTTTCCCCATAGTTGAAACATCTACACGCACGGCAATCCTTTGCTATATGACCAGGTTTCCCATACTTGAAGCACACATTCAATCCCAACCTACATTCTCCCGCATGCTCCCTTCCACACTTGCCACACCTCTTCGACCCCGCTCCCGATGTGGCCACACGACGATCATCCACCCATGCCTTCTTGTTACCCGTCAAGGCATCACCCCGACCAAACCTTTTCCCGTTCCAGTTCCAATCACCACCACCCTTCTTGTTCGCTTCAGTCACCACCACCTCCCGCTCATCATATAGCCTCCCTGCCAAATCGACCGCCGACCTAAACGTGTCTGGCCGGGCGGCAATCATATGCCTGCGAACATCCACCGGCAAGCCCTGAATGTACCTCTTGATCTTTCGAGACAGAGGCGTCACCAGATCCGGCACCAGTCGTGCCATTTCGTTGAATTTGGTGGTGTACTGCTGGTGTGTCATGGTTCCCGCCTCTAGCTACAGGAACTCTCTCTCGATCTTGTCCATCTCCCTATGAGGACAAAACTCCTCAATCACCATCTTCTTCAACTCATCCCACCTCATCCTTCCTATCGCCCGGTTACCCTCGGCTTGGACAATGTTGTCCCACCAACACAAAGCCGAGTCCACAAACGACTGGGCAGCAAACTTCACTTTCTGGTCCTCCTGGCACTCGCTGATATCAAGAACAGCCTCCATTTCCCTCACCCACCAGTGAGCAACAGCAGCAGTGCTGTTACCATCGAAAGTAGGGGGCTTGCATCTCATAAACGCCTCATAGTTAAAGCCTCGTGCCACCTCTTGCACAGGCTCTTTTTCCTCTTCCTCGGCATCGGAGACAATCATTTCCGTCTCCGGTTGTTCCCTTCCTCCAGTGGACCTGTTCCGATCCCTCCCCTCTACTTCCTTTACAGCCTTAATCACTTCGGTCACCACAGACGGTAAGATCGTCTACATGACCTGATGAACCTCGTCTGCAACTGCCTCTTTCATTGAGGCCCTCAAATTCGCGCTCTCATCACCAGCCTCCGGATGAGGGGTCTCGGGCTCTTCACGAGCCACCTCTTCAGCTCTGGGTCTTCCTCTCGTGACCCGTGGTCCAGCACCACGTCCACCACGACCTCCACCCCTCGAAGCTTTCGAAGATCTACCACCGGTCATTCTCACGCACACTGAAAGATTCAAACACCAACACGGTCATTCAAGGGAACAACTCAGTTTATGACAAGCATAGTAAGTCCCTAATTACAATGGCCAGTTGTGATTAGCCACTTACTTTACCCTTCATACCCCGAGCATTACCTATCCTGACTACATTAGTATTTAAACCTACAAACAACACATAACCACATAACATACGCACATAATACCGGTTAACATTACAATAATACCTGATGGCACGCAGCTACTCAGATTGGCATCCCTTCCCTTTCCGTCCCATTTTCAGTTTAAGTTAAGGTTTCTTTTGAAAATTTACCCGTTTCACTTAAACTTTGGCTCTGATCCAACTTGTAAGGCCCCGTTCCCGGGACACTTACAGTTGGATCATCATCGCACATAAAATATATAATTACATTTGTATTTCAGAAAACATCGCAGTGAAAACATTTAAAACATTCTTCCATTTCAATATAATAGCTTTTGCCAAATAATACATCGTTATCCAATTACAAAATCCAAGTTGCATTACATCACAAAAGCATTATAAATGGATGTCATCCCAAAAGAGCCGAGTAGCCTCGTAGTGCCATCCTCAACAACATTACCTGCCAACTGGAAACACATAAAAACTCAGCGTTGCTCCGTGAGTTCTAGTTTTATAATAAAACATACTTTACTTTCATTATAAACCGTTCGTTACATGATCAAACATCATACGTACACATAGATAATATCATTATTATCTTTATTATTCGTTCATTAACTTCCATTCATTCATCATTACATCTTTTCTTTCACTTTTCGTATCTTCCGTACCAATACCATATGCTACACCCCAAACTATATGGCTACTGGGCCGAAGTCTATAAATAGACAGCTATACATGGTGTCGCAGTACCGGGGTAAGCGGTAGAGGTTCTATACAAATGGTCGATCACAAAGACGGACCCCGATGTGCATCTTCCCGGGGTAGCTAACCCACACACCGTTGGGCTAACACCTTATAATTGGCATGTTCCGATATCCAATGCTTGCAATATTTTCATTACTTTTGTTCATTTATGCATGCATTCTTTCATTTCGTTCCTCTTTTCATTATCTTCCACTTTACATTTCATAATACTTTTCATTTCATTCATTTATTAACACTCAAGAAAAAGCCACAGGAAGACAATCAAATAAAACAAGGAACATATTAAACGTACAACATCATCATATGAGGCATAAGATAAACATACATAACAACATACGTAGGCAATAAACCCACATCGACAACATGCCCCAAACACTAACTATGACCTCGAAAGTCAACTTACAGGAACATCCGGGAACCTCTCATGTCATAACCTACCTCTACATAACTCCCCAAAAGTAAAAGGGTTAAACTAGGCTCGTTCGGGTGCACGAGCTCTATTTGCGCGTATGGACACCCTTTAGTCGCATGGCCTTCCATGCAAATGAACAATTAGGCGAATGGACATCAGGCGAATGGACCCTATGCGAATGGACCTATGGGCGAATGGACTCCTATGCATATGGACTCCTATGCATATGGACTCTCAGTCACATGACCTTCATGCGTATGGCCTTCAGTCGCATGACTTCAGGCGCATGGGCTTCAGTCGCATACCCTTCATACGAATGGACCTCAGTCGCATGGCCTCCAGGCGCATGCACCTGAGTTGCATAACCTTCAATCGCATGGCTTACAGGCACATGACCTTCTGTGGCATGACTATCATGCGTATGGACCTCAGTCGCATTGCAATCGTGCGCATGGACCTCAGTCGCACGCCAATCGGCCGTATGGCCTCCAATCGCACTCCAGTCGGTCGCCTAGCCCTAGCTGATGCAGAATGCAGTTTCAGCCGAACGCAAACTGCCATTTTCGGCCTTCAAGCTCTCCCAAACTCGATTTAAGCCCAAATCAACCATCCTAAACCTTAGAAACACCTACCACAACATCATACAAGCACACACAAGCCCTGAAAACTCCAAACGCATCACCACAAACACATTCACACGAGTCAAACACCCACATTTCAAAGGCGGGTTTTCTATGTGTTCCAGCCCCAAAATCATTTGAAAACATGTAAAAGAGGGGTCCTAGAACTCACACAAACGACCACAACGAGAAGAGCTTCGAATCAACATGCTACACTTCGATTTTCACGCTCGAATCCACACGAACCAAGCTCGAGACCACTTTTCTTCCTCTTCTATCTCTCTAATCCGAAAATTATGAGTGTGGGGGCGGGTGTTGGATGCTTTCCTCCTTTTATACTCCCACTCATCCAACCTTCTCCTGTTGGCGGGTTTGGTCCCCCGACTTTGGACTTTATTTCTTTTTCTTCACCCGTCAGCTTCAAAATAAATAACCAGGTGTTACAAGAATCCTGTGCAACACTCAAGGACAAAGCACATCAATATCTGGTATCATTTGATTAGATATAACTTTGAAAAGGAGTTAATCAAACAAGTCAATGTTAACACAAATGAACAATATGTTGATTTGTTCACCAAAGATTTTGATGAATAGAGATTCAAATATATTGTATCAGCATTGGAATGATTAACTTTGAGTAACTTTTCTTAAAACTTAATCATATTATTATTAAATACGATTGGTCCTAAGTTGTCTATTTTATCACCTTCATAAGCCCTTGTTTACTATGGAAGAAAAATCTTTTTGAAAGACATTCCTTAGATTTTTGAAAATTTTGATCTTTTTATCCTTCGGAATATATGTTTTTACCTTCGGAAGAAACTTAAGTCTTAGAAAACAAATAACTGCTTTAGTAGATTTACCTTCGGAAAAATTTTAGAAATATCTTCCGAAGCTTAAATTTTCCTTGAGTCCTTGTAGGTTATGTGAAGAAAAATTTTCTTCCAAAAACAAATTACTCTTGGAAGTTTTATTCTCCTTAGAATAACTACTTTTTCAGAGGTGGGACCGACATCCGGATTTAAAAGTGTATCCTCTTTCATTAACTTTGTATTAAATCCATTTCATATATATACCCAACGGTTCCCCCGTCTTTCACTCTCCTCTTCATTTGAACTATTCACAAAACCTAAATTCACCCACAAACCGCCTTTGTTCTTCACTTTCTTCGTTCTTAAGCTTTCAAAATGGCCAACCTCAACCGCAAAAATAGCCCATATTTTTCCATGCAACTCCACAAACAACATAATCAGGTTGCTCTGTTAGACTCTGAGAAAGATCCTAGTTTCTCAGAGGTTTGTCAATTCTTGACTCTATCCAACTACTTCACCTCCCTTACCATTGATCCTCCTCTCTATGAGGATCAGTTGTTAGAATTTTGGAAGACCTGCCAAGAGGTCATCATGGATGGGGAGAAGGCACTGTCTGCCACAATGCAGGGGAGGACAATCTTCATCACGCCAGCCATCATCAACACTCATTTTCAGCTGGATGATGAAGAAGTTGAGTTGTCCTTTCAAAAGGAACCGCTAAATCATTCTTTTGAGCAGATGGGCTATGAAGGGGATTTCTCTGTAAAGACCTTCATGAAAGGAAAGGTCTCATCTCAATGGAAGTACCTACTTCATGTGGTCATGCACAGCCTATCCAACAAGCATGGGGGGTGGGACCAGATTCTGAAGATCTCTCCTTCATTGTCCATGGAATGGTTCAAGGGGTCCAATTTAGGTACTCTCAATTTGCTTATACAAATTTACTTGCTAATTTAGACTCCTTAGAGTATTATATATTCCATAGATATATTCAACACATTCTTAACTGTGAACTGGGCTCACAGTTAAGGGGGACAGGTAATATTATTAAATTGGGACTGATGAAGCCTGACATCTTTAAAATCATGAAGAAACCAACTGTTTGCATCTCTGGGGTAGAAACAGCCCTTGTCCCAAAAATGTTAGAGCTCATTGCTCAAGGTGACAACCTAGCAACACAAGTTAGTGTTGAACCCACACCTTCTACTTCTCAACCACCCAAACAGCCACAAACACTCCTCACCTACCAAAAAAAATCCAAACAAACCCCTGCTCAAGCTATTGAGCTTGTACAGGCCCCTATATCATCACCCATACATGAAGAAGGTAACACTAGAGTTCCCACATCTTCTAAGGAGCAAACCACTCCTTTCTCTTCAAGAATCAGTGCTGAGGTTCCTAATGCTCAGCCTGATGAACTCATTAGCCCATCAGCCTTAAGCCTTCACTCTAAGTCTTAATACTTAAGTGAACAACCTTCAGGGGACAGTTACCACCCCAACCTCTAGATTTAAACAAACCCATTCCTAACCTAGAATTCTATGATAATGAAGACATATGATTCGGTATGTACCATGTGTCTCTCTACTCCTCCCCTACTCAAAGAGAGATGAGTGCTCCTGATTCTCCTATGTCTAGCCCAAATCATTCACCCATTACTGAGGTGGATCTCTCTGAACCTGTTAAGGAGATCCATATGGAATAGGCTCTCACTCCTACAAGTGAGTACATCATTAAGACCTCAACCATGGCAACTTAGCCCATTGACACTTCACTTGAAGCTGTCAGTGAGCAGAGGAAATTCAGTAGCCAAGAACATGATGTTGGTGGTGAGAGTGAGGACTTTAGTCCAAATCTCTCATCCCCCAATGATTCTTCTGATGAAGATGAGGGGAACATGAGACTGAAGGTGCAAAATTTGAGAAAAACCTACACCTATTTAGTCTCTAAGGTTAGTCACCTTGAATCTTAGGTGATTATCTTACAAAAGAGGGTCAATGATCAGCAACTTGAGATATCTTATCTTAAGGAAAAACTAGCGGAGAGAACTGTAAGGATAGCTCATCCAGGAACACAAGAACCTGTGGATGTGATTGACCTAACTCCTAGCTCACCTGTGTAAGTGGGTGATGCTACCAAAAAGGGGGAGAAAGTCATAGCAATCACTGAACCTGGGAGTTCTTCATAGAGTATGGACATGAGGACTCACCATCCTCACTTGCAGTTGTCCATGCTCAGCAACCTCCTCAAGTTCACTTTGATGTGGACTCACTCATACAACAACTGTTTGAGGAGGGGATTCCAAGGGCTATGTCAACTCCACCCCAAGGAGCTTCTAATTACATTATTAGGTGGAGGTTTGATGCTGATAGAAAAGCCTTCATACTTCAAAGAGTTCAAGGATAGTAAGAAGTCTTTAGTTTTCAGACCTTGAACTACTATGAAGGTCTTGACCTGGTCAACATGCCACTTGCAAATCTAGGCAAGCTGACAGGACGGCTCTAAGGATTCAAGACTAGATTGCTGAAGTCTTTAAAGCAAAAAAACAAATGCGAGCAGGCAATGCCATTGGTCAACTGGATGTTGAGGCGGACCCTAAAATTAGCTTTAAAGGGAAAATATTGACTTAAGGCGCAGTGACAGAACCTGTAAGCTCTGTCTCACAGCCAACGACTTTAACAATCCATTCCCTCAGTGAAACACCTGCTGGTCAAGTTGTATCATAACCTCTCTCTAGCCAGAGCATGGAAGCTACTCCAAGCAATGAAGGTCAAAGCTCTCTCCACCCTGAGTCACAAAGGTCTGCGGGTGACAAAGGAAAAAGGGGAGATAGTTCCACTGGGTCCTCAGGCTTTATGGAGCTGTAATCAGGGCTGCCCCCAGACCAAACAATCAAGATGATGAGTTTAGAGAAGTCAGGATTACTTACTTGAAGACCCGGAACTATGACATTGATGAGATCATATCTCTGCCCTTAGAGGAACTTAATGAAGTGGCTGACATGGAAGTGTCAAGAGAGATGAAGGAAGCAGAGGATGCAACATTGCTCCACCAAATCAAAGAAGAAAAGAGACAGAAAAGATTGTACAAACATGTTCCTACTCTCTCTACAGTTCAAGCAAGCCCCATGCAAGAGACTGTGGCAACTCTACAAGAACCTCAAGTAAACAAAGAAACTGACAGGCAAAATATGATAAACAACCTGAGTACCACATGACTCTACCAGGCAGCTGCACTTCTTCCCTTGTCCTTTGAGTATATTGAGTTTGAGTATCTCAAACAACTTGAACTTCAAGTACTCAAAGAACAAAAGGCAACAAAGAGAAAAATAAGGGAAGAACCTGCAAAGTCAAGAGCCATCATCCAAAAGAGTATGAAGAAGTCTGCTGACAGACAAAGGACGATGAGCTTCTTGAAGCTATATGGATTCTCCGAAAGGAGACTTGGCCCAATGTCTCTCTCGACTATAGATGAGCACATCAAGGGAATAAAGAAGAAGATCAAGAGAGGAGAGCTCATTGACTTACACTCCCCACCAAGTCAAGCCCCTCCTGAAGTGGAGGTTAAGGTAGAACAATTTGAGACAACACAACCTGGACCCTCTACTGAGTCTCAGCAAGCTTCATCTTTTGATCCACAGCAGGGTCAAACTCCATCTCCTTTAGAACCTGTGAGGGAGGTAGACCCAACTAAGAAAGACAAGGCTGAACAACAAGGTGCTAAAGGCCAAGTCAAAGAAGAAGAAGAAGTCAGAGTCATCCACCTCCAGGCGTCAAGATGAATCAGATCATCCTGAGAGGGTGCATGAAGAGACAGCCCAATCAACTCCAATTCAAGTGGCTCCTCTTGCATCAGAAAGACCCATCTTATCCTGGACCTTCACAACTAATCCAGAAAGATGCATGTGATCAGAGATCAAGGTGGTGAAGATGTCTACACATGGCAAGACCTATTCAACCTACCTTTTCATGATCTCTTTGAGATGAGAAGACACTATGAGAGTCTAAGTGATCCTGACAATCTAATGATGAAGGGTATGGTCATCATCATGATGAGGACTGTCAACATCTAAAGGTCTTCAAATGTTTTGGTAGCATCAGCCTAAGGGGAGTTTGTAAGGTTTCATATAAGGCTGATGCATTTAAAACATTCAAAGTCTTTCCTGCATGCATGCACTGAAGTACAGAGTAGAAATATTTCATAATTTTTACACCATGCACTAGAAAATATTCTAAGTGTAAATTCGTCTTAAGCCAAGACCAACATCTTCTGAAGCCAAAAGTGAAGTCTTCTAAAGGTTCAAAGACAAAGTCTTCCGAAGCCAAGAAGTGAACACAGATTTCTTCTGACGACTTTTGAAATATGCTTTATCTGATGTACTATTCCATAAAGCTGGACCACTTTCCGCTGCAACTCTATTGTCTCACCAACTTTCACAAGTTGGTGAAAAGGTCCATGCTTTTGGTAACTATACATTGAGGTCTTGAGTCTGTGCTTTCTACCTTATGTACTTTTATCCTTTTTGTAATATGTTAGGATGTGAGCTATGGCATGTCATAGTCACTAGTCAAAAGGCAATCTACCTTTCGACTCTACATTTGATTTTGTTGTCTAGTTCAAATGTTTCCAGCTGGCCTTCAAAGTATGGCCGGCTGTAGGATGTAGTATAAAGTATCTCAGGTCCTTGTAACTTTCTTTATGCTTTGTAATACTTGTAAGAACTTGAGAGCAATATACATGTAACACCCCGAAAAGTCGAAACGAGTCATTAAGGATAATGGGCTTAAATAATGGGTATTTAATAAAAGAAGGAAATAGGTTATGGGCCAAATTGGGTTTATGGACAAGAGCCTAAGTGATTAAGGCCCATAATCAGCCCTTAACCTACCCAAATCAGCCTCCATCTCCATCATTACAACCCTAGCCACCAAAATTCATAGAGAGAGAAAGTAGAGAGAGAAAGTGGGGAAAACTCAAGATTTGAAGCTTCTAAGGTGAAGAGATTGAAGATCTGGGTGTTGGAGCATCAAGATCTAAGAAAGAAGCAACAAATCCAGGTAAGAATCGACCTCTAAACCCTTCTGTAGATCAAACCCGGATTCTAGGGTTTTGGGTTTTGAAAAGTTGCAAAGAATCGCATAAAGGTCACATTTTTACGTATGAAAACATGTATAAAGCTTAGATTTAGCCTCATGGATGATAAACTAAGGGATTGGACGTAAAAAGTTATGATTTTGGGTTAAAAACGGTCTGGTCCGTAATTTTTATGCGATCTGCGAAACTGCGTGTTCATCCAGCGAATTTGCATATTCAATCAGCGAAACTGTGGATCTTCCTGCGAAACTATAGTTTCGCAGGTAGTTTCGCAGACATGGTTTTCCAACGAAAGTTGGGCGAAACTGGCAGTGAAACTGGCAGCGAAGATGCCAGCGAAACTGCCAGCGAAGGTGCTAGCGAAACTAGCAGCGAAACTGCTGGTGAAACTAGCAGCGAAACTGTTGGCGAACCTAGCTGCGAAATTGCTGATCTTGCAGCGAAACTAGCAGCGAATTTAGGCAGAAATTAACCCCTTTAAGTGTTAGCTATTCTGCAGGCTGTGTAGAGTGATCCTAGCCTTGTAAGCTTAGCCTAGAAGTTATTCGTGGTATCCAGGTGAGTTCTAGATCCCCTATTTATAAGTTTTCCATGTTTTGGGGCTATTATGCATACTAAATTTACGTTCTTAAATGACCAAGATTTTAAGGTGTTTTAACAGGAAGATCGATTTTTCTAAAAGTAAATGTGCTATATAAATCCTTAAATATAAAAATTTTTCGCGCTGACCTGGAAGCCCGGCCCCAGCCAGGGGCGTTGCCCCTTGGACCCCACTAGGGGCTGCTGCCCTTAGGACCCCGCTGTCAGGGGCTGCCGCCCCCGAACCCCCGCTGTCTCGCGGCGGATCGGTTATGTTTTATGATGATTAGTACTTGGTATGTTGTGTACTTAATAAGTTAAGTATTATATATACTAAAGAGGAAGATGATATTAATGAAAAGTGAAACTAAATGAATGTTACCCCCGGGCCCGTTTGATGATGAAAAGTCTTGCAAGCACTATGATAGACTTCACTTATGTGAGTCTGATGTATGATGATGGATCTGTATTCATGAGCGGGCTATGTGCCTTGCAGTGTGGATCAACTGTCGGGGGTTAGCTACCGTTTTCATGTGTACCGACAGGGATTGGCATTTGTTGTCGATCAACATGGAGCTCTTGCTTTGTGCAATCTCGTTTATGATGAAAGTGAAAGATAATGAAAGATAATGAATGAATGAAAGATAATGAACATGCTTATTATGATGCATGTAATGTTATATACTATGTGGTATGCATGGTCATTATATGAAGGATAAAGTATATATTTTCTTATAATATTTAAAACTAGAACTCGCTCAGCGAAGCTGACTTTTATGCATAATAGTTGGCAGGTAAGTGCTGATGCTGAGGATGGCACACGGAGCTACTTGGGGAGCTATGGATGGCATTCCTACTTATGAAATCTTTATTGTATTTTAAGAACAATAAGCATGTTTTGTTTGAAATTAAAGGACAAATGTATGAGTACAATATGGTTTCTATGTTTTAAATGAATGTCTAATTATTTCCGCTGCAATGTTTTATTATTAAACTGATTTTATGCTATGATTAACCAACTGTGAGGTTTCCCGGGAACGGGGCCTTACAATACAACATTCTTGAAAACCAATATTTGTGTTGTTTGCTTCTTGTTCTATCTCATATTTACTTGTGTTTTTAGTATCAAACTTATAAGTTACCAGTTCCCTATTTGATCTGTTAAGTGTTCTAAAGATTTCTCCTCATTGTGTATTGTGTTTTAAGTGACCATCCCTTGAACAGTCCTGCAAAAGCATTTTTTACCAGGTCGTTTTGAGTATTTGGTCAAGTTAATTAGACTCATTAACCATGCTTACAAACTGGTTTTGAATCATAAAAATGAAAAGCACCCTCCCCTAGCTGAAAAAATATTGTGTGTGCGTGCTCAAAAGAAAAAGAAAAAGCAAATACAAAAAAAATAGAAAATTGCAAAAAGAAAGGAGAAGAATATAAAATGAAAACCTACAAAAATAGAGTTTAGTTGGTCGTTATTTCTTTTAGGATTGAATCTGTCTTTGCAATATGTGAGAAATGATAGTACATTGGTTTTGATCAGTTACATACTTCGCATGCTAATAAAGTTTGACATAATCAGATATGATGTGTAGGTAAGCTCATGCTAACTGAAAAAGTAAATTCTTTTGATTATACTAAATAAATTATGCTTTCGTGTTTGTCCATATTAGTACCAATAAGTAGTGTTAGCTTATCTGATTGATTGCTTGTAAAGTCACAAACTTATACCTGGTGGTGATATGAATAACCACGAGATCTGTCTAAAGTCTCTGTTCACTTCTCTATTATAAGTCATCATAGACCTGAAGTGATGAGGTATCCTTTGTTGTAAGTCATTACAGACCTAGGTACTCTCACCTGATGCAAAAGATGCCAATGTGCACAATCCATTCAAAAAGTCCAAAATGGATGCCCCATGATTCTTTATGAATCATCACTATCTATTTCTTTATGAAATAGATTCGGAGATTACCTAATGATTCGTTCATGGTGGTTATCTCATAGATTATCAAATGTTTTACCCATGATAATTCTCTCATTGACCTAAACATAAGATCTGGTTATTCGTATATGTAAGGTTAATAAGTTGAGTAACTGCGCTTTCTTGCATACCTTGACGAGGGTTTAGCTCTCTAAGTGTAAGTGTGGGTTACATAATGTCACATCTAATCAAACCTTAAGCAATCCAAGAATTGAAAAAGTAAGTGTGCTGATTATCTTGCCAAAAGCACTCATTTTCTGTCCTTAGAACTCGTGTCTCCTCTACTGCAGGAACGCTGACATGAAACACACCTGATCAGGATTTAATCACTGTCTATGACTATCCACCATTTTCTTTTATTTTAATATGCTGATCTAAACTGATATGATCTCACTGCAAGCGTGTGATTCAAAATGTGATGTTGAAATTATTCTATGTGTGGACATTTTGTGAGGCTCATACGCCTAAACAGTTCTAATGTGAAGTGTGGGTTCATGGAAAATGACCAAGTGTAGGCGTTTCTGTCTAGCCTGGCCCCTGAATAGCGCCCAAGCGTTTGAACAGTGCTCATGAGTCTGAAGTTTTATAATGAAATGTGGCTAAGTATGCAATGCATCTAAGCCTCATGTGTCTCAACAGTAGTCATACGCCTTCACAGTTGTCATGCACCCAAGGATTTTTATAGTTATAGATATTCAACACTTGGTAGTTTTCATCATTTTTTCACACACTCAAGCTCTCTGTTACACTTGTTCTTCACCCGATACACTTATTCACTCATCATTTGATAGTTACCTGTTAATCTGTGTGATATATAGGTATAGTAAATGAATCTAAACATCATTTTTATCTTCTAACTTCAGATTTCATCACATGATTCATACTTTAATTGGGCGTTTGAATTCTTTTGAGGAGTTCGAATTTTAAGGGTTTAGTAAATTGTAATCTGTGTTTAAATGTGTAATAATAATTAAAATTGAACATCAACTAGTTGTTACAACATGTTTTAGAATAGATTGTGATAATCAAAACCTAATTTCATCATCATGTGTTCTTCATGATTCAGTGTTCATCAACTGGGTCATTAGAATAAGAACTCAATAGTCATTTAAATTTTTTTTATCAAAATTGGCGTGTTAATCATCATAATTCACATATTCAACTTATATTGAGAAGATTTACCTTGATTTAGCATACTTTAAATCAATTAAACTTTAATTTGAAAGTGCTCTGCTCATTGTAGAGTGTGTTCAACACTTAGAAAATATTAAGTGTAAATTGATTAAGGTTTAAAACTTAAATTTGCTAACTCAATTAAAAATCAATCAATGTTCATGCTTCATGGTGTTTTACTTGGTTTAATCTCAAATGTGTTAATTCAAATTTGTAACCACTGCATGCTTTTTTCGTATAAAGAGTGTACAAAACACTTAGAAAACTTTTTTAAGTGTTATTGGTTCAAAATTGATGACACAAAATATGATTTAAATCATTGTAATTCAAATGTACTTAATACTTTGTTTAATGTCAACAGATGGAAGATCTTAAGTTCAAGCCTAAGCACAATGTAGCAGCCTTCTTGAATGAGGATTTTCGTGAAGCGGTTAGTTAGAAAGAAATGATCATATTTTTGTTGAGGACGAAGTATGTGTACGCCATGTGCGCTCAACCGGTTATATATGCTCGTCTTATAAAAAGATTTTGGAGAACTGTAGAAACTGCTAAAGATGATGCGGGAATGAAAGTAGTCAGAGGTTTTATCTCCGATTATCGTATGATTGAGTTTTCTGAGCAGCCGATTAGAGAAGGTCTAAAGCTGGGTGATAATGATCCTCAAGATTTGACTGAACTTACATTTGATGAGTGCAGAGAAACTTTTATGGCTATGGGACATCTAGATCACTTTCTTAAGAAACAGTTGTTCATAGCTAGAGTATATAATCACTGGAAACTCCTTTGTTATATCTTTCAACATGGTATGTCCAAGCGGAGTGCAGGATGGAACTCATTTCCTTTGGATATTGCATCTCCAATCGTAGTTGTTGCCACTAACAAAAGGTTTAATATGGTGAAGTGGATCATGAATGGGTTTATTTTTAATCTAGAAAAGGAATCATGAATAAATACTTAATGTATCCTAGATTTCTTCAAATGATTATAAATGAAGAATACCCTGATCTTCATGCATATGGAGTGAGTGGAGAAAGATTGATTTTGGAGCACATGATTGAAACTAATACAAAAGACTTGTTGTTGTGACTGGTGCTCAGAACGTTCAGATGTTTAATTACATGAGAGCGGTGGCAAGAGATGAGGTGAATATAGATGAAGATGACTTTCATTTGATTGATGATGCAGCAATTGATCCAAATGACTTGATTGAAGAAGTTCCTCAAGGACTGTCTAAGTCTGAATCTGAGGATAATGAAGTATATGAAAATAAATCTGAGAAATAAAGAAAGTTCTTCTTCAAGTGATGATAGTGATGATGAAAATGTTGGAGGAAATGAAATTGAAATTGAGAAAGAAGGTGATAAGTTTATTGACAGTGAGGAAATAGAATCTGATACTCAAAATAAAGATGTTAATGATGTCGATGATGTAAATGAAGTTGTTGATGAAGTTAATGAAAAACAATATGGAGTTTGATTATCATAATATAGATGTATCTTAGCCTATAGTACATAGTATATCCCCTATTGTAGAATCACCACTTCCGAGAACACAAGAGAATGTAATTGTTGAGGAGTCTTCACTCAAGATCATTAAAGCCATTGCTGGCTCACCTATTCATATGTCAGATAAAGGTGGAAGTTCAACACAAAATGTTACAGTCCATTCTAAGAAAATGAACGCTGAGCAAATAATAGAATTGTTTAAAGAAAAGAATATTGATCAGCTTAAGATAATTGAGAAGCTAAAAGATGAAATGGATCAATTGAAAGGAGAATCATTAAAGAAAGACTTGAAGATTACAGAGATTAAAGAAATTCAAGAGATGAATTTAAAAAATTTGATGTGTTACTCAGAGATTATGACTTGCTAGATGATAAATACAAAAAGTTGAAGGAAGAGTATGATAAGTTGAAAGAAGAGCATGATGTTATGAAAGAAAACTTAAAATCTCAAACTACTCAATCACAAGACCCAGATCCCGGACCATCAGAAATAGAAGTTGTTCCTGATGTGTCACTCATTGGAAATAAATCCAAAGAATTCTCTGAAGTGTATGTCAGATCCAGGAGTCAAGTCTGACAAGCAATCATTGATGCACCAGGAGTTCAATCTATTGGAGTTGAGAAATTATCATAGGCTGCCAAAGGAAAAAGAAAGATAAATGAATTTGATTTTCAGTCATTGGGAGAATCATCCTCCAAACTTCCATCAAAAATGCAGAAAACTATCTTTGAAACTCTGAATGTAGATGATCCTTCAATTTAGGAAATTGATGAAACAAATGTTCAAGAGCAAATTGGAGCATTAGATGATTTAGAGCAGAGTTCCCAGATGCTTGGAATGATGAGGTATTTGAAGAAGAAGACATTGCTGAAGTTGTTGATTCTCCAATTAAAGTTGTAAATGTAGACATCCCTATTGACGTTGAGGATAGATATAAGTATCTGGTTCAGAAGAAGTGCAATCGTGTATTCTTGAATGGTCTTAAAATCTCTCAAATCAATGAGGAGTATGAAAAATGTTTGATAGAAGAGACAACAGCTCTAGTTGATCCAAATGAAATATTTGTTGAACATGGAGAATGGGTTTTTGATGTAAGAAAGTATCAACATTGAAGATCTTCCAGCATCAGAACTTCACCATCCAGATCCTGAGAATATGAGTATCCTTGAGCTTAGATTGTGGTTACAATCAAGAAATTATCCAAGGAAAAGATTGAACAGGCTACAATCCGCTTCTCTAATAAATTTGGTTAGAAGTTTTCAAGAGATGGAGAAGCAGAACAACAAGATGATTTTGTTAGACATGGATAATCCATAGTATCTGGATATTACCAAACGGACTCGAAATTTAAAGCTTCAAGATATAAAGGCAATGGAGTCGGTAAAAGGGGTCACGAGAAAATAAAATAACTGATTGATATGTTCACTGAGTTTGAGAAACCAAGCTTATAAAGTCTTAGTTGAACAAAAACTGTAAAGTCCTCATCACGATCGATTCCACATGTTGTTGCACTTAATAATCAAATTAAGACGGATGTGTGTGTGTGTGTGATATCAACGAACATTAAACAAACTCAATTGAATATTATTAATCAAATGATTACAATACCAAAGGAGTTTACGTCGTTTAAGCTCGACCCACCCAAGATGAGCTCCCCTCTGGTGGCCTATCACATATCTCTCTGCTCACTCACTCTCGGAGCACCTTTACAAATAAACACACATAATGAAATACAAAAGAAGAACATCTATATATACACTATCTAAATGTTCTCGCGCGAGAACATTGAGTTCTAGCACGACAACTTCAAGTTTTCGCTCGATGAGATTTTCATCCACTATCTTGAAGTTCTTGCTTCCTTGTATTTCTCGCATGATTTGAATTTTTTCTTTTCACTTGATATTGTAATCCAGAAAGGCTAGGTCCTAAGGATTTCCCCTATGGATTATGATATCAAGCTATATTCGACTTCAGTCACTCATCTTCAAGAATTATCTGATCATCGGGTATATGTCACTTCGGTATTCCCCCTTAGCTTTTACTTCCTCCTAATGTATAGCTTCAAAAAGAATATCACGTTTGAATCAAGATTAAACTGTTATATCTTGCTTACTTACAACTTAAGATGTATTAGTCATATGACAGATCCAACTTCCATTTTGGATTCCCGAAGAACCCAATTCTTCAATCCGATGACAAGACTCTATGATGATGAACTAGCTCATATAAAGTATTCTTCCCTCTAAGTAAGATGTAATAAGCCCATATTTTTAGAGCAAGAATACTAAAAAATCTTGATTCTTCATTTAATTAACCCGTTCGATCATTGTCCCATCAGTAAGTTAAGATAAGCCCACATTGTCAAGTTTCAATTCACAAACAACGAGAATCAAATGTTGTAGATATAGAATATTGAACTTGATCAAACATCACAAGAACCCCTTGTTTAAGTGACATGGTGAAGTTTTTGCATGAGAATATTTTCACAAATGACGATTACTGCTGCGAAGATTATGCATGAACTTTTCTCATGAAAAGTTTTCCCATAAAAAGTTCTCACATGAAAAGTTCTCACATGAAAAGTTCTCAAATGAAAAGTTCTCACATGGAAAGTTTTCGCATGGAATGTTTTCGCATGAAATGTTTTCGCATGGAAAAGTTTTCTCAAGAAAACTCTCTCATAAAAAAGTTTTCGCAAAATATGGTTATTTTTGTCAAGTTCTCGCACGATGTAGTTACTCAAGCGAAAAATTCAAACAAAATCGACTTTTATGATTTTGAATCACTGCTACGGTCTGAGATCTTCGTTTTCCACCAAACGTTGAAGAAACCGAGCGTAATGATGAAACAAAGCCGATTTCATGTGCGTTCACCCTCAGTTTCACCTTCTTCTCCCTCAAAACCGGATCAAACTTGATCTAAACCTTTAGATCTTCAACCTCCATGTTTAACGTCTTAAACAGATGATTGCGGAATGAAAATCCGGGTATCAAGAGCAACACCTTGCTCATACCAAATGTAAAGTCCTCATCACGATCGATTCCACATATTGTTGCACTTGATAATCAAATTACAACAGATGTGTGTGTGTGTGTGTGTGTGTGTGTGACATCAACGAACATTAAACAAATTCAATGAAATATTATTAATCAAATGATTACAATACCAAAAGATTTTACGTCATTTAAGCTTGATCCAGCCGAGGTGAGCACCCCTCGGGTGGCCTATCACACATCTCTCTGCTCTCTCACTCTCAAAGCACCTTTATAAATGAACACACATAATGAAATACAATGGAAAGACATCTATATATATTATCCAAATGTTCTCGCGCGGAAACTTCAAGTTTTGCACGGAAACTTCAAGTTTCGCGCGATGAGATTTTAATCCACTATCTTGAAGTTCTCGCTTCCTTGTATTTCTCGCATGATTTGATTTTTTTGCTTTTCACTTGACATTGTAATCCATAAAGACTTGGTCCTTACAAAAACAATTGTGGAACAAAGAAAGATCTGCGGGTGACATAGTAAGAAATGTATTGCAGAAAATCCAATCCATATCTGAGTTACTCAATGCAATGATTGTGCCTAATAATACAAAGGAGGTTAAGATAATTCCCAGGAAATACGATGAGATCTTTGATGCTTTTCTGATTTAACGTGTAAATGAAATTTGTGATGTTTGTCACTTTTACACGATCATCATTGCATTGTCGGTACCAGATCTAAAGGAGTTGAAAAAAATTACCTCTTATTAATCCTTCCAAGGCAGCTCGAGGTGAAACCTTTGTCAAACTTCTCCATCATGGTATTACTAGGATGGATACTTATCTTAAAACTTAATGTGATCAAGAAGATAAAGAATACTTCAAGTCTTTGAAGAGCAAAAGGAAGGTGGCTGCTAGTTCAAATGAAGAAGAAAGGTTCCTTGATGCATTTAGTGACCAGTACTTTGAAAAAGTCACTAATCTACGCTTAAAGGTAATTGATGGTACACAAACCTCAAAGCCAATTTTCAGGTGGTTCTATCGTGAAGACTCATTTCAATTGAAGTTAGTTCATAATTTGGATGATTGGGACCAAGATATCATATCTTTGTTTGGAGTTTTTGAGTTGAAGCTTCTACATCCAAGTTATATCATTTTCTTATCCAATCAGAAGTTTGAGCATGTTGCTTCCAAAAGTTGCTGATAATGACTGAAAATACTTCCTTACAATTATTAAGGTAATGGATGTTGCTATGGAGCGAATTACATTGAGGAAAGCTCTAGCATTTGCAAATATCGTGACGAAGGATATAAAGAACATTGACTTTACGATGATATCCAGCAAAAGAGTGTTAAAAGTTTACTCTCACGATCATCCAAAACTAGTTGAATTCTATGCTAACATTGATGTTAGGACCTGGTATTTGAACGAAATACCGAATGATTAACGTGTAAACCAAACCAAATAGTGCGGAATCCTATTTGATTGGCGATCCAATTAGTGAGAATGCATGTAGAATCAATAAAGTATTGAATCAAACGTTAAGAATCGATTAGGAATCGATCTACAGCGTTCTATGAACTTGGAGAACGAACTTGGAGGCTTCTGGACGGCTAGGGTACGTCTGGAGTCGAAATAGAATGAATGCTTACGTTTTTCCACGAATTGGGTTGTATTTATAGGTTAGTATTGTTCATTCGTGCGACTGAACCATAAGTATGGTTCAGTCGTGCGATTGAACCATGCGGTTGATTCATCCGCACGACTGAGTGTTCAGTCGTGCGACTGAGCCAATCTTATGTTACAATCATACGACTGATCCAGTCTCCTGGTTCAGTCGTGCGACTGAGTCATTCGTATGAAGTTATTCATGCGTATGGTCCATTCGCATGGGCCATTCGCATGAGAACTTCATTTTGTTAAGTTTGAATGTATTAATTAATCATTATGTGTATCAATTCAAACATTCACAAACCTATTAACCAATTCAACATCGACTCATTAATGAAATATTAAACATTATAAATCACAAACAACCAATATCATTTCATTAATCATTCCAAACATTACATCAGAATCAGACAAACAAGATCTATTACATTCATATCATGATCTAGGGACATACATGTATCAACAAACTCCCCCTTGGACCTAGATCTCTCTAATGTCTTGTTTTCTTCATCACCTCCTCATACTTTTTGTACTTATCCTCTTTTGTGACTCCTGCGTGAATCTCAAACGCAAAGCAGAGTCTTATGACGTTCTGGAACTGGAGGGCTTGTACTATATCCTGCGTATCATAGAACAGTGGCCACTTGTATAGAGTGTAGACATCATTAGCTGACAAGTTGGTAAGCCACATTGGGTCAAATACCCTGATAGTATCCATTTGGCCCTCTTTGTTTAGGACTATGACCGCTTCTCCTGTCCTCCAATCATAGTACCACCACTTAAAGTGTGGAGTGAAGTCCTGTGGCATTTCCCTGAGCGGGATTCTTGACATCGTGCGCGGAGGACTCCACTTCAACACTATCTTTGGCTTTCCAGTAATGGCATCAACTTCAGACCTTCTGATGTACCTTGTAGGCTGTTGGGGTCTGAAGTTAACCCACCTGGTGTGGTACTCCTTCCTTAGGGCAGCCTCAAACCAGCCTGACATCTTTCTCGGGTCAGCATACAACAGCTTCAGTTTGGCCAGCTGGTTGAGCTCAAAACCTGGTAGAGTCTTTAGATCATGTGGGAATCTAAAGTACTCTATGCCCTTCTCCCTCTTAACTGCATAGACGTTTAGGTCCTCAAAATATGCCCACGCTATAATCCTGCCTGACACCTTATGATGTTTCTTAACTCGTAGAGTTTGGTGTAGGCGTCTGTTTAGGTGCAGCGCGTTGGGCTCTAACTTCTTCAAAACAAGCAGCCCATTCAGCCTTTCGGATGTCAACATCATCGTTTGAGGCTTGGGCCGTTCCCTCTGTCTTCTCTGACTCCTGCTCCATCTTATCTAGCACCTCAAAAGTATCGCTAACAAGGGATTCACCCAGATTGGGGACCACATTTCCCTCATTGTCAGCATACTGAGGGTAGTGCTCTGCAGTGACATCTTCTATCTCTATTTCATCAACGTCGTTGCTCTTCGTCACTTGTCGAGTCGCACGTTGGAGCATCCTTTACAATCTCATCGGGATTTAGCTTGAAGATCTCAGCTAGTTGCTCATTTGATAGATCGTGAATTATTTCCCCTTCTTCAGGGGTATAACTCACCGACCTCCTTACGATCCCTTGCAGATCAAGAATCATAGTTAGCTGAGTCTTGACCTGCTGAAGGGGAGCAACATCGAACTCATCCCTTTGATAGTTTGGATCTGTTTGATTTAAACATGCAACACATCAACCATTAGTTAATAATCAAAACAGAAATGCATTAATCTTAATATAAACATCGAATACATAAGTTTAAATACATGATTCAAATACAAAAGTAATCAAATACATAGACATCTAATCATTACTTTTCTCTTGGATCACTGGATCATCGCTTGGTGGAGCAGAGGAGGAAGCTTGTTGGTCTTGTTTCTTCTTGCTGATCTCCTTTCCTGACCTTGAGCAGAGGCAGATGCAGCTGCATCTCCTCCTTCTTCATCATCATCCTCATTCCTCTCCTCTGTCCTCTCTTCCTCAATCCCCTCATCATCCTCAGTCTCATCATCATCATCCTCATCATCATCCTCATCATCATCATCACCATCATCTCCGTCTCCCTCTTTAATCTTTAGTGGCTCATCTTTAGATCCCTTAAGCTTTAGCATGATGGTCTTCTTAGCCTCCTCCAACTCCTCAATCTTTTTAGCAGATGTGACACTGTGCTCTTGGAGTTGGGCAATCTCGTGGCTCTGAGCAGCCATTTGTTGGGCCTGCTCATCTATCAACTAGCCTGCTTCGAGATCTGCTGAGACTGCACCGCAGTAAGATCTGTCAGATGACGGATCTGCGCTGTCTTCTCCTCATCAGCAACTAATAAACGCATCACCATCCGGTTCAGCGCAGAAAGCTGTTCCTCTACCCCAATTGGAGGTAGAGGTGATCCGTATATATGTGAGGGATGTGAAGAGGGTCCTGCTTGGTGGCTAGTGGTGGTGGTGGTGGCTGTGGTGAAGATGGGGTTTGGTCGGGATGATAGTGGAGGTGATGTAGGAGTGAAAGATATGGTGGTGGTTGGCATATGTACAGTGGTGGTGGTAGTGGTGGCTGTGGTGGTGGATGGTGTGGCTGTAGAAGTGGTAGTGGTGGTGGTAGATGTAGTGGCTGTGGTGGTGACGAAGGTGAGTCTTCTCTTCTTCTTCTTCTGGCCGTGGGGCTGAGCCATCCTTTTCTTCCTCGATCCAGTCGAGGTGGATGCTCCCCCTAGAACACGGCTAGCTGGCTCAGGGGCATAGCTAGGATCTGCAGTAGTCTCTCCCGAATCCCTGGGGCGTTCACCAACCGCCCGGAGTCCATACTCTATGGGAACAACCTTGCTTCCCACAGTCCTCATCAAGGGCTCCTCATCCAACTCTTCTTCCTCCTCACCAGGTATGAAGTCCTGGTGGAATCCAGCAGACTCAGCTATGTCACCTATGGGGGCAGATGCTGGAGGTATAACATCTGTAGCTGTGCCCCTCGGTGGAATAGGCATATCATCTCCAGCATCCCCACTGTCATCATCGTCTGAATCATGAGTGGGTAGAGCAATCTGCTCCACATCAGAATCACTATCGTCGTGGCGCCACTTCCTCCTGCCTGGCACCATGTAGTCCTCCCAGGCCAGATGCCCAAACAATCTCCTAACAGGGGGTTTCACCTGCTTCCCCCTGTATACCTTCATCCTTCCCAATAGTATCATCCATCACCTCAAGAACAACAGCATCATCCTTCTCCTTTGGCAGGGAGGGGAGCTTCTGGTCGATAATCAGCTGCATAAACCTGGGGTACATACAGAAGCCCTCCTTCCCTTTCCCCTCGATGTTCTCCACCAGGTAGGTGAAGATCATCTTGGAGAAGCTGAACGGGTGGTTCAGCACCAACGCAACATACGCGTTCTAGATCTGGTCGGAAAGCTCATCAAAACCTCCCTTCCTGGAAGCTATACACTTAAGCAGCACGTGCGCAAGATACTTAAACTGGGGACAGAGGTTGCTCTTGTTGAGCACCCCAGCATTGATGTCCCCAGAGTACTTGGCTCTAAGAAAGCATCCTCTGACAGTGAGGGGGTGTAATCTAGTCGGACAATCAGCGTCGTCCCCCAACTGTAACACTACCTTAGGTCCTCCTCTATAACAGCTATAGCCTCTCCAAAGACTGTACTTCTGATGCAGTGAGGCTCAGAGGATCTATCAACTGTAGCACCTTCCCAGAAGGCCTGCTGAATGGACCGATAAGGAGTACAGGGAGCAGTTATGGCGTGTGCAATCCTCGACCTCTATAGAAATGTTATAATGCCCGAGAAATCAGCAGCATTTTTGGATGTCAAATCCAGATGAGCACAGATATTGTGCTTCATACTCATAGTCCATCGACTCGCCATCTGTTACACAAATCAAGTAAACATTAGTATCATTGGCTAAGAATGTCATCAAACACTTGAACTTGAAGAAAAATTCTTTCTGTCATGCGATTGAGGTTGTGCGACTGAGATCAGTCTTGCGACTAAGCAGTGCGACTGGGATTCAGTCGTGCGAATGACCCCATGCGTACGACTGAGTGTGCGACTGGATTCATGCGTATGTAACCTCATGCGGTTACACCAGTCGTGCGACTGAACTCATACGCATGGTTCAGTCGTGCGGTTAAGCAGTTCGCACCCTTCAGTCGTGCGACTGAAGTTCATCAACCTGTCCATTCGCATGATGTACTGACTGTTCAATTCAAATTCAATTTTTCACCAATTTTGAGTTTTAGACTTAATGTTCTGGTTCATTAGACTTGCAATCCATTCGTATAACACCTAACATCTTTAATTTCATTTGTTTGAGTCGTTTAGTTAGGTTGTTTAGTCACTTAAGTCTTGGTTGTTTAACGAGTCCGATTGTACAGATTTGGTGTCAAATTGACTGTTATTGTACTGTCTCTTCACCGCAAATTACCTGTAGAATCGATGTAAATGGTCAGTAGGCTAGAAACAGGGGTTTATAGAGATCAAATGAAATTTGGGTAGAGTGGCTTTAATTCGTGCGATTTAGGGTTAATTTGAGAGTGGTGAGTCTCTGCGACCGACTCTCCCTCTATTTATACTAACCCTAAATTCAATCGTGCGACTGGGCTCATACGCACCTTTCAGTCGTGCGAGTGGGCCTCAGTCGTGCGATTGGTTCAGTTGCCCTTCTTCAGTCGTCCGACTGGATCTCAGTCGTGCGACTGACTCATTCGTTCGCTCTTAAGCAACCGACTGGGCCAATCGTGAGGGCCATTCGGTTGGATGGTCCATACTTATGGTCCATTCGTACGAATGGCTCCCATTCGTATGATAAGTCCATACGAATGGTCCATTCGTGCGAATGGGTCATACTTGTGAAATTTTCTGCCATTTTGAACATTTAACATTTAAACCCTTTTTAACTGTTGAAATGAACATTATGAGCATTTGATCATCTCAGACATGATCATTTTTACTTGAAAACTTTTGATCACCTCAGACGTGATCCTTTTAAAAACTTTGTCACCTCAGACGTGACCCTTTTAAACTTTGAAAACACATGTGGTCATCTCAGACATGACCCTTTTAGGTGAGTTAATCCCATACTGATTTTCATGATATAGTCCGACAAACAAACAAACTAAAATGACTAACTAACTAGAAAACTTAAACTAAAGTACAAAAATTAAACTTGTTTTTTGACTTTTGTGAGGGATCAATCCTAAGATAGAATCTACTGGATTTGGTTCCGGAATAGGCAGCTTCTATTTAGTTTGACCACACCTGGACCAATTCAATTTTGGAATCATACAGGCAAGTCAAATCATTTGGGACTTGTTATCAAAACCTTTTGATGCTTAATTCTTGGTTTTCATCCAGTGTCGTTAGCAAGTTTAGGAAATCATACTGGTACTATTAGATTCCCACATTGATTTGAACTTTCAAGAATTGCAGCAGCCACAATGATTGTCAGTATATTTGTCCTCTTAAATCCATACACAGACTTTTGACACAGACTGGTTGATAGTTTTAGGTTTAATTATTTCAACTAACATTTGTGGATCCCACACTTATATGGTAATCAACATTCCTCAGGAGCTTTTGAGCGGTCTACGGGTATTTTTACAAGAAGAGACTATTCTTAGAGCTTTCAAAGAGAAGCCAATCCTCAGGTCAGTGCCATCGCACAGCAGAGAGGCGGCAAACAACAATGAATTCTAGAATATCTAGGTTATGCTTATCCTCAGGTCAGTGCCATCGCACAGCAGAGAGGCACACAACCTATCTTCTTGTTAGAGCAGCTTAATTTTATTTTGCACAGAATGCACCAACAACATAAGTCATTAGCTTGATAGCATTTGTCTTTCAATTTTTTTCGTGCTTTGCTCTATTTATGGTCATCCGCACACATTTGTGGCGTTTACATGCTCATTACCCCTTATTGGAATATTGTTGATTGTGTTAACCAGTGATAAGATGGGAGCCCACAGTCAGTTGAACAACTTAGTTTGATCTTGAGATCACCAGTCAGGTCTAATCATCTATTGTGTTGAATCTACCGACATATCATTTGTGGTCTAGCAACCTCTAGGTCTACTTTCGTTGTGTTACCTTAGTAGTTACCAGTTTTTCTATCATCTTTCCTTTTATATTGCTCAGACTACACAGACTTATACTTTGAATTTTGCATCTTTTCTAAATTAAATTTTAAAGTCCCTCTTGATTTGTTCCTGTGTACTATCATTTTCCAAAGGGTTTGAATCGGTATCACAGATACGATCTACCTTATATCAGCTATCCACTCCTTCTCCCTCGTTTTTTTTTATTATTTTTTTTATTTTCTAATGACTGCTGACCTATTCTCCCCCTAAAATTCTAAAATCATAACTGATTTAATTATTTTAGGATTTTAATAGATAGCTATATAACATGAATTTAATTTAAACAAAATAAAATAAACAAGGAAAATAAAAATGAAAAAGTTAAATATACTGCATCGGACTACACATGATCATCTTCAGGGATAACATCACTTTTCTTTTTAACGCCGTTGACCTCTAACAAATATAGAAAACGTGGTTTATCAAAGGCTTTTGTATAGAGGTCAGCGCGTTGAAAATCAGTATTAATTTTTACCACATCGATTAAGTTCTTTTCAAAACAGTCTCTTATAAAATGGTATTTAATATCGATGTGTTTGGTCTTTGGATGTTGTACCAGATTTTTAGTTACTGCAATTGCAGCAGAGTTATCAACAAAGATAGGAGTAGAAGAAAACTTTAAACCGTAATCCCGCATTTGCTGTTGAATCCAGATGATTTGTGAACAGCAACTTGCAGCAGCAACGTATTCAGCTTCACAGGTTGACAATGCAACCGAGGTCTGCTTCTTACACTGCCAGGTAACTAATCTCCTCCCAAAGAATTGACAACCTGCTGATGTAGACTTGTAGTTCATCTTGCAGCCCCCGTAATCCGAGTCACTATACGCCGTGAGCTCAAAATCATCATCATGAGGATACCACAACCCAAGTGTGGGTGTACCCTTCAGATAACAAAATATCCTCTTGACCCCGATCAGATGGTTCACCTTAGGCTTAGCCTGATATCTAGAACATAAACATGTAGCATACATGATATCAGGTCTTGAGGCAGTGAGGTACATGAGGGATCCAATCATTCCTCGGTACATTGTGGCATCTACTAGATCTCCATTTTCATCAGGTGCTATATCATGATTTGTAGCAAGTGGAGTCCCAGCAGCAGAAGCATTCTCCATGTCAAACCGACTGAGAATGTCTCCCACATACTTGGTCTGATGTAGAAAGATCCCATTTGGTGTCTGATCCACCTGTAACCCGAGAAAGAATTTCATCTCCCCCATAGCACTCATCTCAAACTCTTTCTTCATAACTGCTTCAAACTCTTTGCATAATTCTTCGTTCTTTGAACCGAAGATTATGTCATCGACATAGATCTGTATGAGCAGTAGGTCTCCATCTTTTTCTTTGATGAACAGCGTGCAGTCAATGACTCCCCTGCGAAAGCCGTGTTTCACAAGATGAGTCGAGAGTTTCTCATACCAGGCCCTTGGAGCTTGATGAAGCCCGTATAAGCCTTGTCGAGTTTGTAAACTCTGTCCCGATGATAAGGATCTTCAAATCCCTCGGGTTGACTGACATACACTGTCTCTCGAATTTCCCCATGAAGGAATGCACTCTTCACATCTAATTGATAGACTTTAATCTTCATATACGATGCATAGGCAAGGAAGATACGGATGGCTTCCATCCTTGCCACGGGTGCAAACACTTCATTGTAGTCAATCCCCTCGACTTGGCGAAATCCCTGACCACCAGTCGAGCCTTGTTCCTGATAATGACCCCTTGGTCATCCTTCTTGCATTTCAAGACCCATTTGGTGCCAATGACCTTAGCACCTTTAGGTCTATCTACCAGAGTCCATACACCTAACTTCTTGAACTGAAGAAGTTCTTCTTGCATGGCACTCACCCACGCCTCATCGTTTAGTGCTTCACTGACGTATTTTGGCTCAAACTGCGAGACAAAACACCGATAAGCACCATCATGAATGTATCCTTTTTCCATAACAGAGGCATAATCAGCTGAGTACAGCTGATTTCTTGTTTGTACTCCTGATCTGACATCCCCATGACATTGTCTAGGGGATGATAGACGTTTAGACGTGATCCTGGAGTAGTAGGAACAGCTACCTCAGAGCCAAGATTATGAACATTTGGTTCTGCATCTGAGGTAGATGGAGTTTGAGGTTCCGAAGTCGAAGGAGCATCACTGTTAGATGCTTGTGGACTTTCAGGAACTGGAACCTGTTCCTCCTGACTGTTCTGGTCATCTTTTTCAGCTTCATCTTCTGAGGAGGAGTCACTGTCGTCGACTACTCCCCCTGACTGAGTAGATGATTCTCCCTGTGAGCTCGATGATGTTGAATCAAGAGATGGTGTTCAAGATATCATACATCATTCGAGTAGCTAACTCGTCATCCGAAGGAGAGATAGGGATGTTGAAGGACTTGAAGAATCCATCATAGTCGAAAAAGTAGGCGGGTCCTTTGCCAGTAGGTGGTGTGGTATATCTCTGAACATCAACATTACACCACACTTCTACTAGACCCGTTGAGTTGTTGTAAACTCTCTTGTTCGGTATGTTGTATCCTAGGAAGATTCCTTCATCAGCCTTCTCGCTGAATTTACCTTCTTGAGTCTTCTTCAGAAGTGTGCACGGCGCGCCAAATGGTTCGAGATACTCCAGATTTGGTTTACGTCGTTGTAGTAGCTCGTAACATGTCTTTCCGTGGCGCTTGACTATCAGAACTCGATTCAGTGTATAACATGCATTAGCCACTGCCTCATTCCAGAATTGGATAGGCAGTTTCGAGTCTGCCAGCATTGTCCGTGCTGTCTCTATCAAGCTTCTGTTCTTTCTCTCAGCAACACCATTCATCTGAGGCGTGTAGGCAGAAGTGAATTGATGCACAATTCCCTTTTCCTTGCAGTAAGCCTCCATCCACTGATTCTTGAATTCAGTCCCGTTGTCTGAGCGTACTTGTCTCACCTTCAGCTTGTAGAGAGATTCCAGTGTGGTTACTAACTCCTTGAATGACTCAAATGTTTCTGATTTGGACTTCAGAAACATTACCCAAGAGAATCTTGAGTAGTCATCAGTAACCACAAAACAGTACAAGTCGCCTGCAATGCTCTTTGTACTGACTGGACCAAACAGATCCATGTGAAGAAGTTCAAGAGGAAGTTCTATTGAATGAACTTTCTTTTCCTTATGAGACTTCTTCGTCTGTTTGCCTTTCTTGCAAGCTACACAAAAATCAGGAAGTTGGAAATTCTTGACGTTAACTCCTCTCACAAGATCCTTCTGAATCAAGTGATTCATCTTCCGTTGATTAATGTGTCCCATTCTCCTATGCCAGGAGATGGAGTCCTTCTCAGTGGCTTTTGATAGAAAGCACTGAACTTCATGATCCGTTGTAGAAGCTGTTGAGAGATCCAAAACATAAAGGTCTTTATATCTTGAAGCTGTCATCAGAACTTGGTCCTCCGAAATCACGTAGTCTTTCTTTAGGACGTAACACTTCTTGTTGTCGAATATGACTTTAAATCCCTTATCACAGATTTGGGAAACAGAAAGTAAGTTGTTTTGAAGTTGTTGAACGTAGTTCACCTTATCAAACTTAACTTTCTGATTTCCAACTTCTCCCTGAGCTGTGATATAGCCTCCCTTGTTTCCAGCAAATGAAACATGCCCTCCTTTTATTTGTTTGACGTTTGATAAAAGAGCCCTGTTTCCTGTCATGTGCCTGGATGCTCCGCTGTCTACAATCCACGTGTTGGTTTCAGCACTGTAGCGAACACCCTGCACATACAATGTAAAACATTAGTTTAGGTTAGGAACCCAAGCCTTTACTGGCTTGGGTTTCACAGAGGCATCACACATCATGAATTCAACCCATTGACCCTTAGAGGGTGAGAGTAGCTCAGGTTCCTTCTTGTCATCATTATCAGACACAGAGGATGACTTCTCTTTCCATAAGCCAGATTTGTGCAAAGCCTGTTTGTGATAAACAGTCGACTGGCTAATGGGTTGAACTTTAGGTTCACTAGTTCTTCTAGGTGGAGTTAAAGAACTCCTCTTAGAAGACCTAGGCTTTGAATCCTGAAGTTCAATCTTCTTCCTAGGTGTCTGATAGTAAGGACAAAAGGAAGCAATGTGTCCACACTCTCCACAGTTGTAGCAAGACCTGCTATCAACTTTATGATTAAACTTTCTTTGTGGAGATGTGTGTGACACCTTAGTAGCATCACTTAATTTTGGTTTTGACTCTGTTTCTTTTGATGTTTTCTCTTATTTGACAAAATTAATTGTTTTAACAATTTTAACATCTTTCTCTTTTTGGTTAACTGGTTTTTGACATGAGACTTGTGAAAGATTAACATTAACAGTCTTTGTAGGTTCTGATTTGACTTTGTTTGACCCTGACTTAATATTAACCTTTTCGAATTCTTTTTCCAGATTAACACAAGGCATTTACCCTTTGCCTTTGAAGTGGCCTCCTTTTGTTTTGTTCCAGATTCAATTGATGAACATGAGGAATCTGGATCACTAACAAGTGGAGTAGACACCACATGATCCTTGATGGGGTTATTATTTATTGGTCTACTCTTAGTGTTCATCAAGGTCTCAGGTGGTGGTGGAACCACTTTATAACCCAAACCCTCCCCGTTGTTTCTTTCTCTCACTAAGTGTTGGACAATGTGTGATGAACTTGTCCAACTGTGCAGTTTTTGCTTTAATGAGTTTACTTCTACTTCTAAAACTGCCTTTTGCTTCTTAGTGTCTTCTAGGGAGTTAAGATAGTACCTAATGTCATTAGCTTGGTTAAATGCTACTACTTCAGTTTCCCTAAGCTGTTTAGTCAAAAGGTCTATCTTTTCTTTGTAACTATGCTCTCTTTGTTTTAAAACTCTATTAGCCTCAGTGCACAGTTGCAAATCCTTTACTAAGTTCTCATTATGATCTAATAACCTAGCAAATTTTTGATCTATGCTATCTCTAAATGTATTACAATCAGAACAAGCATGATTTTGAAACATTTGGTCAGTGGTACTTACCTGAGGAGATTCTGAAGAGTTAGCCATCATCGCAGCATCAGATGTCTCTGGTTCTGGTGATTCTGTCTTTGCTGTGGAAGTCCCCTCTTCAGGTTTGTAGCTGACCTCAGTTGCAGTTGTATCTTCACTATTTGACATTGCTATCTCAACTGCAATATCGCCTTCACTCGCGGAATCATCATCTAAGTTTTCAACGCTTGCAATATTTGATTCCCCCAGAGAGACAAACCGAAAGCTCCAGTCCTGTCCTTCATCATCATGGGCAGTCAAGGCTTTAGGATCCTTGCTTGATGAAGTAGAACTGCTAGCTTGTTTGTCTTGACGAGTGAAGGACGAGAATGGGTTCCCGTTCCCCGTCTTCTTTGGCTTCACACATTCTCTCTTGAAGTGCCCCTTTTCTCCACAGTTAAAGCAGGTCACCTTACACTTGTCAAACCCAAATGTGGTATCCTTAGTAGCAACCAAGTTCTGTCCGTTCTTTTTCACAAACTTCTTCACCCTCCGGACAGCACTTGCTAGGGCCCACATAATGTCCATCCTCTCCAGCTCCATTTCATCCACCTGCTAGTAGTCCTCATCTGCCAGATGGCAGTTTCCAATCTTCCCAGCAACAAGTCCATCAAAAGAGTGAACCACTGCTGCCAAGAGATCCATGTGTTCTCGTGCTACTTCCACAGTCACGTTGCCGAGGTTCTCGGTCTTCAGTCTAGTAGCATTTGCTTCAGATCCAATGTAGTGGGTACAAGAAGACCCTAACGTTTCTGATCCTAAAGGAGACGCTTGTGAAGGACCCGATGAGCTGGACACAAATGCAGTCTGTAGAGGTGCTCTAGTTGTCTTAGCTTGAGGCGTGGCATTGTACTAAGCTGGATTCTTAGTGTACGAAGACTTCTGAGCTCTGTACTTCATCCTAAGTGCTTCTTCTCGCAGCTTTAGAATGAAGTCATTGATATCCAACTTTGCCAACATTTCATTCTGTCTCAGGTTTGACACAAATGAAGCCCACTTTTCTGGCAATCCGTCTGCAAAATTTGACACTTTTTCTTCCATGGTAGTAGCAACCCCATGTGTATGCAGTTATGTTGGTCCATGTGATCGAAAAACAGTACAATTGAAGTGATGAATTGCTCACTATCTAACATCCATGCTAAACAACAACAATTGAGAAGATAGAAGAGAATTCTAACACATATTTGATAACCAAATGAACAATAACAATCAATAACATGAAGCACAATAGTATTTCTGTGTAAAAACTGCTTAGAATAGGTAACTTGCAACAATGATCCACGATTAGGGTTTTGCAAGCTTACCTTACAATGAGAATTGACAAAAGTATATATAGCAGTTATAGTTTCGCAGACAGTTTCGCTACCAGCGAAACTGTCATACCGAAACTATAGTTTCGCCCGGCAGAACACAAGTTCGCCGGGTAAACTAGAACAGCAAACTGTGAGCGAATGTATAGATTCGCTCACAGTTTCGCTGGACTGCCAAAACTACACATTACAAAGAACATACAAAAGGAAACTAACAAAAGTCCTATTACAATGTAAAGTAAACAACTATACTAAAGTGAGTCCAACCTATACATGATCTTCAATACTCCCCCTAGGTTGGATCTCACTATCTTCACTCGTCTTGATTTGACTTGTCAGCTCCAGTTTCCTCTGCTGCCGTTGATCTATCTTCATCACCTCCTGCAGCAACATCCTCATAAGCTTCAGCCACTGATCCTCCAAGGTTCTTTCCTGCATCACTAGCTTCTTCAGAATGACCACTAGCCTTTGCAAACTGCCTGGTCAAATCTTGAACATCCATAGCAAAATCATCCTGAGCTCTCACCCTTTCAGCTAGCTTCTTGACCTCCGACCTTACTCCCCTTATCTTGTTTGCAACATTCATGAACAAACTAGCTTCTTTTCTAGTTTCCTCTCCAGCCCCAGCTTTAATGTGATTTTCACATAGTACCAAAAGATCTTCATCACAAAAACTAAACAACTCCATCGGATCAAACACTCTGAACTCTTTTCCATGTTTAGCTCTAATCACAGCCTCTCCAGTATTGTTGTCATAAAACCACTTCTCAAAGTCCTGTAGTTGTTGGGGAAGAGGATCAGCCAATCTTACCCGATTTACAGTCTTTGGAGGTTTAACTCTTAGTACAATCCTTCCTTTTCCTGTCTCCCAATCTTTATCCTTCTTTGATATCTTTCTTTCAGCTTTCATATATCCAAAAGACTCAAAATTATCATTAAGTCCATTTTTTATTTCCTTCTCAAGAAATGATGCTCTTTCACTTAGGTGAGCATTAATCAAAGGTAGAGTTGCTAAACGTCTCAAATCCCATTTAGGCAAGGTCTTAAAAGCCTTCCTCTTAAGCATATAACTTATATTTCCTCCTCGTCTCTTGATCATGAACATCTTTAAACTGGGATTGTAGCACCAGCTTATGATTTTCTTATCGGCTTCCTTCCTGCTTAATCCCTCCAAATTTTGAAACAAAGGAGTAATTTCCTCCACCTCCTTCTCTTTCACCAACCAATCATTCTTATCCATTTCAAAAACATCAGCATCATCTTCTCCCTTCTTAGCAACATAAATCAGTGGTCGCTCATCAACTTCATAAAACTCTGGTTCTGAATCATAGTCTATAAGTTGTTCATCTTCCTCCTCTTCATCAACCAATCCTTTGCCTCTATCAGATACTCCTTCAGTGGTAGCTGTAACAACAACTTCTTCACCAACAAGATCTTTTTCAAAATCAAACTGCATGTTTACAAACCCAGCCTCAATAATATCTTCCTCATCATTCCTTCCAACATCCTCTCTTGGAATTTCCTGCTCTCCTCCACCAGTAGTTGCTGCTCCAGAAGTACCCTCTCCTACCTTAGATGAAGTACCCACATTCAGAAATGAGTACTTTGATGTATCAGTCAAATCATCTAACTCAGATTGAGTCAGTTGACTAGGTAGGCCGGCTGCAGCTTTCAATTGTGTAATCTCCTCAAACAACTTCTTAACTAGTTTGTTTTGATCAACTAACATTCTTTGCATTTCTTCAATCACCTCATCCTTCTGTCTTTCTCTGATCTCCTGATTCGTAAGTTTAGTCTTAATCATACTCAGCTCATTGGCCAACGAAGTATTTAGGTTACGTATCACATCCTCATCAAGATTTTCACTAGCCTCTCTTCTAGCTGTAAATCCCTCATGTCTATGTTTGGTTCGCCGCTCAGGCTCAGCAAAATCAGTTTTCTTCTTAGACCTCCTTTCTTTCTCAACCCTGATCTCCTCAGCTTGTGCATCAATATCCTCTTCAAAATCATAATCCTTTTCTTTAGCATATCTCTTCCTTTTCTTTGTAGCATCAGCTTGCTGTACTCTTGTTTCTTCAGCTCTTTTACTCTCAGACTCATCCACCCGTCTAATATAATTCCAGCGTTCTGGAGGATACATATTTTCCCAAAGATGGGTGATTTTACCACTAAAGTCGTGGCGAACAGCACAGCAATCAGCAAAAATACGGGGATTCATCTGCACCAGCCTCTTGATCTCTCCATGTTTTGGAACATCAGGTATAAGATCATCAAAAATCATCTGAAGAAAACGAGGGTATAGCAGCCATTTGTCTTTCTTTACAGCCATCACATTCTCTGCCATACATGCAAAAATCAATCTAGCTATATTGGCCTTCTCCCCTTCACAACACAGCACCATAGCCTTAGCCCAATCAAGATTAAGTCCATCAGATCCACCTTTACGGTGATCTAGACACATGATAAAAACATGAGCGATATATCTCCATTCTTTAGATAAGAATGACTTCTTGATCTCTTTCCTTGAACCAAAGGCTGGTCCCTCATACCCCATACTTCTGAAAGCTTGAAACACTTCAGACTCTGTCATAGCTACTTCATCTCCAGAATCATCATCAAGTCTAAGAATCCTCGAAACACTCTCAGCAGTGATCGTCACATCATGATCAATAACTTTGGCAGTGATTCGCTGTACATCTCCTCTAGTATCATATTCTGCAGATCGCCAAAAATCTCTAATATGAAGATCATAAATAGTAGGCGAATGAGATATGGCATAGGCTATAGGTGATCTTTGAAGCCATCTGATACAATCGCAAAATCCAGCTGCCTTAGGGTGAGTATCATCTAAAATAGCTGTGATGTTATTCCGCTCATCAAATTTGAGATTAGCCATGATAACCTGAGAAAGAAAATAATTAAATTTGAATGAGAAATTATGAAAATAAGAAAATTATACTAAAACAAAGGAAACTAGCAGTTTCGGCAAGCGAAACAATAGTTTCGCTCACTAAGACATGATAGTTTTGCTGAACAAAAACAGTTTCGACAATGAAAACTAACAGTTTCGACAAGCGAAACAATAGTTTCGCTCATTGAAACATGTTATTTTCGCAGAACAAAAAGCAATTTCGACAAGGTGAGGATAGATTAAAGAAGTTTCGCTATTAATTTCTCCAAGCACAAACATAGTTTCGCTGTAACAAATTAGTTTCGCTGTTCAAAAATTAGTTTCGCTGTTCACAAGAAAAATGATCAAGCGAAACTGTGCAAGTTTAAGACCAGATACTGCGAAACTAAAGATAATTTGGCGAAACTGTTAAGTTCGCCCGGACAGCATAACTTTACAGTTTCGCTGAAAAGATGAGAACTTTCGTTCAGTTTCGCAGAAGAATCTGTAGTTTCGCTGGATGAACAGCGAACCCACCGAAGAGTCAAAATCCAAATCACTTAAATGGAGATGATTTTAACCAGATTAAAAGATGTTACAAGGTTCGAAACTCACATGCGAAGAAAATGACACTATTAATCAGTCCAAAACACAATCACAAAACAAAATCGCCAAATAACGTCACGGATAAACCCTAAGACCTACACAGATCGTTTTTGCGAAATTATGAGAAAAATTTCGCAAAAACGACTTAAATAGCAAATAGTTTCGCCCAGGGAAACTGTATGTATTTCGCTAAGAGATAACCAGTTAACGACTAATTAGTAAACCTAGCGAGATTGCAGTTTCGCTTTGCGAAACAATTAGCGAAAGTATAATTTTGGCACCAACCCCCCCTTTTTATTTATTTATTTATTTTTTTTTATTTTATATTATATATATATATATATATATATATATATATATATATATATATATATATATTAATTAACAAGAAGCACATCACATAAAGAGATCTAAATTAATCAGAGATCACATTCTCTAGATATTTATGAACATAAAGATGATCAAAAATCATCGACCAGCAATGAGATCATACTGAATACAAGATCTGATCACAATCTGCACAGAAACAACTGAAATTAGAACAAATCAATAACGATTGTGATATAATTGTCCACTTAAACTCATGCCTTATCCTTTTTCAACAAACAGCTTATGATTCGTTTAAGGTTCAATTAGATGCTTTAGAATGTTAGGACCCCACAATCATTTGGTAAAAACCCTCACCCAACCTCAGGATTTCTTGAATTTTGAATCAATCTTCATAGAACAAGGCTTGTGCGTTAGTGTGCAAATGATTATAAACAGAATATTTCATTCTGAAAGAAACTCATCGATAAGATGATTTGACATAATTATACCAAAATGGTGAGAGCTCCAGATCTATACTCACGTATAACAGAGGAGATAACCATTTAAACATGTGCTGATGAGAGCTCCAAGTCAGTACTATCGTACAGCAGAGGAGATCATCACTCCAGGTCAGTACTTTCGTACAGCAGAGGAGATAGGCACAGACACACGATACCTCAACACAAGAGTATACCAACTATGTTCAGGATGATGACATATCAAAGCAAAATGGACGAAAGATTCATTCTCAATCCAATTTTTGTCAGGACTCGTTTTTGTGCAAGCCAAAACAATTGAGTAAATCCAGACATTCTTAAGCATGATGTTTAATTTAATCATAAAGCTGCTGTCTACTTTATTCGTCAGGCTGAGTCTATCAAGCATATCGTTAAAGAATCTGATCAATTTTCTTTAAAAAATTTATGTGAAACAGAATCCAGTATCAGTTACTATCATTTCTCATTGAAGCACCGGTCATGTATAAAAATATACTTAGAGAATATACAATCATTTCTCATCATGTTAAATTCCGATCTCAGAATTATGAAATTACTCCCCCAAATTTTGATTTTCAATAAATCATTTTTTATTATTAAAATATTTTTATTATTTTTTTAACATGAAAGAAATAGAAAATGAAAATTTAAAAAGATATTAACCCGAGCATAGAAATCAATTCATAAAAACGAGGTTTATCAAAAGTTTTTGTGAAAAGATCAGCTTTTTGATTTTTTGTATCAATGGGTATAATATCAATGAAACCCTTTTCTTGAGCATCACGAATCGCATGAATTCGTGTCTCGATATGCTTGGTTCGGGAATGATGAATAGGATTTTTAGCAATTCCAATGGCAGCTTCATTGTCACAAAATAATGGTGTATGGAGAAAATTAATTCCATAATCAATCATTTGGTGTTGGATCCAGAGAACTTGAGAACAACAGCTTGAGGCAGCAATATATTCAGCTTCCCCTGTAGAAAGAGAAACAGTAGTTTGTTTCTTGCTCTGCCAAGATACCAAACAATTTCCCAAATATTGCATCCGCCAGACACAAATTTTCTGTTTAACCTGCAACCATTGGAATCACTATTAGAGTAAGCATGTAAATCAAAATTCCCACCATATGGATACCACAATCCTAAACGAGATGATCCTTTGAGATAACGAAATATTCTTTTGACAGCTTTCTCATGAGATTCCTTTGGGGCCGACTGATATCTAGCACAGTAACCAACAGCAAAAGTGATATCAGGACGACTAGCAGTAAGATACATGAGAGAGCCAATCATAGATCTAAAAAGATGGGATCAACTGGTTTTCCGTTTTCATCCGGAGTGAGACAAGTCTGAGCAGTAAAGGGAGTCATCTTTGTAGAAGCATCATCCATCTTAAATTTCTTCAAAATATCTTTAATATACTTCTCCTGATGAATAAGAATTCCTTCTTTCTGTTGTTCAACTTGTAAACCAAGAAAGAAACACATTTCACCCATCATACTCATTTCAAACCTTTGGCTCATAACTTCTTCGAACTCTCTACACAATTGAGAATTTGTAGATCCAAAAATAATATCATCAACGTACACTTGGACAAATATCATTTCACCATTCACCTCTCTTTTGAATAAAGTCATATCGATGGTACCACGAGAGAAACCATTGCTTAGAAGATATTGTGTAAGGGTCTCATACCAGATTCTGGGTGCTTGATGAAGACCATACAGAGATTTATCAAGCTTAAACACTTTATCAGGAAAATCAGGATCTTCAAAACCTGGTGGTTGACACACATATATCTCCTCATCAATGTCTCCGTAGAGAAAAGCACACTTCACATCCATCTGATAAACTTTAAATTGTTTATGAGCAGCATGAGCAAGAAATATTCTGATTGCTTCAAGACGAGCAACTGGAGCAAAGACTTCTGTATAATCAATCCCTTCTTCTTGAGCAAAGCCTTGCACAACGAGTCTAGATTTGTTACGCACCACAACTCCTCGATCATCTGGTTTGTTCTTAAACACCCATTTTGTGCCAATTGGATATTTGTTAGGAGGTAAATCAACTAAGGTCCAAACCTTAAGCTTTCTGAACTGTTGAAGTTCCAATTGCATAGACTCTACCCAACAAGGATCCTGTAGAGCAACATGAACGTTCTTCGGGACAATTTGAGAGATGAAGCATGAGAAAAGAATTAGACCAGATTGACATCGCGTGCGAACACCATCAGAGACAGATCCAATCACATTGTCAAGTGGATGATCTTTCAAAGTTTTGTAATCACTTGAAGAAGGAAAGATGGTTGAAGAAGTATCGCCCATAGCTGGTGAAAGATTAGATGAAGGTGAATCGATGATAGGTGTTGGATCAGGTAAAGGAGAAGATGTAGGAGGTAAAGAATCAGATGATGGTGCCGGATCAGTCATTGGAGATGAAGAACTAACATCAGTTGAAACAGCATCATTTACTAACGTAGTGGATGGAACAGACGATGGAGATGATGAAATAATATTTGGTTGAGTATTTGGAATGGATGTATCATCATCGAAAACTGGCAGATTGAACGAATTGAACACCGTATCGGAGTCAAAGAACCATGCTGGTTCAGATTTAACTTCAGAAGGATTGGATTCCTGCCAATCAACATAGAACGACTCTTGAACAATACGTGTTCTTTTGTTATAAACTCGATATGCCTTTTGTGAAGAAGAATAGCCAACAAAATAACACTCATCAGAAACAACACCAAACTTTGTCTTTTGAGATTGAGTATTCAAACGAGTGCAAGAACAACCAAATGGTCGAAAGAAATCAATTAGAGGCTTTCTCTTATGAAAAAGTTCATAAGAAGTCTTCACTTTATCTTTCACAATTAACACCCGGTTTAGAACATAAGAAGCACAATTTACAGCTTCAGCCCAGAAAATAATGGGTAATGAAGATTCTATCAGCATTGTACGAGCAGCTTCCACGAGAGTGCGATTCTTTCGTTCGGCAATACCATTCTGCTGGGGTGTTCTTGCAGCACTAAATTGTCTCACAATCCCTTTTTGAGCACAAAATGAATCGAGAATCTGATTTTTGAATTCAGTGCCGTTATCACTTCTTAGTCCCATAACTTTTCTTACTGATTGGTTCGATAGAAAGAATTAATCTCTGCAATTCCTCTGCAACTTCACCTTTGTGTGCAAGAAACCTCACCCATGAATATCTTGAGAAATCATCTGTAACAACAAGACAAAAAGATTTTTTAGCAATTGATTTAACACTAATTGGCCCAAATAAATCAGTATGTAACAACTCAAGAGGACAAGATATGCTATTTAGAAGTTTGGGCTTATGAGGTTTCTTATGTTGTTTCCCTTTGGCACATGCCATGCATTTTTCATTAACAGAAAAATCTTTTAAAGGAAGTCCTCTAACAAGATTGTTCTTTACTAATTTATTAATTATCTTAAAATTAACATGGCCTAAACGACGATGCCATAAGAGAGACTCAGAGGTTGATGCTTTTGAAAGAAGACAAGTTGCAGTAGCCTTTGATGCGCTTGAATTCATATCAAGAAGATACGTATCATGCTTTCTTGGAGCACGCATGAGAATCAAATCATCTGGAATGGCAATCTCTGATTTTAAAAATAGACATTCATCAGATTTAAATAGAACAGGAATGTCTTTATCGCAGATTTGAGAAACACTCAGAAGATTAAAAGCCAATTCGGGAACATAGTTGACTTTTTCAAAGTGAGAGAACCATTGGTAACTTCTCCTTGTCCAATCATTTTTCCACCCTTTTTATTTCCAGCAAAAGCCACATATCCTCCATCTATAATCCGATAGTTGGTCAACAAATCCTTTAATCCCGTCATATGCTTGGAACACCCGCTATCAACATGCCATAAACTGTTTACACTCTTTGACGAGGACTCCTGAAAAGAATTAACAAATCACTTAGCCAGGAGTAATAGGGACCCAAGATTGAACAACTTTGCTTTTTAAAGAAGCAGATTTTTTACAGAAGAAATTATTAACCAATTTTGTCAATTTATTTCCAAAACAGTTCCTATTAGAGGATCCTTGAATCAAAGGACAATTTTTGACAAGATGATCCTCTTGACCACACCTGAAACAATAAGGTTTGAATCTAGGTCTATGATGTGATGAGGTAAAAATAGGATCAATAATAATCTCCTCATCACATTCAGACAAACTAGAATCAACATCACTGAATGTCTCATACAACTCATGAGTTTGTTGTTTATTTGAACAAGAATTTTTCTTTACAAAATTAGAACAAGATTCATCTGACATATCAGTAAAACTTGTACCACTGGTACTGGTGTCAGATGAAGAAGAAATACATTTCTCAGATGACGTCATATTTAATGGTGTGAAAGATGGAATAGGTTGAGAAAAGAACTTTTCGAAACAATTAGTTTTAAGTTGCTCAGTTGTTTTTGGAGAAAGATCAGATGCATTACATTCATTATGAGAACAAAAATCATCACTACCATGATCTGAATTACAAGATGGAATAAAACTATCATGAGAACATGAGACATTCAAGTCTGTTACATTTGAACTAGAAACAAAAACAGAATTTAAACTAGACTTATGATCTAAAACAGACTGCTGATTTTCAGGTGTACTAGAACTAGTGCATCCAAGCCCACTAGTTGGTCCATAGTCGTAGTCTTCACGAATGTACTTAGAGTTATTCCCGACTAAACCTGCAGACATACTGTCAGTATCTGTTTTGATTAAATCATTAGAAGGATGAGGAACAGGCATAGGAGAATAACAGTATGTACTAGGTGGAGGATAAACCTGTACATTTTCATAACCCAAACCTGTTTTAATTCTTGCTCCCCGTTGAGATTTACAAAGATCATCATGTTTCATTCCAGAAATAGTCCATTTATCTAACTTTGACTGAAGTTTGCTTGCTTCAAATTCAGCAAGAGCAACCCTTTCAGTCAAAGTATTAATCTCGACATTTCTTTCCAAAACGATTCTTTTTAAATGATCAGTTTCTTTTAAAGCCTCATTTAATTTCACAAAATATTTTGATTCATTCATTTTAAGTTCATCATTAATTCGCTTTAAATCCTTTTCATTATCAATTAACAAACGGTTAGCCTTATAAATCCCAAATAACCTAATTTTACAAGCAGGTGAGCACATATCCTGTATTACCTCATATGGAAGTCCCATTACCATCCTTTCAGCAGCTAAAGCTTTATCACACATGCATACTGGAGTACTTGATTTCTTTTCCTCAACAGTAGCAGCAACATCATCCTTCTCCTTTCCTATCTCATCTCTTGAATTTCTTTTCTCACTTAAGCCTGCAGTTTCATCTTTCCCATTTCCATCTGCCTTTTCTTCTTTCCCATTTACTAAAGACTCGTTTTCTCTTTTGAATTCCTTGAACAACACAAATCCATCTTCACCATCTACCACTTCATTACTTTCCACAAACTCAGCAACTAACGCGTGATTGATCTCAGTTCTTGTTTCTTCCACCTCTGCACTCCAGTCAAAGTTCGAAATCAAAGCCGACTCCTTTTTTAGATTCACTTCTTCCTTTTCTTTCTCTGCTGTCAATCTTGGTACTCCAGAGTTACTAGGATCTGTGACAATTGGTAATGGACATTCACGTTTAAAATGTCCCAATTGTTTACAATTAAAGCACCTCAATTTTGACTTATCAAATCCCAGTTTTGAAGTAGATGATTGACCACCAAAGTTCTTTCGTCCTGTTCTTTCCATAAATCTCCGAGCTCTTAAAGTTAACATCGCCATTTGCCATTGAATATCAGTTTCTTCTAGATCATCAGGATCAACCTGATACATGTCCTCCATAGTCATTCCTTTACCTTTCAGTTCTCCAGCAACAAGAGCTTCATAGCTCTGAACAAACATTCCAAAAAGAGCCATTGTTTCTGATGGAATTGAAGTTTCAGCATTGACCTTAGAATTTCCCAATCTTTTCCAACATGACTATTCCCACTCGAGAAATTACTTGTATTGCTCCCTCCTTGAATTGGATTTTGTATGTGAGAGTTTGCAGCGGATGACAACAAAGCAGCATTTTGAGAAAAACCAGATGTGGGCATCATAGTCTGGTTAAATTCCCTTCTTTTCATATCCAACTCAAAAGATTTCAACTTGTTAATGATATCCATCAGCTTGTAATCTGTAAAACCTCTTTCTTGTTTAAGCATTCTCACTTGAAGACTCCACTGTGGTGGAAGAGAATCGAGAAGCCTATTAACTTGTTCACTGTTGGAGAGCCTTTCATCATATTTCTTTAGAGTGCTTGAGACGGTTAAGAAACGGTTTGTAAGATCTGTCAGACTCTCATTCTTGTATCCCACAAATGAATTGAACTCTTTTTCAGCCTGAATACTCTTATCTTTTACCAAATCTGCATTACCATCATAGAAATTCACATAAAGCATCGTAAAGAGATTTAGCATTTTTATGCTCTGCAAAACGGTTGTAGATGTCTGGAGCTAAACAGAGAGTTAGAGCACCAAAAGCCTTTTGATCACGATCAATCAATTTCAGATCTCTTTCAGTATAGGAAGATGGGTCCTTGTTCTGAGAAACAACATCACCAACAGTAACCGTTGGTATGTGAGGACCAGAAGTAATCGATTCCCATTGATTATGATCAGTGTAGAAGAAGAAAGCTTTGAGACATCTCTTCCAATCTTCAAAATTATCTCCATTAATGAGTCTTGGAGGTCTATTAGGAGCAACACTTTCAAGATCAGCAAGTGTGAGAGTAGTTAATTTCGACATTATAGTTTCGGCAGAAAGGTTTATAATTTGCTGACAAATTCGCAGAAAAGATGACTTGGATGACAATTTCGCTGAAGAATTACTTTCGCTGACAATTTCGCTGAAGCTGACACTTTCGCTAGCAATTTCAGCAGCACTTTCGCTTGAACAGAGACACCACTGGCTTAGTTTCGCTGCTAACTTCGCACGAAACAAGCTTGAACTTTCGTTCAAAATAAATTCGGCAGCAATTTCGCTTGTTGATTGTTCACAAACACTGATGAACTTTCGTTCAAGGATTAGTTTCGCAGAATCTCTAGAAAACAACTTCTGATGCAAGATAACTCATAATTTCGCTGAAAGATGATGACAGTTTCGCTGTAAGAACACCAATTTCGCTGATCGATCTCAAAACCCTTTTCACCTCAAAATCAATCTGAAATCATCCAAAACTCAATGAATTTGAGATCTGATGATTGTAGAATCTTCCTCAATAAAAACGAGCATAATTCAATCAATTTCCATGTCAAAAACACCTTATAATCCAATGAAAATTGATTGAACTAGATATTGAACAAAAACCACAAAACTCAACAAATCAAGAGCACTAAGGCTCTGATACCATTTGTTGGTCCATGTGATCGAAAAACAGTACAATTGAAGTGATGAATTGCTCAATATCTAACATCCATGCTAAACAATAACAATTGAGAAGATAGAAGAGAATTCTAACACATATTTGATAACCAAATGAACAATAACAATCAATAACATGAAGCACAATGTATTTTTTCTTGTAAAAACTGCTTAGAATAGTAACTTGCAACAATGATCCACGATTAGGGTTTTGCAAGCTTACCTTACAATGAGAATTGACAAAAGTATATATAGCAGTTATAGTTTCGCAGACAGTTTCGCTACCAGCGAAACTGTCATGCCGAAACTATAGTTTCGCCCGGCAGAACACAAGTTCGCCGGGTAAACTAGAACAGCAAACTGTGAGCGAATGTATAGATTCGCTCACAGTTTCGCTGGACTGCCCAAACTACACATTACAAAGAACATACAAAGGAAACTAACAAAAGTCCTATTACAATGTAAAGTACAACACTATACTAAGTGAGTCCAACCTATACATGATCTTCACATCCTTATACATTACAAAAAGGATAAAGTACATAAAGTGAAAGTTACAGACTCAAGACCTCAATGTACAGTTACCAAAAGCATGGACCTTTTCACCAACTCATGTAAGTTGGTGACTTTACAGAGATGCAGCGGAAAAGGTGCTTTATGGAACAGTACATCAGATAAAGCATGTATACTAAAAGTCTTCGGAAGAAATCTATCTTCATAGGTTGAAGCTTCGGAAGACTTTGTCTCTGAGGCTTCGGAAAACTTCATGTTTGGCTTCGGAAGATATTGGTCTTGGCTTCGGAAGATTTTACACTTAGAGTATTTTCTAGTGCATTGTATAAAACTTCCGAAGCATTCTATACTTCAGTACTTAGTGCATGTTGCAGAGATACTTTGGATGTTTTGGGTTGCATCAGACTTAAGGAATCCTTACAGGTTGTATGACGAGAGAGCTGTGGTGGTGGTGGCTGAAGGTAGCAAAAAGGGAGTGGTGATCAAAACTGGAATGGGAAGAGGTTTGGTCGGGTGATGCCTTGACGGGTAACAAGAAGGAACGGGTGGACGACCGCCGTGTGGTCACATCGAGTGTGGGTTCGAAGAAGTGTGGTAGATGTGGAAAGGAGCATAGTGGGGAATGCAGGCTGGGGTCGAACTTGTGCTTCAAATGTGGGAAGGTGGGGCATGTAGCAAGGGACTGTCGTACGGTCCGGTGTTTTAACTATGGCGTGGAGGGCCACATGAGTAGGGATTGTAAGAAGCCGAGGGTTGAAGTTCGGGGGTGCAGAGACTGGAGGAGAATGACCAAAGGCGAGCGCCGGGCGTTCACGATGACACATGAGGAGCCTAGGACGGACCCTGATGTTGTGTCCGGTACGTTTCTAGTGAACCAAACTTTAGCTTCTGTGTTATTCGATTCTGGTGCTAGTAAAAGTTTTATTTCTGCTGCTTTCTGTGCTAAGCTGCCTGTTAGTAGTAGAGGTGTTGATGCGCCCTTTGATGTAGAAACTGCCATAGGTAAGTCTACCCGGATTTTTGAGATGATAAAGGACTGTGATGTGGAACTAGAAGGTCATAAGTTTCCTGTTAGACCATTTGTGATGACCTTAGGTGGTTTCGATGTAGTTCTTGGGATGGATTGGTTAGCGGACTACAAGACGAACATTGTGTGTCGCAAGAAAATGATTCGTCTGACAGCGCCTGACGGGAGTTCGGTAACTCTGTATGGGGATCGGTCACGACGATTCCGAAAGGGATTTCAATGGCAGTGGTGGGAAAGTGTATGAGGCGTGGATGTAGTGCCTACTTGGCCTATGTAAAGGATGTGGATACGCCAACACCACAACTGTCTGAGGTACCGGTTTGTGTGACTTTCCAGACGTGTTCCCAGAAGACTTACCAGGAGTGCCACCTGACCATGAGATCGAATTTCAGATTGTTTGATACCGGTGCCCAACCTGTAGCTAAGGCACCGTATCGGTTGGCTCCGACGGAGATGAAAGAGTTGATGGAGCAACTACAAGAGCTGCTTGATAAGGGGTTCATTAGACTGAGTATCTCTCCTTGGGGTGCTCCGGTCCTGTTTGTGAAGAAGAAAGATGGTAGTATGAGGATGTGTATTGACTACCGTGAGCTGAATAAGTTGACGATAAAGAACCGATACCCCTTATCGATAATTGATGATTTGTTCGATCAACTTCAAGGTGCCAGTTGGTTTTCAAGGATAGACCTTCGATCGGGCTATCATCAGTTAAAGGTGAAAGAGCAGGATATCCCTAAAACAGCTTTTCACACGCGTTATGGTCACTACGAGTTCCTCGTTATGTCTTTTGGTTTGACCAATGCACCAGCTGCTTTTATGGATCTAATGAATCGAGTGTGTCGGCCGATGTTGGATAAATCAGTGATCTTGTTTATTGATGATATCCTGATTTATTCGAAGAGCGAGATAGAGCATGCCGTCACATTCGGGAGGTTCTGGAGACGTTGAGAAGGGAGAAGTTGTACGCCAAGTTCTCCAAGTGCGCGTTCTGGTTGCGCGAGGTTCAGTTCTTAGGTCATGTGGTGAATCCTGACGGGATTATGGTGGAACCGGCAAAGGTGGAGGCGGTGATGCAATGGAAGTCACCAAAGACGCCATCCGAGATTCGTAGCTTCTTGGGTTTGGCGGGCTACTACTGAAGATTCATTCAAGACTTCTCTAAGATCGCCTCTCCACTAACTAAGTTGACCCGGAAAGATGTGAAGTTTGTATGGGGTCAAGCTCAAGAGAAGGCGTTCGAGGAATTGAAGGCGGGATTGACTCAAGCTCTTGTTCTATCATTACCCGATGGAAGTGAAGATCTGGTGGTTTATTCTAATGCTTCCTACTCGGGGTTGGGATGTGTGTTAATGCAGAGAGGAAAGGTTATAGCCTATTCATCCCGACAGTTGAAGGTTCATGAGGTCAATTATCCTACTCATGAATTGGAGCTCGCAGCCGTGGTCTTTTCGTTAAAGATTTGGAGGCACTACATGTACGGGACGAAGTGCACCATATTCACGGACCACAAGAGCTTGAAGTACTTCTTTGAGCAGAAAGATTTGAACATGAGGCAGAGACGTGGTTGGAGCTAAAATAAACTATGATTGCGAGATCCACTACCATCCGGGCAAAGCCAATGTAGTGGCGGATGCCCTTAGCCGAAAGGAGAGACCCGAGCCGATTCAGGTGAAAGCATTCTAGTTGATCATGACCTCGGATGTGATGAGGCAAGTCAAAGAGTTTCAAGATGAGGCATTGAAAGAAGATCGTCTTAACTCTAAAGAATGAGAGAGTCTGGTTGCGGTAGTTGGGTGAAAACACGCTTGGTGTTAGAACCCCGATTTGGACGAATGTGGATTCCTCGTTTGGGGATCTACGGGTGACTATTAGGATGAAGCTCACAAGACTCGATACTCTATTCATCCCTGTGCCACAAAGATGTATCAAGACATGAAGAAAGATTATTGGTGGTCGGGTATGAAACGCGACGTGGTGCAGTATATGAGTAAATGCCTCACTTGTCTACAGGTGAAGGCCGAGCATCAGAAGCCGTATGGGAAGATCCAACCTTTGGATATATCAAAATGGAAGTGTGAGCACATCACCATGGATTTCATTACGAAGCTACCACTTACTCCGACAGGGTATGATGTCATATGGGTGATAGTTGACCGTTTGACGAAAAGTGCTCACTTCTTGCCGATCCGCAAGACATATTCATCTGAGAGGTTGGCCAATCTATTCATCAAGGAAATTGTAACTCGTCATGGTGTGCTGGTGTCTATTATGTCTGATCGTGACACCCCGGTTTACATCTAAATTTTGGAAGAAAATTCCACGACGTGATGGGGACGAGGTTACATATCAGCACGGCTTATCACCCTGTGACTGATGGTCAGTCTGAAAGGACCATTCAGACGTTGGAGGATATGCTTTCATGCTTGTGTTATCGATTTGGAGGGAAGTTGGATGACCACTTACCGTTAGCGGAGTATTGGTATGCCTTCTTATGAGATGCTATACGGTAGGAGATGCAGAACATCCATGTGTTGGGGTGATATTGGTCACAAGGAGTTAGGAAGCGTCAAGGTAATCGAGGCTAAGACTGAGAAGCTTGAAAGGAGCCAGGCCTTCATGAAGGCAGCCAAAGATAGACAAAAGTCGTATGCTGATAAACGATGCAGACCTATTGAGTTCCAGGTGGGTGACCGGTTATGTTGAAGGTTTCACCTTGGAAGGGTTATGTTCAGGATGCGGGGCAAGTTGAGCCCAATGTATATAGGGCCTTTCCGAATCATTGCTCGAGTAGGAGAGGTGGCCTATAGACTGGAGTACCAGATGAGCTAAGTGGGATTCACCCGACATTCCACGTATCTCATCTGAGGAAATGTTTGGCGGACGAGGATATGGATTGTTCCACTGGAGGATATCGAGGTAGATGAACGGCTCAATTATGTGAAGCAACCAGTGGCAATCATCGATCGAAAGAGAAGAGGCAGAGGAATAAAGTGGTTCCTCTTGTGCATGTATAGTGGAAGCACAAGAAAGGATCCGAGTCAACGTGGGAGACTGAAGAAGAAATGAGGCAGCATTACCTACGTTTGTTCGAGGAATAACAAGTTTCGGGGACGAAACCTAAATAAAGGGGGTGGACTTGTAACACCCGGATATTTTCTTTGAAGCCGACGAAAGAAGAAAAGAAATAAAGTCCAAAGTCGAGGGACCAAGCTTGCCAAAACGGGAGAAGATTGAACGAGTAGGTGTATAAAAGGAAGAGGGCACCCCCCTCTCACCAAAAATCAGCTGTAGAGAGAAGAGAGGAAAGGATTCCAAGCTTGGTTTTTGTGGATTCGAGCGTGAAAGTTGAAGTGTAGCGGGTGGATCGAAGCTTTATTCGACGGGGTTGTTTGTGTGAGTTCTAGGACCCCTCTTTTACATTTTCAACTTTTCAACTGATTTAGGGCTGGAACACATAGTAAAACCCGTTTTCAAATGTGTTGTGTTGAACCCGTGTGTGTATGTGTTTGTATGTGATGCGAATGGGTTTTTGTTTTTGGGCTTGGGTGTGCTTGAATGGTGTTGTGGTATGTGTTTCTAAGGTTTAGGATGGTTGATTTGGGCTTAGAACGAGTTTGGGAGAGCTTGGAGGCCGAAAATGGCAGATTGGTTCGGGATGAACTGCATTCTGCATCAGCTAGGGCTAGGCGACCGAATGGCATGCGACTGGAGGCCATATGGCCGAATGGAACGCGATTGAGGTCCATGCGCATGATTGCTATGCGACTGAGGTCCATACGCATGTATGTCATACGACTGAAGTTCATGCACCTATAAGGTATACGATTGAAGGTTATACGACTGAGGTCCATGTGCCTGGAGGCCATGTGACTGAGGTCCATACGCGTGAAGGGTATGCGTTTGAAGCCCATGCGCCTGAAGTTCTTGCGACTGAAGGCCATACGCATGAAAGCTATGCGATTGAGAATCCATACATATAGGTGTCCATTCGCCCATAGGTCCATCCGCATAGAGTCCATTCGCCTGATATCCATTCCTCTAAGTGTTCATATCGCCTGGAAGGCCATGCGACTGGAGGGTGTCCATACGCCCAAGTAGGGTTCATTCGCCTGAAAGAACATAGTTTATTTACTGACTTTCGGGAGAAGGTGCAGATGTAAGTTTTGACGTGGAAGGTTCCCGGTAGTTTATGTAAGTTTGACTTTGGAGACCATAGAGGCTATGTTGGACATGATGATGATGATGTATGATTTGTATGATTATGCAGATGAATGTTATTTTTATGTATGATGATACTCTGTATGATGATGTTTGACTGTGTATGTAGATGTTCCTTATTGCTATGTATGATTATTTTTCCCTTGGCTCTACGTGGAATGTTATGATTAAATGAAAGTATTATGTAACGTAAAGTGGAAGATAATGAAAGAGGAACATGATGAATGAATGCATGCATTATAAGGATGGAATGTAACAAAAGTCTTGCAAGCCTTGGATGTCGTGACACACCCCATTGTAAGGTGTTATAGCCAACCAACAGTGTGCGGGTTAGCTACCCCAGAAGGATGCACATCGGGGTCCTTTTTTGTGATTGACCATTTGTAAGAACCATTCTTGCTTGCCTTCGTTACTCTGGCCATGAGGTGCTGTGCATCGTGATGGAAGGTCTTATGTAGCTTCGGCCCAAATACCAACGGACAGAAGGGCATAGCGCATGACAATGGTATACCTGAATTTTTACCTTCGGTACTGTGGCCATGAGGTGTTGTGCACCGTGATGGAAGGTCTATGATAGGCTTCGGCCCAGTACCAACGGATGGAAGGGTAAAAGTTCATGGTTGTGACGAAAAGAAAAGATGTAATGATGACAAATGAATGAATGTAAGAAAGTAAAAATGAATGGAAGTTAATGGATGAATGATGAAGATAGATAATGATATTATCTATGTGTACGTATGATGTATGATCACATGCAAAAGTAAAGAACGGTTATAATGAAGAAAAGTATATTTTATTATAAAGTAGAACTCACTCAGCAACGCTGATTTTT